>VXBZ01009624.1:211342-419577 GCA_013399135.1 Heliornis fulica | reverse complement strand
GGGAGAGGCCGGGACCGACGGGAGTCAAAGTTCAGAGCGGAGCCCCGAGGTCCCTCCTGCCGCCCGCGAAGTGCCGAGCTAGTGAACTTGGGCTTTCTGCTTCATTCATTTTATAACCCAACCTGCTCGGTGATGTCATCTAAACAACCAGGTCCAACCCGGCCTCCCACTCCACAATAGCAGGAATTTAAAGGGGGGGTGGTGTGGGGGGGTGGGGGTGTCCCTCTCCCCTGGCAGGAATAAATGACACATCAGCCCAAGGCAACCGGCTCGAGGAGCTGGAGAGCAGAACGGGAAAGCGGGGGGCAATTGGCTTCACGCCCCCTACCAACCACTCCCAGACCCCCCCTGCAAGTTGTCTGCCCTCCCCTTGCTCGGCTGCCCCACGGCCCCTGTGTTCCTGTCACCCCATTGGTGACACCCTGAGGAAGAACATGGGCCAGCCTGGGGTGGCTGTTGCAGGCTGGGGGGGTCCTGGCAGGGGCTTAACTGCAAAAGACAGGAATGAATGTAAAAAGCACTTTTGTTTCCCACATCCGGGATCAAATCAGAACCTGCCTGTCCCCCAACTTATCTCCCAGGTCCCTGCTTGGCAAAGGTGGGGGGGGGGAAGGTGGGCACTGCCCTCTTTGGCAGGGACACTGGGCACACGGGGATCCAGGGGGTGCAGACTGAGGGCACCTAGGAGGGTCCCTTAGCTTGGATCCCCAAGGACTGACCCACACCCGGGCTCTGCAGACTGGCTTCCTCCAACCTGCTCCTGGAGGGTGCAGGAGAAGGATGTGGTCCTGGGATTAACCCCAGCAGCTCTGAGGGGCTCTGGGGATACGGTGGGGGCTTCCTCTGCCCTCACCATTCCCCTTCAGCAGCTGGGAAGTCTGGATTTGAGCCGCTGCTGCTCGTGTGCCTGGCACCTGGCAGCTTTGGAACTCGGGTTGCTTTATGCAGAAGGAGCTGGGCACCATCCCTGGCACCCCAACCAGGGGGATGCTCTTCCTGGGATCAGGACAGAGGAAAGACACCCCCCCTTCTGCAGAAGCATGCAGGGCTGGATTGCACCAGGCTGGATTTGCACCCCAAATCCTTTCCCTGGGACCAGGGAAAAGCTCTCTGCTCTTCCCCTCTCCCCGGGGTCAGCTCCAGCCTGGTCCCTTCCTTTTGTGCTCTTTCTGGGCTTTGTGGCTCCCCAAATCCCTGGGCAGCTGTCCCTGCTGAGGGTGGGGGGAGCATGGATCTCTGGGGGTCCGTGGTTGCCCTGTTCGGGAGCAGGGAGATGATTCCTCCTCGGCAGCCCAGGCTACCGGGCACGGGACACTTCAAAGGAGATTGGCTTTTCAGCTCCATGAGAACGGGAGCTGGAAGCAGAAGGTCTCGGTGGTTTTTCCATCGTGCCTGCCAGGTGGAGACAACTTGGACTTTCTGGAGTGTAAAGCTGTGCTTGGGCATTTGTCTGCGTGCAGGCAGAGCGAGGCGATGGAGTCGGGATGAGAGCCGGCCCCGAGTGCCAGGGAGCCGTGGGGGCAGGCGAGGAGCAGAGAGAGGCCCCTTCTCTTGGGGNGGGGGGGGGGGGGGGGAGGTCTGCAGCATAACCCCCTTCGGCTGGGCTTGTGCAGGGCAAGGGCTTGTGCAGGGCAAGGGGAGCAGTGGGAAGCTGAGCTGGGTCTCTGTGATCTGGGGCTGTCAGGGTGCCCAACGTCACCCACACAGGGTCCTCCAGTCCTGGTCATGGCTGTGCTGGCTCCTGTGGGACAGTCCTGCCCCGTGGTATCTCCTCCAGGCTGGGGGGAGTGGATCTGAGAAGGAGATGGGTCTGACAGCTGGGGGGAAGTGTCCCAGCATGGGGAGGAAGGGCTGCTTTGCTTGCCAGCAGCCCCCCACATGCTGCGGGACGTGGGTCAGGAGCTGATTGGATCTTCTCCACCAGCCCCTCGCCCTGGAGTGTTAGAGCCTTGCCACAAATGCCACAACTCGGTCAGGTCTCAGCCAGAGCCTGCCCGCAGGAGGCTCGTCCTGGCCCTCCGCTTTCCCCAGCATGGTTTTCATTAGCGTGTTTTCTTTGTCACACTGTGCAGAGCCTTGGGTTTGGGGGTGTGTGTGTGTGCTTTATAAATCCAATTAGTCTCGTTATTCAAATTACCCTGCCTTCTCTGCTGAAAGTCGCTGGAGTCAGAGCTGGGTGCACACAAAGCCTTTCCCTTAACTCAAACCAGATCGAATCCACGGGGTGGCAAAACATTCAGGGAGGGGAGAAGGGACAGTCAGGAAAGGGTTAAGAGCAGGAAATCCTTTTCCTTGGTGGGATGGGGGCCTGACAGCTTTTAACCCTTGAAAAGTGCCTGCCTTAGCCCATGACCGGGCAGGATGCTCACACAGGCTGAGAACTGGCAGACTCAGGACATGTGTGGCATGGAGGGGGCTGCGCCAGCTGGGAGCTTCTCCTGGGGGCAGGACAGGGCAGTTGGGAGAGGAGGGATGGAGACTCGTGGGGTGGGTCGGAGTGGGTGACACCCCTCCTCATCACACCCAGGGGTCCAAACAGAGCTGAGAGAGGGGCTCTGGGACTGGTTCCACCCCCCAAGGAAGGCCAGGGGCTACGGGCAGACGGACTGTGGTGTGTTTGGTGAGGGGGTGCCTTGGGGTGACCTAAGAAAAGTGTGAAAATACATATTTGACTGCTCTTCATGTGACTCCACGTCCCCAGCACTCCTTCCCGTGTGGCAGCAGAACAAAGGCTCTTCAGGGGTGTCCATACGGCGGCAGAGGCAGCACTGGCTTCATCCACCCCAGATTTGAGCCTCTCATCCCTTTGGGTCCTGCTGGGCTTCACCCAAAGCCAGGACGTGTCCTGCCCTCCGGAAAGCTCTGCTGTGGTGGGAGCTGCCCGAATGCAGAGAACATCGTGCTGCAGGGCTAAAAATGGGGAGACACTGGCCAGTCATAGCGCAGTCGGGGTGACCTCTGAGAAGGGGCAGCTGGGTGGGCTGGGGTTATTGGTGAGCAGGGAGCGGAGCGGGTGCGTGTGCGAGAGGGCACATACGTCCCCGTGCTGGTGGATGGAGATGGATTCATCTGAGTGTGACTGGTGCCAGCATCATTTGGAGGGTGGGAGGAGATGGGTCATGGGGGTACATGTGACAGCTGCATGGGGTGTCCTGGCCCCATCACAAGGAAGGGGTGAGTGATGCCTGCGGGTGAGGCTGAATCCTGCTGGGCAGTGCTGGTGCCCTGGCTCTCTCAGCTGAAGTCAGGAGTCAGGTTTTGGGCATGTTGTAGAGGATGATAATGGGAAAGTTTACAGGTCAGAAGCGTGAATTTAACAGCAGTGAATGTCTTTCTGTCTGTCTCTCCATCCATCCATCCATCCATCCATCCATCCATCCATCCATCCATCCATCCATCCATCCATCCCCTTTTTCTTCACTCACTTCCACACTACTTCTGTATTGTTCTGGGGAATCACTGCCCAGATTTATGTCTCTTCCACTGCCTTGGGCCGGGAAGCACTTCCAGAGTGATGGATAACTGTAGCAGGAGGGCTTCCAGATGATGCTGTGTGGCGGCCAGTTGTCCCTTTGTAAAAGGAAACATCAGAAAGCTGCACACGTTTGATGGAGATGCCAGAGCAGCCAACATTTTCCTGCTAATAGTGGCCAATCCAGTCAGCTGTTGGTCAAGCACCATCCCAGAGCTCCTTGGTGGATTTGGCACAAGCCCCAGCATGCTGCTGCTCTCCGCTCACCCTGCCCACCGCTCGATGCCCCCTGGGGCAGGGCAGAGGAGCAGGGCATGTACAGATGGAGGGGGTACAAGGACGGAGGAGCTATTCCCTCCTGCTGCAACACCCAACTACCCCAGGAACCAGAGGTGCACTGGTGTTTGCTACTAAGGGCTTGAGGTGACACAACAGGAGCTTGTACAGGTTTTACAGTGCCTCTCTTGGGGTTTGGTGATACCAGGCTCATCAAGAAGTGGGGTTTTTTGGGAGTTTGGGATTTCAGTTTTGGCTGAAGGGATGAATAAGCACACAACAGTGCAAGTGGTGGCAGGGGACAGTGTGGTCCCAGCTCTGTGACAGGATGCAGCAGGTGATGTGCCTCCTGAGGCTTCTTTGAAACAAGCTTTTCTGTGGAATAACCCTCTAGCCCCTGGGGCAGGAGCATTGGCCCAGCCTCAGAGGTGGCCACCAGCAGTCCCGAGGCCTAGGAAGCCACCAGGCCATCACAGGTACTGGGTGGCCCTGCACACTGAGGTGTGATGCTCCTGGAGCACGGTGGCAGCACTAGTGCCTGCTTCACCTCCTGTGAAGATCTCTCTGTCCACAACACAGATGGAGCTTTCAGCCTGGTTGAACATCCCTGGTGTTTGTTTTGGATGCTGAAAGAGGCATTACAGGAAACACTACCTGATTTTACATCCTCCCCTGCCTCCCCTGTGTCAAGAAGGGGACTGTGGTCCAGGACACACGGCCAACATTCCCTCTTCCCAAGCTGGGACCATGACGGGGAGAGGTTCCACAGACCCCCTGATGAGGCATGTGGCACGGGGGTGCACCAAGGACAGGGAGACCGAGAGGGCATCTCCATCCCTTCCTGAACAGCAAGGGATGGGAGACAAAGGAAAGCTCCACGAAGAGACTCCCAGGTCTTTGCCAGCGAAGTGCTGGCATCCCAGCAGACATAGTGTGTTTCCCCCTGGGGGCTTGTTTTGGGGTTTGCCGCTTTGCCTTGGCTCCCCCGGATGCTCCAGCCTCCCCCTGGCTTTCTGGGTGATTCTTTTCCCTGGGGTTGCGCTGGGATGGCCGTGCTCCAGGACAGATCTGCCTCACCGGGCTGGTGGGAGTGTGAACATGATGTCTCAGACTTCCGTCGGACGTCGGGAGAATGAAGCAATTCCAGCGCACGGTGAGTCTTTGCCATGTGTCAGTCCTCCGAGGGTACGAGCTGCATCGCCTCCAGCTGCCTGCAGCCTTGGGCAGCAGGTTGTTGGGGTTTTCCAAGCTAACCACGATGGTCATCACTGTCCTCCCCTCCTCAGACACCTTCCCCCCACAAACGGGGTTCTGGCAGTATTTCACTCGCAGCCTGGAGGTCCCAGTATTGGCTCAGGACCGCTGATTTTGGCACTGAGCATCCTCTTGGGATGAGGTATTGCCCGAGGAGGAGATGGCCCAGAAAGGCCAAAGGAGGAGTTATTGTCATCCTGTTTGTCCCCATGGGAAGCTTTGCCTTGTCTGGATCCTGGGCAGGGATCCAGCAGGCCAGCAGTGACAGATCCCCAGCCTGTACCTGGGGGTGACCCCACTGTGGTGCTGGGGCTGGATGCCACCACTGCACCATATCACCCTGCACAGCCGCCCTGGGGAACGTCTGTGCCCTAACGTGCTACATGCGCATCCGGGCCAGGGGAGCAGGTCCTCACTAGCCCACAGCTCCAGCGGCAGCGCATGTCCCAGCTTGGCAGGAGCCTCTTCCGCCTGGCTTGGCTGGGTGAAATCCTGTCACCCACAGCAGATCCCTTGTGCCCCCACCCCAGCACCAAATGGCCCCCAGTCCCTCTGAGCTGGCTTCCCAGGAACCCAGCTCCAGGCACTGGGAAGTCCCTTTTGTCGTCACTCCTTTGGGACAAAACCTTTGGACTTCTTGGGCCTTTCCTGAACCATCTTGGATTCGGGAAACCCCAGGAGAGAGCTGGGATGCAGGGACTTGAATCCAGCTCTGAGATGCTGGTGGTCAAGCCCTTGACCTCCTGCTGACACAGTGATCCTGCTGAAGCCAAACTTGGGCTTTCTGCCCTTTTATTTTTTAATTTTTTAAAATATTTTTGGAAGAGGCTCTGGCTGCCTCCCACGGGGAGGTTTTGTGCAGGCCTTGAGCATCATGGGGTGTCTCCAGCCAGGGCGAGGAGACAGCGAGAACAGGGGCAGATTTTGGCGCTGCGGATGTTGGGGCAGCCCTGCAGAGCAGATAACGGTCTGGCGGGGCCTCGGCCATGCCTGGGAACAGCCGGGGCCGCCGCTCCTGTGGCCGGGGAACGCTGTCGTCTGCGGGGCGTCGTGGCGGCCCCACTGCCACCCCATGGGCAGGCGGTGTGGACGTGCGGGGCTCCACAGCCCTAACCTTTTGCAACCAGACAGAATAACAATGCGGCTGGCGGGGGGATGTATAATGGCCGGTGTTTGCTTGAGATACAAAGGCACAGGGCTTTCACATGAGGTAATACTGATAAGTTACGCTCTCATTCACGGCTCCGCCTGCCAGCAGGCAGTTGGACCAGCACAGCCTGTGGTTGCTGGGATGTACCCGCTGGCCCCTTGGTCTCTGATGGAGCATCTCCCTCGCTCTCCCTCAGTATGCTGTTCCCACCAGGCCCACAGCCCTAAAGGGTCCCCACGGGGGCTCTTCAGACCCCATTCCGCACGTGTGAGGTGAGGTGGGGGGAAGAGTGGCAGTGACAGGGGTGGTGGGGTGAGTCCCTAACCCCAGGACTGCAGGGCAGTATGGTCCGTTAGTCTGTGCCTGCCTCAAAGGTGGCTTTTCCACCTCCCTGGGAGCACCAAAAGGGCCTTGATCTCATTACATGTCCCCTGTCCCATGAGACCTGTCACCCCCTGGATTTCCTGGTGGGAGACATGGCGCTCTGTCACATTGTGTGTCCCAATGCTGTGAGACCTCAGAACTTTATCATCTGAAACCACTTCAAGCACCTTTGGGAGGCTGGGTAGAAGGGTGCAGGGAAAGCAGCGGCTGGGTTTTAAAAGAGATTTGGCCATCTATAACTAGGGGAGAAGGCAGTTGATGTTATCCAGGAGACCCCAGCTAAATCAGGAACAAGGCAATAGCCCTCCTGCTGCTTCGATGTCCCGCTCTGGCACCCCACCCCTTTCCTCTCCTGCCTCCTTCACCTCTTTCTTGGCTGTCTGTCCCTCTTTGTTGGGGTCTGATTCTCCCTTTGCTGGACAGAAACAGCCAAACTGGGCTTCCCTCTGCCCAGAGGTTGCTGCAGGTGTTCCTCCAGGCGCTGCTTAAGGAGATGGGAACCCATCAGTCCTGATCTTGGGTGGTGTATTTCCCAACCACAGGTATGGAGGGCTCAGGAGAAGACTGGCCAAGCTGAAGGACAGGTGGAGCAAGACCACATGTGTTGTGACACATTTAGCAGATGGGTATCTATCGTGGAGACAGATGTTTTTTACCTTATTTATGGCAATAATTCTGTCTACCTCCCCCTACCCCCCAAGCATGGCTCATGCCCTCAGGTGAAGTGCCCAGACGGCTCCCAGTGCCTGAGCAACATCAGAGTGAGTGAGATTCTGGCCTAACTCTGGGTGCTGCTGCAATTGAGACACCTCCAAGAGTGCTCAGAGGCTCCAGAGCTACCCCACGGCCCCTCTCCACCTTCGAGCTTATCCTTGTGCCATGGGGGTCTGGACAGCAGCAGGGAGGCAGCACCCCGCTGCCCTCCATGCCCCTGCCATGGCCTGCCACCTGCAACATGCAGTATCAGAGAGGTGATGTTCTGTTGGCAGTGTTGGTTCGTGCCAGGTGGGCTGCAGGAAGCAGATGGGGTCATCAGAGGAACCGCTCTGCTCCATCCAGGGTTCCCCTTGTTGAGTCATCTTGGGGTGGTTCCATCCCTTCGTCCAGTCACTCCTGATTAACACTGATGTAAATGAAGCGCTGGGTGGGCCCTTGCTCCTTGCTGACTCCTACCACAAGTAGGGGAGCCAAAGCCTTCGTAAGTGGGGTGCTCCCGGCCAAGGAGCCACGCGGTGCTCTCGCCTCAGCCGAGGTGCCGTAACACGTTCCAGCCTCCAACGTCGGGGAGCAGCTACCAGTTGCTGCCCTGGGGGAAGATGGTGAGATAATCCTGCACTGTGGGAAAGCGAGCTGGGACACCAGGCTGGGCTTGCTGCTACATGACCCCAGGAAGCGAGAGCGTGGGGGAAAAATCTGCCCATGGACACACTCCCTTTTAGAAAGCCCATGAGTTGCCATGGAGGTTCACAGGAGCAGCAGTGAAGTGAGTGCTCCTTTCTGCTCAGCAGCCATGAGGATGGTGTGGATGGCAGATGGAGTCAAAGGCAAGACTGAAGTTGTCCAGCCCTTCCCAGGAGGGACTGAGTTTGGTGAGATCTCCATGATCTCAGAGATGGGGCAGAACAAAAGGGGGTACAAATGCAGGCTCTGCCCCATGGACCAGACCAGATTTCCAGATCCCTGGATGCTGCCAGGACAGGAGAGCTGAGAAATGCCCTGTGAATCTGCTGGGGCTTGCAGGCCCTTGCGCAGCTGCAGGCAGGAGGTGAGGAGGACAGAGTCATCCAGCCGTGGAGCCGTATCCCTCTTGCCATGCATGATATCACTGTGAAACCGCAGCCCCAACGCCAGCAGTGGCACTAACAAACACTGAATTCCCCGCAGCTTCCTCCCCCCATCCTTCATCTCCAGTGGAAGGAACGGGGTATGCTGAAGCTGCTGCAGCTGGTGGCACCACCTGGTGCAGGAGGGACCCTGGCCAAGATCTGGGCTCGGCTTCATCCCCACAAGGGTGAAGAACAGCAGATATGGCATGACTCAGCGGCATGGAGAAGAGCTGCTGCTCCCAGCTGGCTGGCACAGGGAGGGGGACAGCGGTGTCTGGGTGGTCCTGGGTCCCCACTTCCCCATCTCCTGCTCTTCCAGCCCTGTAGAACCAGGGATGTGCCACCACTGTGCCTTAGCAGAGCAGATATCAACCATCTTGCTTTGGCAGCAGCCAGGGGAGTGGAAGAAAGCCCAGGAGATACACCTTTCCACCAAAGAGGTGATCCCACATGGCCCTGCTCTCCCCAGGGCCAGCTCCAGTGGAAATGGCATCCACCCTCCACCTTTGGGGCTGGGGGGAATCAGCTGCTATGCAACTGGTACCTCTGCTTGTATGGAGGAGGGCTGCTCTCTTCCTCGCCATCTGGGCTGTGCGGTGGCTGCACAGCTGGTGTGGGGCACAGGTGCCTTGCTCCCCTCTCTGTGGTGGCCAGAGCTGGGGGGGCAGCTGATGAGCTGGCAGCAGTGCTAGTAGATAGCAGGCAGCACCTCTTGGGGCTGTGTGGCCCATGTGAGTGAGACACTGCCTTTGCTGGTGGCATCTCAGCGCTCCAGGAGATGTGACTGTCCTTGCACAGGCAGGTCTGTACGTCCTTGGTTCCACAGCAAAAGCCTGGTGCTTTCTCATGGAAGCTCCTTGGACCAACAGGAGGGCTAGAGCTGGAGCAGTCTGCTCTGCCATGGTGCACTTCACCTTCAGCAGCTCCATCTCAGAGAACTCACCACAGCTTTGTGGAGGCTCAGCAGCGCTGGTTGGAGACATGGCAGCAGGGATGATTTGTGTCTAGGAGGGGCTGGCAGCCATGGGCGATGCTATACACCGAGCAGACACAGCACCGTGGTCTTTGAAAGTGACTGATACCAGGTGCCATGGACACTGACCTGCGGATGTGTTGACTGGGGGTGCTGTGAATCCAGTTGATTGCTCCCCAGTTTTCCTTCTGGCTGAAGTTCTTTGGCAGGTAACTCGAGGGTGACCAGACCACCTACCCCCAGTCAGTCAGACCCTGGATCTGACCCTGCTCTAAAGCCCCAAGGGAGGTCTGCAGCCACAGAAAGAGCAGGAGGTCAAAATCCCAGCTCCTGACTCTGGTCTCATGCTTTAATGTCACCCCCTGACACAAAGACTCTGACTTACCCTGGTGGAGATCAGGACACAGCCGCTCAGCACCGTGAGTTGGTCACTGGGTAGGTGCTGTGGTGTGGATGGGCTGGAGGCTCTGCAGGTTGCCTGGAGCCCATCTCCTGTGCTGGGGGAGCTCAGGGAACGGGGGGCCGGGAGCCTGCTCTCCTCTATGGCGCCAGTGAGGCCGTGGAGGTCTGGAAGGAGGCTTCCCTTCCCGGCTTGCAGAGGTACAGATTCTGGCCAAGCTCTGAGAGCTCTGATGGTGTATCCCAGGGCTTGGTGCTGGGGCTGGTCCTGTTTAGCATCTTCATTAATGATCTGGACAAGGGGATCAAGTGCACCTCCTGTAAGTTTGCGGATGACACCAAATTGTGTGGGAGTGTTGATCTGTTGGAGGGCAGGAAGGCTCTGCAGGGAGACCTGGAACAGGCTGGAGCAATGGGCAGAGACCAACCTTATGGGGTTCAACAAGGTCAAATGTCAGGTCCTGCCCTTTGGTCACAATAACCCCATGCAGTGCTACAGGCTTGGGGCAGAGTGTCTGGAGAGCTCCCTGGAGGAGAAGGACCTGAGGGTGTTAGTTGACAGTTGGCCGAACATGAACCAGCAGTGTGTCCAGGTGGCCAAGGCCAATGGCATCCTGGCCTGTACCAGCAATAGTGTGGCCAGCAGGAGTAGGGCAATGATTGTCCCATTGTCCTCAGCTCTGGTGAGGCTGCACCACGAGTACTGGGTGCTGTTCTGGGCCCTTCACTATAGGAAAGATGTTGAGATGCTGGAGTGTGTCCAGAGAAGGGCAACAGAGCTGGGGAAGGGTCTGGAACACAAGTCCTGTGAGGAGCTGCTAAGGGAACTGGGGCTTTTGTGTCTGGAGAAAAGGAGGCTGAGAGGAGACCTTATCACTCTCTACAAGTACCTGCAAGGAGGGTACAGAGAGGTGGGTTTGGTCTCTTCTCTTGGGTAATAAATGGTAGGACAAGAGGAAATGGTTACAAAGTGCCCCAGGGGACATTGAGGTTGGACATCAGAAAAATTTCTGTCCTGAAAGGGTTGTCAGGCATTGGAACAGGCTGCCCAGGGCGGAGTCACCATCCCTGGAGGGATTTAAAAGACGAGTAGATGAGGTGCTAAATGACATGGTCTGGAGTGGGGACTAGGCAGGGTCAGGCTGTAGTTGGACTCTATGATCTCCTCCAACCCAAGTGATTCTGTGATTCCATGATTCTATGAACACCCCGCTTGGCTTTTTGCAATATTAAATCAGGAAAACTTTGATTTTTGCCACCTATCTGGCTAGAGACTTTGACTCTGCAGCAAGTGGGGCTGGGGCACCCCATCCCTGCCCAGATACCCCAACCCTGTCCTGACACCCTGTCCCTCCTGGGGCACCCCAACCTCGCCTGGACACCCTGTCCCTCCTGGGGCATCCCATCCCCTCCGAGACACCCGTGCTCTCCCTATGTCACCTCCTTTGTATGTCCCTTCCCGAGCTCCATTCCCAGTCCCGGGCTACGCCGGGTGCTGCCGCTAAGGGCCTTCAGGCTGCCAGCCCGCCCATGTCGCTGGAGACCTCCCGGGGGTCCCGCCCCGCCCCACGGTCCCTCTCACTACCCCCGGGCCGGGAGGTATCAGCGAGAGGAGCGAACGCTTCGCGCCTGAGGCCTTTTGAGCCCTGCCGCGGCCCGTAGGCCGCCTCTGACCCGGAAGCGCACGGTGGGGCGTGGGGGGCATTTAAACGGCGCGTGAGCGGCGCGGAGGCTCGGTCGGTGAGTGGTGGGGTCTAGGGCGTGATGTCTGGGGTCTGGGTCTCCCCGCTCGGTCCCGGTGGCACTCGGGCCGTGTCAGCCCCGTGGCAACGCCGTCGCCTTGCCGGCGATCCGGACCCGCCGNTCCGGCGGGCGCGGCTCCGTCAGCTCCGGCCACCGCGGAAGGGCCGGTGCAGCCTGGGCTGCCTTCCCGAGGGGGTCGGGGACGCTCCGGGATGGCGGGGGGCTTCCCAGGTCCCGGTTGAGCTCTAGGCGCCGTAGCAGGTGCGCCCACCCTCGTTGCTGTTCGCTGGCGCTTGGACGCCCGTGTCCTGCGTGTGGGGGACGGGAGGGAGGCGAAGGCCGGTCCCGGGTGGAAGTATCCGGGACGGATTTCATCCCGGGCCCGGCTGAGCGAGCGTCTTCCCTTCGTGTTTACTTACCAGCATCTCCCTCATCTGCTCCGGTGGGCGGGGAGGCAGCGTGGGTTATACCTGGTACCCACCTCTGCCGCCCCGCTGCTCCCCGGCTCTCAGGGAGATGGTGGTTCCGGATAATAACGAAACTGTAACGCGTGGAGGCTTGTGACCCCTTTTTTTGTGTGCATGTGCTCCCGTAGCCAGGTGTCAATGTGATTAAAATTGCCAAAATCACGGTGGAGGTGAGGTGTGAACGCTTATTCTTTGCTTGCCAGTAAAGACGGTAACGGTGGTATCCCGGAACCGTGTTTGGAGAGTAGTCTCGCTGGCTTGTCTAAATGTTATCTGCTTCCATTGAACTGGCAGTGGCAGGAGGTGACGTTAAGAGAAAGCTTGCTGCAGACCTACCCGTGTGAGGGTTTTGCAACAGGTCAGTTTATTAGAAAAGTTTAGCTATTGGCCAGCACTGATGGAAAATCTTAGGAACCAGAATTGCAAACCACACAAAGTTTTTTTTTTCCTATTTATTCAGGGACTTTTAATTTTTGCTTTGCATTGTGAAGCCTGGTCACATCCGTATGCAATTACTTAAGTAAATCTCACTGCAACATGTGTTGTTTCTCTGAAAGGGTTGGAGCAGCCACTCTGAGGAGGGGTTGGTGCTGCAGTTCTCACTCCCTGCTGGATGATGCCCTGTTCACAGCGGCAGCGGGGAGAGAAGACTGCTGGGGTGTTTGTCCACTGTGAAGCTGTGGGAAGAGGGCTGGGTAAGGGTGAAGAAAGATTCCAGACATGGTGGGAACAGGGAAAGGAGTATAAGTTTCTCCTCTGCTGAGCTCTCTTGCCAACATCTCAGTGCTTGGAGAGGTGAGAGAGGATTTTAATGGTCAGTAGCCTTTGTTTTAGCGTAGAGTCCACTGCACCTCAATTTTTGGCATAGCAGAGAAGAGTGTGAGCCCTGAAGTTGTAGATGTACCATCTAGGGTGAAATTCAGCTGTTCAGCTTCAAAAGTCTCTTGAAGGAGAGAAGAGGTGGACTTTTTGAAACCTCACAGAAGACAGAGGTTGTACTGGGCTCCATTATAAATGTATTTTTGTTTTCCTCTTTGATGTTAGATATAGCAAAAATCATTGCTATGTCCTGCCCAAACCTATAATTTACCTTAATAATACCCAAAGGCAATTTACTAGATTATTTAGCTCTAAAAACTTAAAAGCTTGAGCTTTTAAAGCAGGATTGAAAGGTGCTTGATCTATGTAAGCTCCATACTCATGCTGCAAAGACAGAGACATACAACAGAGTCTACAGAGACCAGAGCTGGGTGAAGTGACAGCCAATGTGTCTCACACAGAATTGTGAACTCTTGCAAGCTGGTTAGTTGTGCTGGGGGATTTACTTACGTCAGTTGCACTGGAAGTGGGTTTATGGTTAGATAAGCTGAAATGGTTTGAGCTTGTCTTTGAGTTTGGAGCAGATGTCCTATATAATCCAGATGTGTCAGTCACTGTGGGAGGGAGGTAACAGGCAATGTGCGCTTTTTACTGCTACCTTGAAGTGCCTCAGTAGGGATGCAGTCATTTTTCGAAGACTCCAGTTTGAACATAACAAGATTTCTTTTCTGATAATGGCTGTACTCATGCATCTGATGCAGCCTGTCAGTTACTGCCTCAATTTACCTGACTTTACTAAAGGCAAGGAAGAGCAGATTAAAGGAGTGAGTCCTGTATATCTGAGGTGGCAGCATTGGGTGGGGTGGGTGGAGTGGAAATAATCCTCGTTTTGTATGTTGCACAGACAGGTATGACTTGTGGGCTATGGTCTCTCCTGGGTCACTGGCAGGGGTTTTGTGTGGGGCAGTTGAGTACATCGTGAAACAGTTTCACCCAACCTGGGTCTCCATAAAGGTCAATATGTTCTCATTTAGTACATTTTTAGTGTAGTCAATTATTTGACTCTTTGTTTCAAGAAAATAACCCTTTCTTCCCTTTGTCCATTTGTACCTCCTTGAAGTCTGCTCCTTTCACTGGTTATGGATCAGCTGGGGTACGTGAGAAGTCCTACTTCTTCCCAAGGTGCCAGAGAGGGTCTGAGCAAGCCCGCTGCTCCCCAGAAGAGTGCTTACGCAAATCTTGTACAAAAGCACCACAGCGGCCGATTCCGGTCCTATCTCAATCACATTGCACAGAAGATGCAGCTAGAAGAGAGCACTTACAGTGACCCCAGCTCAGATCTGGACCCACCCATGAGGAGAGGCCTGGTGAAGGATAGCCCAGCCAGGAATGGGTTGAACGTGCACAGCTGTTCACCGGTCAGAGCATCATACCTGGATCAGCCCATGCCTGGGGGATTTGAGAATGATAAACCCCAAACTTCTCTGAACAGGTGTCATAAAAAAAATTCCATAGCTAGTCCAGAAGGAGACTTGGAGGTGGAGGAGGATGACTATTATGTACAACAGCGTGGAGCTGCAGCTGACCTGTTGAATACGAGTGATACCCTGAGTGGGAAGGTATCAAAGAGCCAGAGGTACTGTGCAGCTCTGCAGAAGTCTTCTGGTTCTGATGAAAAGGATGAGGAGGACTTGTGGAGGAAGAAATATAAGAAACAAGGCAGGTGCCCTGCCAACAACGACACAGAAGCTGGACGCTTGACTGAGCAGTTTAGTGAGGATGTACTGGCAGTAAATGCCAGGAAAATCACTCACTTGTCTCCGGGTCAAGTCCAAGGTGAGTTCACCCTAATGAGCTGTTTGGTCCATTTACTGCAATTTCTGTGGGATTGAATGTGGTGTTTTAGTCATGAGTGAGTTAATGTGAACCAGTTCTACTCTGTAGTAGAACTTAGTCAGCCCTTAGTTACCTGTGGGTGGCTTTGTCCTGGTTAGCAAGTAAGTCGTCCGGCATGTGCAGATGGCTTTGTGTGGAGCCAGCGTGGTGCTGGCAGAACCCGATCCCCTGGCCTAGGTCCTGTGAGTGTGGCTGTGCTGCTTCCAGGATCGACTCAAGACAGAGAGCCCAATTTTTGTGGTGTGGAGTCCAAATTAATGAGGCTGCTTGATCTGAGCTGACTCAGAGCAGAGTCATGCTTTCCTCTGCGTTGTCTCTTCTCTTTGGATCTGGAGGGCCTTTGTGGAGAGTCTAAGCCCATCTGATGCTTAGGGGCCCAGATGCTTCTATGACATCTAATTCCTGAGACAGCCTCGACTCCGAATTTTGCTATTAGTAACAGACACCACAACTTAACAGCAGTAAAGCGAGCTTGTCTCTTAAATGCGATGTTCAAGGCAAAAAGCCTGTTTATGGAGATAAATAAAATTCTTCAGAAAAAAAAAGCAACCCCAAAATGCCAAAGCACAGCATCGACGTGCTGCAGCTTAAATTTTGATCTCAGTGTAATGTGTTAAAACTTCCTCTGAATGTTATTTATGGTCAAATACTTTGAGAGCCTGAACTTACGAGCTACTACTGGAGGAGCTCATAAATGTCACCATATAAAAATTCTCTGTACAAGTAGAAAGGAGATAATTTCTCAGCTGGTCAAGGTGGGCCCGAGGCCTATCGCAACTTCTGGATTGGAAATGAAGTAAATGTTTAACCAAATCAGTCTTGCGAAACTGTGCTCTGTCGCTCAAGAGTGGCAAGTAATGTGCTTTTTTACAGGGCTTGTGGTATTTTTAAAGCTGTGACAGTAGATTATGTGCTAAAGTTGGTTAATTTTCATGAATTTTTGTGAGACATTGTAATTAGAGATTTAACAGAAGCAGATTTTGTTAAAATTTGATGAGCTTGATTTTTTGCATTCCTCACTGTAACTCTATTAGGTAGGCTGTCACAGCAGACTTTGCTACCATTCACCCTTCAACTTTTGGAGAGTAGGGAAAAGCAGCTGCCAGAGATGGACAGTCCAGAAAGGCTTATGGTATGTAGCCATGAAAATGACTAGTGCCTACAGGGCTGTTAGTCTAAAAAATACCCAACTTTTGAAAGCAAGCACCTGCAGCTCCCTCCTGTTCTTGTCAGGAGTTGGGTAGCACAAACCTTTTGATAACTGGGGGTTTAACGTGAAGATCAAGGACAGGAAATGTGGACCCTCACATCTGACCTCCCAGGTGGAAAACTCACGCCATGGGGAAGATTATTGGGAAACTATTTGCTTAAGAGTGACACCCTTCCTCTTCTCTCCCCCCTTGTCATGCCTCCCCAGCCACCCTCCTGTGTAGCTGAGAATGGTTATGCTCCAGAACACTTGCAAGGGTATGAAAACAGAAATAGGAAAATAAAAAGAGATTCAGAGAAATGTCTTTTCTGCTCTGTAGTTTGAGTGCATTTTAGTGCTCTTGTTTAAGTGAAATGAATATTTTACAGGATGCAAGTGCTTAAGTATAAGAACTTGCACATCACAGTACCAGATTAATATTTTCTCACTTCAAAGCTCGTCTTTCTCTCTTGATGTTGATATAAGTCATATTATTTTGCATAGGCAGGTGTCTGGTTTGATCAGTTTAAATCAAGGCTTGTGAAACTGTGATGGCTAGAATTACTTCTGTCATAGCAGTGAGGCATATCATCTTTTTAGTAGTGACATTTCCTCACAAATTAACTCTGCTCAGGCTGTTGTAGGCTTTCCAAAAGGCTCTTTGAGCTAATCTGAAAGCCAAGCATCTCTCTTTATATCGATTCATTTCATTCTCCTCTTCTTAACAGCTCTTCAGCTCAGGCTTAGCCATGCCCAGGTTTGCAGCAACCCTAACACTGACTGTACTAAGGACAGAGAAAATCCTTTGAGTGCCCTGGGACAGGCTGTGAGCAGCGAGGGCATCATCATCGTTAATGTCCTTCCAGAGGTGCAGCAGTTCCTGTGGCCTTGTGGGACAGCCTGACCCAATGATGCATTGCTGACCATGAGACACACTGAGAATTGGTTGCCCTTGACTTTCAGTGCTGTAAGGCCCTAAAATAAGGTTTGTGAGCTAGAAATAATTTCATAGCAGGTAGTTAGGAGACTGCCCATGGCAATCTCTTCTGGTCTTCAGTATAGTAACTGCTTGTCTTTAAGTGTTGGTCTCCCTTGGTGACTTGCCCAGCTCTTTGCAGTTGAGAACTGCTGTCCTTTGTCTGAAAGATGTGACACACCCGTGGGACCACATGTTGGATTCACTCTACATCATTGGCAGTCTCAGATTTGGGAAGACAAATCTGTGCAAACCCTCCTAGAATTGCTATAAAGCTTCCTGTTCTGAAGTTCCTTCTCAAACAACCCCCAGTAAACCCAAAAATAACCTTAAAATGCCACTTCAAATTGTGATACTTGTAGTTTTTAATCTCATAAAATTTCTTGCTGGTATTTTCCCCTAAATCTCCAATCCTCTGGGTTCTTTGGGTGCTACAATTTGGTTGAACTTCCTTAACAAAAAGTCTTTTGTGAAGTACCCTGGGTTGTTTTCTGGTTTTGATCAAAGGCTCTAAGGGTTTTCCCACTTCAATCCAAACCTAGTCATCAAAATCTCTTTTCAGACTGACTGATGTTTGTCATAAAAGGGCTTAAAACCCCCTTTTCCTTGTGAAGCCCTGACACTCTATGGCATCTGTCTGTCACATGCTAGTGGTTGAGATTTGCATGGCTGTTAAGTGGAACTTTATCTTAAATATCTGTGATGCATTGCTTTATCACTGAGTAGTTTAGACTATGCTGCCTGTTGTATTTGGGACAGCAAAGGTTTGGTTGCTTTTTGAGTACGTGCAATTCTCAGCCAGTTTTTGCAGGATCTTTGCTGTTTCATAGCACATTGCTGGGTCTGTTGAAAAGCCTAAAATCCAGGTGTGTCTTCCAAACATGGTGTGCAGCATGGTCTTTGGGAACATCATCTCCCAGCCACACTTGGTTTCAGAAGAACTCAGGAGCTAAAGTACCTGGGAGTGAGGTGACTTTATTGGTGCTGGAAGCTTGGGTGTAACAGGATGCTCGTGAATGCTGACTGCTAGGAAATAGATCCAGCTTTTGCAGGACTGAGTATAGAGCCTCAGTTTGTATCTGCAAACAACCTTCTTGGGAGGAACACCACCACCAGCTTCGCTAGGTAGCCTCCTGAGGCTCCTCTCACTAAAAGCTTCATAGGTTTATGATGTGATGGAGGTATCTTGCCAATCTGTTAGGGTCAGCATGCCCCCTGAGTAGAAACAGACAACTCCTGGGTAACATGCCTCATCTGAAGCCGTGTAAGATTTCCACGGCCTTTCTGATTTATCATCTGTCTGACACTTGGCATTTATTTGCCCAGCCTGTGATACTTAACCAACTTGGTCAGCTTCCACAGAGGAAGGTTTCTGGCAAGCAGGCCAGTGTTCAGCATTGTGACTTTAAAAACAATTGTTGCTGTTCGATTGGTCAGTGGTTTGTTTGTGGCCACAACCCTGACATTTAAATGGTTTGGTACAAGTAATGTCCTGGAATGACTTTCCTGCAGGTTTGATGGGCACAGCTGATAAAGAAATATCAGCAAAATCACAAAAATCTTAGAAATTTTGCCTTTCCATCATATGCTGCAGTAAAGTTTGTTTCTCTGGGAGAACTTTGGAGGAAGAACCACAGCTTCTGCTGGTAACTTCTTGTAAGGCAAATTTAAGGTAATGTTACTTTTTAGCGGTGAGTCTTCCAGGTCTTGTGTGGTGAAATTCAGTACTTAAGAATGTTGTTATCTCCCAATCTGGCACCAGTAAATTCGAGCCAGTGATCTAGTAAAGGCCACAGGATCAGCTCAATAAATGGAGAATGTTGGTTGCTGTGGAAATCTTTAAAATGTACCTAATCTTGTCAGGTCCAGTGTAATGTCCCTTTGATGACGTTGATCACAGTAATAAGATATGGGAGAGGAGGAAAAACTGGATTTACTGTATAGCCCCATCTGAGAAACCCATGGAAAGAGAATGCTCCTTTCTCTAATGGGTTAGCAACATCGTCAGAAACATAAATTTCTCTTGTTCTTGACAGGAAATAAAAATAAAAATGTCGCATTCCTCAATCTTGTGCAACTAATTTTTTTGGCTAACATCAGCTATAGTATGTGAGTTAATATCTGATGTATCCTCTCAGGGGGAGATGAGATCCTGCCCTTGCAAGCACTGTTTTTTTCTGCTTGTGATCTAATAACTGTCTTCCATGCCCTTTACTAGAGCCCTGAATGCGCTGGGCTGCAGCGTGTGGCAGCAGGAGCCTTGTGTTTGGCAGCAAAACTTCAATTGCTGTGATTAGCTTCATTCACCTACTAGTGCTTGTGTGGAAGAGCTCAGCAGTGGAAACACTTTTTGCTCTGAAGTTAGGTCCCCATTGTGTAGCTCAGGTAACTAGTCAGTTTTGTGATCATAGGAGAATAACAGGCAAATAGAGAATTGAATTCTTTTTTAATTAGTTTAAAATATCTTTAAAATGTGGCTTGTCAGTTTACACAACAGAGGACCTGTTGAGCTCCCTCAGTGTCGGTTCCTTACAAGATCAGGGGTTTGATAAAGGTGTGAGTATGGTTATGAGTATGATTGCATAGTAAAATCACAGTGCATGTATAATGGTTTAAAAGCCATTTAGCAGAACTAGTTAAATGCAGCAATCAATTGATGTTCGTACCAACAGGTATGTCTGGTTCCTGCGGTGTCCTGTCCTGTGCTGTCAGTCATCAGGAAGGAATCACACAAGTAGGATTGAGATTTTGGATGACTTGGGGAATAGAGGGAGTATTAAATAATGGGGGCAGTTACTGGCAGCTGCCTGGATCATTTGGTGGACTGGGAGCAGGCAAAACAAACTCCATTTATTGGGCCAGCGTAGACCCACTTTATTGGTGTGAGGAACCCAGTGTGGGAAGCGACAGCTTGGAAAAAAAGTTTTGGGCTTTTGATGGATTAATCAGCTGAACATCCCCCTCTTGTGAAATGTGGCCAAAAGGGTAATGTATGAGCATGGGAATTGGAAGATGGAGTGTGGACTGCGTGTGTTCGGCACGGCGGTGGCAGCAGCTTCTGGAGTATTGTGTCCTGTGGTGATGCCCCCTGTTCGGGGCGGATGGTGATGAATTGATGAGTACACAGAGGACAGCCAGAAGGAAGATTGAAATGCTGGGATCATGAGTGAATGATTTGAGGAACCCTGCTTTACTTATCAAAGAGATGCTTGGGGGAAGGGAGCTTTCAGTAAATTGCCTACATGGGGAACAGATGTTCGATAATAGGCTACTCAGTTGAGCAGATTATGATATAAAACATTTGAGGCTAAACAAATCAAGGCTTGAAATGCAGCACGATTCAGGCGGTGAGGGTAAATGACTGTTGGAATAGCTTTAGCAAGCTATTTGGTTTGTGGTATCTGGGCTGTCACTGGGACATCTAAAAGCCCCCATAACAAATTTTACCTCCAAAATATGCTGTAGTTCAGACAGGAATTAATTTGGAAAAGCCCTCCATCCACCGTTGCCCACGGGATCAGCCAGCACATGCAACCTGATCAACTTTGGCTTCTTGTTCAGGTCATCTCTGAAGTCTTTCCTTTGCTGCCAGTACCCAGCGTAGGTGGGACAGATGCTTTGCAGCTGTCTTAAGTGCCTGATTATGGTTTTTCTCCAGGCCATGCCTGCTGCAGGGCTTTCACTGCTGCCCCATTCCAGCCTTCACTGCAGCCTCCCCTGTCCTATATACTGGTGTCCCATCTCCTGCCCTCCCAACTCAAGCCCCATGCTAACTAGCTCCATGAAGTGCTGTGGGCTGCATGTCCCTAACTCCCTCTTGTGGGGAAATCTGAGCTATGGAGAGTCGAAATTCATCTGGGACAAGATGGAAAACAAAATGTTGGGATCTGTTGTGTAAAATAACATCTTCTGTAACAAAAAATGAAAATTTCCAGCGTGCTGAAGGAAAATGTCAACACTAGCAGCTGCAGTCCACAGATGTATAGGGCAGGTCATGCCTTGGAGAGCGTTTTGTGTTCTCTACAGATACAAGCCTGTGGTGATAATGCGTTTTTATTCAGTTTGTAAGTTCTTTAGGCGTTTTTCCCCTGACAGTACCAGGGGCTGTGATTTATGTACCTACTACACTGGATGGGTGGTATGGGAAACAGTTCATCCTCAAGTTGTCCTGCAGCACATTTGGTAACCTCAGGAATATATATGAATCTGAAAGCAATTCTTTCATTTCTTCAGCTCTTAATGTCTTCTAGCATGTTAGCACATCCTGTCAGGTATTTTTCCTTTCAAAGCCTCTTGACTTCCTCTGATCTTCAAGCAACTTGCTTCCCTCAAATTACTGAAGCCCAGAGAAATCAAAGAACTTCTGCAATACTACGTTTTTAAAACGTTTTTCTTCAAGTCTTGAAGAAGCCTTTATCACAGCTTTGGTTGTTGGATAAGACAAAGAGCAAAAGGTAATGTGGAAGATGGTTTGGAAGGATGGAAGGATGCGGGGGCAGTGGAAGCTGCCCTGACCCACATCCCACAGGAGTGGAAGCCTGGAGGAGTGCAGTCATCAGGCGGAGTAGGTGGTTAGGAGGTCAGGAGCAGGGTGGAGCAGGTTCACAGAGAGTCCTGAAAACCAAAAGAGCTGTATCCCCTCCCTGACAACGCCGCTGTGCTGCTGCACGCAGCTGGAGCACAGTAACTATTTTGATAAACTTTTAGTCTATTGCTACTAAATGAGCTTCGTCACCAACCCCTAGTTCAGAGCTTGGAATGGTATCTTTGGCTCTTGCGCTCCTGTAGTATTCCTACAACGCAAACCCTGCTGAGGAACCGAATAAAACCGTAATTACCGTCTGAGTTACCAAAGTCAAAATCCTCCAAGCATCAGGATGCTTGGAAGTGTTTTAGAAGAGGATCCGTGGTGGTGTGGGCGCGTGATCTTGGAGGCTGGGAGTGGTTTCCACAGCATTGTTTTCCGCAGCAGAAAGAATCCATTGTGCATTTTTCTCGATTTGGGTTTTCCAGAACATAGGCGCTTTCAGAAAGCTGATGCCAGCAAGAACATTTTCATTTTCTCTAGCTCCATGCTGAAGTCTGGGGGCACACAGCACAGAGTTTAAAATAAATATGTGCAGCGTAAAGCAGAAGAGCAGTGGCAGCATGTGCTTCCCACCTTGTTTCCCTGGGTCTGGGAATGGGCGTCTGCTGCTGACTCTTCTGAGCATCCATGGACGTGCCACTTCACCATTTGCTACTGCTATGTCTGAATAGGAGTGTTTCTTCCTCAGTGGCTCGTTGTAGGAATGCTCAGTGTCTAAATCTTTGACAACCAGTTCTAGTAGCATGGTCACCTCCAAAAGCAGCTCATGGAAGACCCACATAAGCCATGACAGCCTGTATTTGCCCATCCAGGAGTCAGCAGCTGGGGGACAGGCAGCTGTTCTGCAGCAGGATTCCCTTTGTGCTTTTTTTTTCCTTGGATGTTCAACTTTTGTACACAGGTTTTGGCTGCCAGAAATGATTGGCGAATCATCTTCTCCAAAGAGGGTGAGAGAACTCCCCAGATTTGCTCCTGGGTACCCAGACTGCTCACAGCCAGGCGGCATCCTGGCGCATGAATGCGGTTGTGTTGGTAGGGGTGTTGTGTTACTGTTGTAGAGGGTTGCTGGTCACCTGTTGGGCTGTTGCTTGAGGGACTGGTTGCTTCAAATCACACCTGAAATCCCATTTAAGAGCTGTGCAGACAGTCTTTCACTTCAAGCGCTGTCTTCTTGTTTTATATTGGTTTGTCTTGATGGCGGAAAGTTACCGCTCAGATTTACGCCATGGCTGGGCTCTGGTGGCCTGTCATAATGGGTCAATTAGTGGAGACATGGGAGCTAGTTCTGGCAGCTGGATTTCAATACATCATCCACTCAGTTCAGGATATTTGCATAGAATTTACATTCTGACTGAGCCCATGCATGTAAATGTAGGTCTGCATTGTTTCTCTTCTTTGAATGACTGTTTAATTAACTTTAAACTTAATTATGCAATCTGCCATCTGTTTAAATCCCTGTGATGTTGTCGCATCGCAGTTCTTTTCCACTTCCGCCAAGAAACTCCCTTTCCCGGAAGTTTGCCTTACTTTTGGATCACAAAGATAATTTCAGGTCATTAGTGGCCCTGGTTATTTTGAGGAGGACTTGGAGCAGCCTTGTAGGATCTCCCTTTAGTCCTGGGGTCAGGCTTGGACTGAGCTCAGGAGTGTGCTGCTGGACCTCCAGCTTGGCATTCTTTGGTTGACATTTTACCAGAGAAGGATGATCCTCTTTTTTTTTTCTCTCATTATTATTATTTGCTTATGATAAGGAGAATGAGCTCTTAGACTTTCTCTTAGACCCCAGATTGAGCATCTGAAGTACTTCCCACTGGGTTTATCTCCTGAAAGTCTCCCTGCCGTAATGAAACATCGCTGAGCTGATAACGTATCTCAGAGTCTGGTCTTTCCACTCCTACATCTCTAATGAATTCTTTCCCGTGACACCCTCATTTCTCTCTATTGCTTTGCCTTTAATCTTGAGCCATCTACTTTATTTAACCTTTTTGCCTCAAGATACGGGCAAATGCATGGTGGCGGGTCTGTTCCAAGGCTCTTGGAGAGCTCTGGACTCATCTAATGAAACACAGCTCAACGTGAAGCACGACAGTTCCTAGCACAGCCTGGAGCAGAGCTAAGCTCACAGCGAGCGTGGTGGATAGGTTTTGGTCCTGTTTGTGTTATTGTGGCTCTAGCACAGTTTTGCTTGAGATATCTTCCAAGAAGTGTGCTTTTTTTTTCCTTTTTTCTCGTTTTTCCTCCCTCCTTGGTGCAGAACTCTTTCCCTGAACAGCTATACCAACAGCTGTCTTCGTGTTTTTCCTTTTAAAACAGAATAGAACAAAAAAGTACTTGGCTGTTGCCATTACTTAGACATTTAATCTCTTAAATCCGTAAAAATATTTTGCAAAACATAAATAGCTAGTTACTTCTGGCCTGTGTGTGACCAGTGTTTTTGTTGACATAACTTGTATTTGAGATCACTTCAATGGTGTTTGTTGGATTTGCCTGTTGTTTCTGCCTGTGTGTGGTAATTTGATACCCAGTATTGTAGTAGTCATTTAAGTGCTTGGAGTTTTTGGGTTGGTCACTTATATAATACGGCATATACCGTGTCACTAGTGCATTGGAAATTAAAAACAATCTGACAAGCATATTTTGGCTTCTAAAATCTGAGAGGAAATTATTTTAGAGGCTTCTTTGAGCAGCAGAAAATATCAAATAGCTTTTAAATTGCCTGTCTAAGCATATGAAAGGCAAAGACATGGGGATCCTAGCAAAACCTCCCTGATGTTAATGCAGTTTGTACTGGCAAAGCATACTTTTACTAGTAGAGTTTATTTGACTTTGGGGAATGAAGTGAATAGTTGCCTGGTGCAGCAGTGTCAGCACCAGGTCTATGCCTGTCCGGGGCCAGGAACTGCATCCCCCCAGCTTGTCAAAGCTGGCAGAGCTTGATTCACCAAAGTACATGGGTGGGTTCTTCAGGGGCTACATAGGAATTGTCTTTTTTTTTTTTTAGAATCTGAGATATCTTTGCAAAACAAGGTGGAGTTTCCATTGGCTGAACTCTTATATTGAGACTATTAATGAGCTCTGATACACATCAGCATCTGTGGCAGCTCACGCGGTTGCAGATAGGGCTTCTTGGCAGATTGTGGAGAGTATCTTTTTGCTGAAAGACCAAATTTGATGTTTTTTGCAGTTTGCTTTGCCAACTCTGCTGTGAACTGAGGCTGACTTGAATGTACAGGTCTGTGACTTACACCTTGGGCTGCTGTGTGGTTGGACTCCTTCAGTCTCTAGCAAGGATGACCAGGAACATGCTTTGTGTAACTTTCTTACCATGCGTAATCTGACTTCAGTGGGAGTATGGGTTGAACAGGGACTGGCATTGGAGTAGTTCTTGTTGCTTTTAGTTGGTTAATTCCTGCCTGTGGAGGTAGGGCAGCGTTAGGTGACCCTTCATTTGGTAGATGCCTTCCAGCTCATGGGTGTATCCTTCCAGTATCTTTCCAAGTGCATAGCTGGGGTGTCTTGAAGAATTAGATATCATGGAATCTCCTGGAGGATTTGAAGGAGGTTGGTTTAAGTCATTGAAATGTGTTAGCAATAAAGTGAAACATCACAGAAATATGGACAAATATTTAGTAACCATGTGTTGAGTTGGTATCATTAACTGATAACGAATTGTTCTGTTGCATATTATCAGTTCTGGGGATACGCTTCTGTTTCTTCTCATGCTTATACTGGCCGTAGAGCAGGGGTATTGAAATATTCCTTTGCATATCTAGATCATGATCTAATGCAGGGAATCTGTGGAATAATCTTACCAGTGGCAGAGTTGTTAATGCCCAGTCATGGGCTGATAAGGGTAAGCAGCAGATGGAAGTATTTTGTGTTGGAAAGTGTGTATCAGTATTGTTCCATCCAGCGTTTTCAACATAATTGTTTTTAAACGTAAAAGGAACCATTATGTGTTTGAGATGGCTGTCACTGGGATGAGAGTCCTAAACCTGTAGAGGTGTTACCAGCACAATTGTTACCCTTTCACTTTCCTGCCCACTCCGGGGGGGCTGAGTTAAACATCAACAGCATAGATAGTAACAAGGCTAGAAGTTTGGTGGGACCTAGAAATGTCTGGTGAAAAGGTAGATGCCCTTTGACAGGGGAAAGCTACACCAGAATGCCTGTGTCTTGAAACTCACTTGGGCCTCTCAAGTTCTTGCAGACTCCTGGATAGGAGGTATCGAAGGAAGTCATGGATGGGCTGATGAAAATTCAGCGGGGAATACTTCTTTCTGTGCTGGTAGTAATCAGATAGCTTGTCTGGTGTTAGAGGGCAGTTGTAAGTATTTTATTGTTAGTAAATATAATTGAGGGTCTTGGTTCTTTCTTGTGTAAAGCAATATGCAAATTTTAATATGAAATTAAAGACTTTCTGGCCTTGCTAACTTCATGTTTAGTTGAACATTTTGGTTGATTTAGTTGACCATCTAGTTGATTGACTGACTAATAGATATAAATTTAATTAAATGCCGTACTTTTTAGAACCTAAACTGTAGAATGATTTTGTATAAATTATGTTAAGGTCTCTTCCAGCCCAAACCTTTCTATGATTCTATGTCAAAATAAGGTGATTTAAAACATCTAGCCTTCCCTCTTACTGTAATCCAGATCAGTTATTCTGGAAAGCTGCCTGCATGTGTATTTTTTTTTTCCAAAATAAAAAAAGATTAATACTTAAGTGTAAAGACCAAAATGTGCCACTGTGTGATGTCATGGTGGTTGTGATGGAGATGAAGTGTGATGGTTTGGATTTTAGGTTCAGCTTCAGCACTCGGGCTTCAAGTTAAGCCAGCCACTGCTGCTTGCATGTGGGATGCTGGCCTGGGCTCCTGGGATGGAGCCAGTCCCCAGCTCCATCCTTTCTGCTCCTTTTCCTGGTACTGCAGTTGGGAATAAAAGTGGAGTTATTGTGGACTGTTCTGAAAGACCACCAGTGCTGCCTGTGTTTCATTCCATGCATCTCTAGCTGTGAAGTTTTAAGTTGTGTGTTTCTACGCCCCACAAGTGCTTCCCCTTGTCTAGTTTGAGGCAGTTTACTGCCACAAGTGTGGAATTGCTGGTTCTGTTCAGGTGTTCCTCTGTCACCTTTGTAGATGACCTCCTTGATACGGCTGTTGGGGTTGTTACAACCTGTCTCCCTGCAGAGGACTTCAGGTCAACCACGTCTTCTCCTTTATTATTTCCTACTGGAAATGGCAGAACATCTAAAAATCGTAGGGCAAGTGGTGACCACCACAGAGAGCCGCTGTTACGTCACCTGTGCAGCCAGATAAAGGCACTGAATGTGCTGTGTGCTGTGATTGCAGGTGATCCTCGCTTTGGGAAGTGCTCTGTGTTCAAGCTTGGGTGGCTCTGCGCCTGCGTGGCTTGTGCACTGTGGTTGATTCAGCCCACCCATTAGGAGCTATCAACCACCCTCTGCTCACAGTCTCCGCACTTTAGTCTCTTTAGTCTACTAAAGTAGTTTTTAATTTTTAATGCTATTAATTTATGTATTCATTTACTCAGTCATTGATTGCTTTAATGCCTAGACTGTGTTAGTAATTTGTGTGCCTAGACTGTGTTGTTGATTTGTGTGATGTCTTACCCTAAGAGATTTTGTTTCACCTCACAAGTCGCACAACTGTGGCACCACAGAAGTAAGATTTCTTACACAGCAGGTGCTGGAATAGAATTTTATTGAGTTAGTGAGAGCAGGTATTTCAGAAAGGATAGTCTCAGTATGTCATGCTACCTCTAGCATTGTCATGTTAGTTTGCTTTGTGGGATGGTGTTTATTTATCCATCCATCAGAATATTAATGCAGGGTAGCAGGGACAGAGGAAAGCCTATCATGAGTATTTCTGACTTCCAGTTTTAGGAGACAGATGCATCACTGAAGCAAATATTGCATCTACTTCAAACAGACAAGTTTCTTTTCTTTGAAAAGGAGGAATACAAGGAATTAGGGTCATGCAGAACTCGATGTGTTCCAGTTGAATGCCAGTTGTGACAGTTGTCTGTTGTGGTTTTGTTTGGCCGTAAACATCACGGTCCAATACTTATCCAGAGTGGCTGTGTGTAAACTGGCTTGCAAGCCAGCTGTTAAAGCAGAGGTGGTTCCTTTGAGTAAATTCTTTTTTTTTGAGTTTGTGTCTGAGTCTGAGCAGATAAAAAAAATCCTTCCAGAGAGCAAGCTGAAGGCTTAAGTGTTGATCATGTGCAAGTGTTTTTGTGTGTCTACCTTTTGTCATGGAAAGGTGCCTTTGCACCCTTTGCTGTTACTGTGTGTTATTCATGGCAGTGGTAGCCCCGGGCTTTCAGAACTGGTGACCGTGGCAGGTACCAAGGAAGCTCTGCTCTGTGGTGCCTAATTCTGGCTCTCATCTCGTTTCCCAACTCATAAGATATTTTATTTTTCCCTCATTTTTCCTCTCATTTTAATTTTCCGCTCTTTATTTTCAGCTCCTTCTTAATTGCAGGCTAAGGTTTAGCCTCTTTTTTTTTTATCCCTCCCCCTCAAAAAATTATTCTTTAATTCATAGTAGTATTTTCTATGACTTACTGTCAAAGAAACAAGGGCTTTAGAGGAGACCTCACGAGCTCATGTAATCCTTTTCACTACCTCAAGGAAAAAACTACTCTTCCTAGACCAAATCAGGCAGCCATCTGCCTTGCCTATTTTTAAGAACCTCCAGCAAAGCAGAGTGTGTGACTTCCCTGGGTGGTCAGCCTAGCACCTTGCTTTTTCAATGGCATTCCTAAGATCTTGCCTGTTGGAGTTTGTCAGATTCCTCCACCAAAATGTCTCTCAAAACCCTCTCTAGAGCAAACTGCCTTGCCAATCCAAAAGTTGTTCTGCCCAGATGTCTCTAGCCCATAATTTTTTGTTTCAGTGTCTGTTCTTGAGCTTAATCTCTCGACCCTTGAGGTGTTTGCAGATCCAGTTAATTTTAGTTCCATCTCATCATGTGGTCCTTACAGGTAGCATTGCCTCATTCACATCACATGAAACCTGAATTTGTGAGTATGCTCTCGCTGTGCAGCCGCAGCCTCCCATGGTCTGTCTCCTCCCTGAGAGCGTGAGAAGCTTGGTCACATCGGAAGAGGCCGCGTGACAGTTGCTCTTATCCTTATCGTCACTGAACACAGAGGCCCCCTCTTCATCTCAGTGTCCCATTTGGACACACCACTCTGGCACTTCATCCCTTCCTGGAGTGGGCTGAGCTGGCATCTTGAGTTGTCCTGTTGCCTGTTTTGGGGCCTGCTCTCCTGAATTAGGAGGATCCCTTCCACCCTCCCTCCTGCTGATTTGCTGTTATCATTTGTGGAAGTTGCCTTTTGTCTGGGACTGGGTAAGGTAGCAGTTTTATTGTACTATATATTTAAAGATATCTGCTTAAGTACAACTCTTAAAACTTTTTTCCTCTTGCTGCTTCAATTTATTCCACGAAGCCGTCTGCGATTTCGCTTGTGGAGGATGCCATACGTAAAAAAAAATTTGCCTTGTAACTTGGATAGCCCCGTAGCAAATAAGTTGGCGTTGCACGTTTTCTGACTTGCAGGTACAAGCTTGGACCCAGGGACTGTAGCCAGGAGGGGCTGGAAGGCAAAGCTGTGATGACATGTTCAGTATCCAGGTGGAGGGCCAAGAGGGCAGCTGCGTGGCGCTGGGTTGCATTCCAATGTGCTGATCCGTGGAACAGCGTTGGCATACGCGTTGGAAGCTGCTGCTTTCTCTCCTGGCTGTAGGGAAGGGGCTGAGGTGATGGCAGGGAAGAAAAGGGGTGAGTCTTTGCAGAATATTTTTGTATGGTCACGGCCTGTTCTGAGCAGACTGGACGTTGGAGTCTTGGCATTTCTTTTGGCGGCGTTGCGTGCTGCGCTGCCTCTGGTATTGCAAAAGTTAATCACTCTAGGGTGGGTTGTGGAGGCTTNTATTCCTGAACTACTTAAGTTATAAGGAAGTTACGTTTTCTCACTACTTGGGGGCTTAACGGGGTGGAGGTAGGGGCTTTGGAAATGGTTTAACAATTTCACTTTTTATATGCTCTAATGAATTTCCCAGGATTTTGGAAGGGTTGGATCCAACATCAGTATCGTAATTTCCAGAGTTTTATTTATGCTAAAATAAGTTAGTGGTGGGTTAAGAGGCACAGAGAGCCAACAGATTACAAACGAACTAATGAAGACAGAATTTCTTCTGGATAAAGGATGACTCAGTTGTGACTTGTACTGCAGACCATGAGTTTCCCCCAGGACCACAGGCTGGCAATGAGGTTCCTCTTCCTTTCCCTGTTGTTTCAAACCTGTGTTTGATTTCAGGTGCAGAAAAGAGAGGGTTTGCAAGGACCAGAAACAACTCTGAATCTGCAAGAACTCCCCAGAACTTCAATAGGAAGAGGCAACTCTCTGAATCGCAGACAGAAACAATGAACAATTCAGATGGCAGAATAAATCCTAGACAACTGGGAACTCCCAGAGGTATTAAAGAAGAGTGCATGCACGCTTCAGGAATAAGCTGCATTCAAGCTTCTGCTCAGCACTTTTAAAGGATGGGATGAGATAAATGCTCTTAACTCTAAAATAAGCTCTGAAAGACTGTTGATTCTTTGTAAAATAACATTATTCCAGATTTTGTGGTGCTCTGAAGCTGGATGCCTGCGTTTTCCAGACTGTTCAGCTTTCAATGCAAAAAATCTCTAAAGCTGCTCTTAAGATATAAAGACAAGTTTGGGCAAGATAACACTTCTGAATTTTTGTTTGCAGGAGGATCCTATACTGCTGTCCCAACTTCAGGTGACAGAAAGAATCGAAATAAACCCACACGAGGGAGGAAGAAGAGTATATTTGAGGCCTACATGGCAAAAGAAGATGCTTCAGCAGGACTGAAAAGGGGAGAGCTGATCCAGGTGCCTGGAATATACAATGTCCGCGCTGTTGTGATAAGTCTGTGGAAGTTTCAAGCAGTTGTTGGAAATGCTTGTCAGCTGGTTGCATGACAGGGCATCCATGTACCATTTGCAGGTGTTGGAGGAGGGTTTTTCTAATTCTCAGGAGGTTCTAAAAATGAAACAAAATGTCTTAATTCAGCTGAAGTGCAGTTTTAATTTGATTGCATGTTCTGTAAAATTCCTGATCTGCAGTCACAATGAACTGCAGAGTTCTGATTGGATGGTCTGCTATCCATGATGGTCATTATTATGCAGACATTTGCTTTTACAAATGATGCTTTTACAAAAGAGCCACAGCAGGTGCTGCAGTCTCTGTCAGCATAAGTAAAAATGAATACCCTTAACAAGGGACTTCTTGCGGATATTCCTCACAAAGACAGTTTGTTAGGCCTCAGTGACACATTGCAGATGCCTCAGCCTCCACATCTACTCTTCTTCAGTCTGTCAGGTCTTCCCAGAAGTCTCCCACAAAAAAAAAGGGAGAGTGGTAATGCAGGTAATGCTGTAGTTCATGGGGTCACACTGGGCTTTGCCTACCAGAGAGTTGCAATAGCATGCTGTGATGCAGCTGGTTAAATTAATATCAAAAGGCCAGGCAGTGAAGCTGGACCCTTGATTTACTTCCATAATTGTCTTTCCCCAGAGGTTGCAGGGCTGACCCAGCCACTGATAACTGTGTGGTTTACTGAAGTAAGGTGCAGGTAGTGGATGGAGCTGAAGAGCCTGTCAAAATACAGGAAGTGATTTGCATCTGTGCATATCGTTATTTTCCTTGAACGGCTAGCAGTAAGCATGCTCTCAGTTTACAGATGCTAAAGACCAAAGGTCAGACTTTGCCTCCATTTTGAGCAGCAAAACTGCAGCCATAAGTAGGCAGCAGTTCTCTAAATATATATGGGGGTGGAGTGACCGTTTGTGTGGGTAGCTGGATCTGAGAAGAAATTTTGTGAGAGCAGGCAGGACTGAGGCTCACTGAGGAGAAGAGGTGGTTGTCCCATAACCACGGCTGTAGTACAGTCCTCAGCATGTACCTCAGCATGGTGTGATGTTCTTCGGGTAAGTCCTGATGTCCCAGTGAGACCAGGCTGGCTGGGGAACAAAGGCAGTTGGCAGTCAGTGAGGGCACCAAGGACATGTGTGCTGAGGCATCATATCCCCAAACACACCCTGATGCATTGCTGTTTGATTCCTGTTGGTTGTTACGCTTGCTTCATCGGTATGTTGAAGTTGCAGTGTATTGCAAGCCATGACTTCCCTTCTTGTCTGGTTTCTTGTCACAGTAGTGTAGTACATAGTAATTCTTGTAGTAGTAATAGTAGCTCTTGTATTATAATACAGTGACATAATTTCTGGGAGGGTAATGAGGATTCCACAAGTAAGATTGCCCAACTCCCTCTTGAAGACCAATCTGATCAGGTCTTAGCTTTCAGAAAAAAGTCACCACACACATCCCTTCTGATGGTCAGAGTGGTTTGCTGTACTACCCAGACCTTAGGCCAGGGCATTTTTAAAGACCATCATAGACACGTATGCTGGGAAGCAAACTGTGAGGGAAGAAGCGAGAGCTTTGAGCTGTGACTTCCCCCCATGGCTACAGTGGTGTATGGCAGCAGCTAAAGCTTCTGCCTTACTTCCAGGAGTGTTTTTGGTGCCCGTTGTTGGTAACGCAGCCCATTAGTGACGTGTGAGTGTAGACTGCCTGTGAGGTCAAGTGCAGCTGCAGATGAGGCACATCAAACTATGACTACTACCTGAGAATCCAGTTGAAATGCTGAGTCCCAGAGGACCTGTGATTGCATGCTCTCTGGCAAAGGAATCTCTAATTCTTGTAAATGCGTAGTGTCTACTCAAGGTCATGTGCTGGGTAACTGGAAGAGTCATATGCACTTTTAGTCTGTATCTGTTTTCCTTTCATCCAGTTCCACATCTTGGGGAAAGAGAAGGCTGTAGAAGCCAAATTTAATTATTTAGGGCTGTCAGGTCACAGGCATCCCAACTCAGTATCTCTCATCTCCTGCTCATTCAGTGTTGCAGCCTCAACCAGGATAGGTGAGGTCCTGAAAAGCAGCTTTAGTGAACCAGCAAATATTCAGCACTGCTCTGTGCAACAGCAGGATACCTATAGTGTTAATCCCCAGATTAACGCAGGGCAACGCAGGGCATTGGTCTGGTGTGGTAACCTGCAGAAAGACTCCAGAGGAGCCTGCAGAAGAGGAGAGTGGTTGAACCTTCTAGTCTGTTCAGGACCAACAGATTCAGACTTCAGTGCTAGCAGGACAGAGGCAGGGCTCTCTGAGCAGGGAGCATCCCATGGAGCATCCTGGAAACACTGGATCTACATTTGTTTGAGTGCAAACTGAGAAAACTGTTAGAGAGAAAGACCTTGCTGTGATTGGACTCAAAGTAAAAGGTCTATTCCAGCCCAAGTGATTCAGTGATTCTGAGAGTGTCACTGGACCCTGGTGGCAGAACTCTGTAGCTAAATGCTCCTGAAAGCCAAACCCTTGGAAACTACCAGCAGATGTGGAGATGGCTCAGATAAGAGTGCCATGGAGATTAAGCTGTCCTAGATCAGGAAAAACAAAAGTGTTCTCTCCATAGATGCTGACATCTGTCAGTAATACTAGTCTTAATGGCTTCTGGTGAGCTATCAGCTCATTTTTTTAATAAGTAGCATGGAGAAATGTGCCCTGGGGGATTTCTGGATTCATTTAGTCACGCAATGTGTGTGGAAGTGCCCTTCCATAAGAAAGGGCTTCTGAGCTCAGGTGCCTAAGAGCACACAGGCTTCCCACTTCCCTGTCTGTAACGCTGCCTGCGGTGAGCAAACATCGAGTCTACCAGGTTGACAGGAATCACGTCAGCCAGGCTGAAGGCAAACAAGATTGAATAAGTTGTGTGTAGATACGTAAGTGGTTGGTGTTGGCTATAAGCAACAGATGAAGTCAGGTTATGTATTAAGGGCCACTGACCCAAAGGACCATAATCACCCTGTGAAGCACCAGCCAGAAATTCATGTCTGCTCCACGCCTCCAGCGTCTCCCAGACCCTCCCTGCAGGGCTACTGGGGTCAGGAGGAGTGAGAGTGCGCAGCATGTGGAGGGGCAGGGATTGCTTTGCTGTGAAGAGGGTGTTTTTCCTTGGAAAGCTGCTCCTTTGTGGGTATGGAGTCTGAGGTTTCCCTGATACTCATGGATTTTTTTTTTCCCAAAGGTGGCCTTAGTAGCAAGCCTTGAACCCTGATCTTCTCTGGTGTTTCCTACATACAAATCAACCTAGGCATATGTGTTGTGATAGCTGTTATAAATTGCTAGATTTGAGATTCTTGATTTTTAGTCTGAGTGTTGCCTGCCCTGGTTCTGGCAGAGCAACCTGAGACATCGTGACCCTTTTGTGTCTTGCTGGGGAAGCTCAATAAGGTTAGAAAAGTTTTTGGCAAGCGTGAGTGAAGCTGACTTGAATCATCAAAAAATGTTTTAGAAACCTTCCTGCAAACCTTTCTCTTCCCTTTCAAAACAAAGGCCCTACTGACATAAAAACACTGATAAATATAGCAGCTATTATTTGCAGGCTATTGTAAAAGAATACAACATTAGTGTGACATCATGAGACTCTGCAGCCAGATCCTCACCCCCTAATACACATATGAGAACAGTTGTTCATTGCAGATGGGGAGAGTTACTGGTTCCAGATATGATATCACAGCGTGAAATGTACAACATTGTAAATAGGATTTTCATAGGCACAGATAATAGGGCCCATCTGCTTTCTAAGATAAATTTTGGGAGTTCCTTGCTTAAAGGAAAGACCTGAAGTATTTCAGTGCTACTTGATGTAAGAATTCTAATGCTGAGCATAATTAGGTAGTGCATATAAAATACAGAGAAACCTGCTGCACCACAGACATGGTAATGCTTTGCTCCCCTGTGTTTGCCTGAGCTGGGCATCTGTGTGTGCAAAGCTGCTCCGGTGCTGTCTGGACACAAAACTTGGTTATTGTTTTTTTTTTATGCTCATGATGGGCATTTGCACCTGTCTGATTGACAGCTGTCCTGAACTATCCAAGGGGGTTCTATGAAGTCACACAGGATCACACTTCATCTACTGTGTGCTGGTGGGTAGGTGCTGGTATGGGAATTATTTGACTCCCTGTTGAGCAAGCAACCCTTCCTTTTCATTTTTTCCTTTCTTTCTGTAGCAGCTTCCTTTACTAACAGTGTATTGTTTTTGATGGCTGATTCTGGGAAATGAGTGGGGGGAAAAAAAAAGACCATTGAGAGTTTTCCATCAGTGGGTACCAGTGTTAATAGAGGCTGATGACAGCGAGTTAGCTCTCACTCTGTCTAAGTATAAAGTATCCCCAGGGTTGCTCCCAGTGGGTTGCCTTTGTTTTCATTCTGTTGTCCTGGGTTGTGCCTGCCATGTGCTCATTAATGTGAGTTACATAAGGCACAAAATAAGACATCACAGCAAAGTATTCAAATAATGCCTAAACATTATAGTGTATCTGGTGCAGGTGTTTCCAAATTTAAGCAAATAAAACCAATGGAAAACCTTCATAAATCTGCAGATTCTTCTTCAAGGCAGAAAAACTTTCACATGTAATCAGCTTTATTTTCCTATCGTGTGAGTGTTTCCCAGAATACATAAAAAAATTATATGCTGCAGTAAATTTTTAAGGAAGCAATTCCTGCGAGAGATTCCTATGATTGCTTAACACAGAAGTGCAAACAGATGGAATCTGTTCATATAACAAATTGGCCGACGTTTATTTCAAATACACGAGTGGAGTAAGTTTTAAAGTTTCAGCCCAAAGCAGAAGCCTGCCCAAAGGCAGATACCTAGCTGTATTTCTGTAAGAGTCAAATACTGTCAGTTTTAACTGCAGTCACCTGCATCACAATTCCCAGGACCCCCTTGGGATGGGAGCGGCGGTGTTGCGTAGCCTCAGAGTCCTTGGTTGGCTCTCTCTTTCTCTTGGATGGATCTGAGCGCAAGCAGCAAAACTGGTTGGTTTATTTTGGAGGGGTGATAAGACTTTATTGAGGGTGACTTGAGCTTTGAGTTGGCAGATAACAAAGCAGAAATAGATAGACCATAGAGCTTCAAGTGTATTTAAGATAGCTTGACTTTAAATGTCTTTTAAACAGAATTTAATCCTGTAGATTTTAAATGTTTGTCTTTGAAAAATCCTTCTGATTCTTCTTTGGAAATGTTATCAGAGAGCTACTGCTACTGTCTGTTTGCAGGAGCTGCCTGAGCAGCCAGAGCCCCATAAGGCTGATGCTGGCTGCCATGCAAGCTCAGCAGGTCAGCTTGTCCTCTTTCCTCTTGTCCTCCAAAATAAGCAAACCCAACATATCCTGTTTTTCAAAAAAAAAAAAAAAAGAGCAAAACGATTTTGGTTTATTGTGCATTTGTTCATTAAGTTGGTGGCTGCTCAGAAGAAAGTGTGTGAAGGGAACAGGAAGGTTTGGATCTTTGGTTCTCCAGTAGCGGCACCAGCTAGTGGTTCAACATCTCTTTGATGACAGGCTGCAGTAGATCAGCTTAAGCCTATCATGAAACTGCCTCTTGGCTTGAAATTGCTTGGATGCAAAGTTGTCAAGACTTGAAATATATAATGGAAATGTAGATGTATCTCTCATGTTTCACAGTAGATATATTACCTGCAGCTCTCTAATTTAACTGATCTTATATAAAATTAATAAGATTCAGGCATAATTTTTCTCCTCCTCTTTTTTTTTTAAGGGACCCTTGAGAATAAATCCTAAGAAGTACCATGAAGCCTTCATTCCATCTCCAGTAAGTGTAATTTTATAATGCTTTCAAGTTCATAAGTAAAGGTGCATTAAGATGGGCGTTATGCTGTGCACGAAAGGTCACTCGAAGGTGAATGAGTTGGAATAAATGAAAATGATCTGGATTTTCTTTTAAATCACATATTCCCAAACAAATCCTGCTTTTTCATGCCTCAAAGAACCACTTACTTAGCTTGTGCTGAAACTGGGTCTACCATGGGGTCTCACAGAAGCCAGCTGAAGTCAGGTTTGAGGACCACCAGATAGTGTAATTGGAAACCCTTGGTTTATGGCTGCAGAGGTTTTATAGGTTTTTCCACCGATTTAAGTTAATCTTCCCTAAACAAATACGCTCTCCATTTTCGATCTGTTGCATGAGCTAATTTGAAAACTCATTCCAGAAATAATATGCATGATTCCTTTTCATGTGCCTGCTCTCGCACAAACTGTGTCTTGGTTGGCTTGGGATGTGCTTCTGTCCCACGGGACTGGCTTGTGCCTCTTCTTTCTTCTTTCCGTGTTTTGTCAGAAAAGAAGGGCTCCTGTGATTTCAGGGACTTCCAGTAGGGAAGGCGACCTCACAGCTGGCACAGCTGGGGCTTTTTGTCTGGAACTGCCTTGGTCAAAATATTACTGAGGGAGAGTTTAATATTGGAGTGTTTTGTTGGGGTGGGGGAGAGAGAGAAGGCAGAGCCTGCCCTGAGACACTGAACCGCTGAAACACTGATGGTTGTTGTCCCTGCTGCTGACAGCACTATTGTTTTGGGGTGTGAATTGAAAGCCTTGAAATTCATGGCATTGTCAGTTCATGTTCAGTTGGGATAATGTTTTNGGGTGTGTGTGCACAAAGAGGAAGAAGTACAGAGCAGCTCTGTGTGTGTAAAGGGACTGGGATCTTTATAGGTGTCCTTATAGGTGTGGTAAGTGTCAGCTGTGAAACACACTCTCTGAAATGACAAAATGCAAGGTTAAATTGGTAATGCAGCTACTCACACGAGTTTTATTGGATGTGAAGCTTTGCCCCTAATTGCCATGGTGCCCAGCTGTTGCCTTGTGCAGTCCATTGTTTGCTGTGCTGCATGCTGGAATACCCATGTTAAGGAGGGTTAGATGGGGTTGTTATCTCAGCTATCTTTCTGCTTTTCTGCCCTTTGAACACACAACAGCTTGTTGTCCCTCATAACAAGCAGAGTCAACACGTGGATGAAGATGACTCTGGCTGGAGTGGGCACAGTCCTCACTGTAAGATGGATGCTTTAGAAAGCTTACTCTTTGCATAACATCCTTTGCCCTAATAGAGAGTGTACAGCCTTCATGTTCTGCAGGACTTCCCATCATTGCCAGATGCTGCAAGAGCTGCAGCTGTGAGAAATCACCCTTTCTGCCCTGCTGTTGACTAGGGCACTTTTCAGCTTCAACTTGGCTATGGCTTCACAGAGTTATAGTGTGACAGCTGTTCACCTTCTAACACCAGAAGTCCCAGGGTGTTTCTTGCCTCAAATGTGCTCTGTCTCCTCATCTCATTGTTGCGTGAAGAGTTAAGGGGAAGCCCCAGGGCCTCTCTTGAAAGCCACCCAGAGAACAGACACGAGCCTTTAAATCTCTGTCTCACATTTTGTGCCTTCCTTGTGGGTAGTAATGTAGTTTGGAATGACAGTGTTGTTGATGTGAAGAATGATGCACAGGTGATGGAGCGACCGTGGCTGTGCTGTGATTGTGGAAGACACTTCCAGAGCAGATGGAAGCACTGCAGATACCCCTCCTGTCAGAGTGGGATAGAGTGGGTAGTGCAGATATCTGCAGCCCCCTGCACAGAGCTCATGGCCAGCCATGACCTCTGCACAGAGGTCATGGCTGGCCATGAGCTCTGTGCAGGGGGCTGCAGAAATCTGAAAGCCACTGTGATCAACACTGAGTGGCAGCCAAAACTTTGCAAGTGGTTGTGTTCTGTTGTGATTTGATGCCATTTTGATTGCATTAGTAATGTGGAGTGCCAGCTGTGCAGAGAAGGGAATACTGAACAAAAACGTGGGATGCACAAGTGTTCTTGGATGTAAGTTTGCCTACCAATATGAGCCTGGAGATTGAGATATAAAAATGTTTCTCTTTGGAGGCAAAACAAAAATTGATGGCATTTCCTAGTTACAGGTTTGTTGCGAGCATCTAAATCAACTACTGTAAAATAGGTGTGCACACACAGATGTAAGTGTGTGTGTGTTCTTTGGGATGAGAGTGGCTGCGACTCAAGACCAGACTCTTGCAGAGTATGGAGATGCAGTTTTAACTAGGTTGTGTGACACAGAATCACAGAAATAGAACTTCCGGAGTTGGAAGGGACCCATAAGGACCATCCAGTCCAAATCCTGGTTCCACACAGGGCCAGCCAAGTCAGAGCATGGGACTGAGTACATCATCCAGACACTTCTTGACCTCAGCCAAGCTGGGTGCTGTGACCACTTCCCTGGGGAGTCTGTTCCAGCGCCCAACCACCATCTCAATGAAGAACCTCTTCCTAACATCCAATGCAAACCTCCCCTGTTACAGCTTCATATTGTTCCCTTGGGTTCTGTTACTGATTGACAAAGAGAGGAGATCAGCACCTGCACCTTTGCTCCCCCTCACCAGGAAGATATAGACCACTCTGAGGTCTCCCCTCTGCCTCTTCTTCTCCAGGCTGAACAAACCAAGGTACTTCAGCCTCTCCTTTTAAGACTTTCCTTCCAGACCCTTCACCATCCTTATTGTCCTCCTCTGGACACTTTCTAATAGTTTTGTCCCTTGTAGCTTTACAGGAGTGGGGTAAATGGTCTATCTTGCATTTTGTTGGATGCAGGAGTGAAAGCAAAAAATACAGAACAAACAAGTTGTAGTGAATACCAGCCTGTGTCTTGCAGAGCAACTGCAGGTTCAGACAAAAAAAATCCAACAAACAAACCCAAAACCCAGGCATTTTCCTGAAAAAGTGACTTTGAACTTTACTTTTTGTGTATGTGTTGGATTTTTAGGTAAAGAGTTGGGGCAGAAGGAAGAGGATGGGGAGAAATGAGGAATAATAAGACCATGTGTAAAAAATCTGGCTTTTTTAAAAGAACAGTTTCCAATTTGAATTATGTTGGTCCAAGAGGCTTTGCAATTTTTCTGCATCTTGTCATGGGAGGCAGCTTTCACACAGCTGTTGAGCTGCTGCTGCTTTCCTTTCTAAGAGTAATTTGGTCTCTTGGAGGACAGCCTTAGTTTCACATCGTGGCAGGGTTCTGCTGTTTTATTGTTTCGGTATCTAAGCAGAATAAGATATTTATGTGATATTAGTGCTTCATGTTTTCAGGTTATAAAAGAAGTTTTTCTTGGAGGCTGAGCACACTGGTAGTTCTGATTGGATTCACTCAAGCATATGAGCCTCAGGAGTGTGTATCTGAGAAGCAACTGCAGTTGTGATTAAGATTTTAATTCTCATGAGGCTGTTTTAGTCACTGAAAGATGAAGTACTAAACTCATCCTCTTTTTTTTTTGTACCTCAAAGCTATGCAAAGATAGTTCTCCTTAGGAAAGGTATTTTGCTTGCTCTTGTTGATGCAAATGCTTGCATTGTTTGATAGCATCATGGCACTGTAAACAGATATGTGGAATTTTTCATAAACTGAGTTATGGGGAAACAGAAACGAAAGCAGCAAGAGCACTATCAATAATTAGCCAAAAAAGGTCAAAACTGGCAATCTTTTAAAGCCTTGGTGTTGGCATCTTCAGGAAACTTCATCTTTATTCACACAATGAAGAAAATCTTCCAAACTAAATCTAGATTAGCCAAATGCCAAGCACATCTAGGGTGGGTAATCGTAGTGCCTACAATTAGTGGAGGCTCTTGTGCAAGGATGTTAACCCCAAGTATCGAGAGAAGGTGTCCTAACATGTCTGTTACAGTAAAAGATCTTCTGGCTCACAGTTGGCATCTGTAGCCATCACTTTTTGGAATTGCTTCTAACATACATTGTGCCAAATTCTGAATGTGCGGTGTTAACTCTTTTTACAAAAAAGACTGCATCTCCAGCCATGCTCCAGGCCACCTTCACAGACTGACTGCTGATCCTGGAGCTGTGTGTCCCTGCTTTCCCAGCTCACCAGGAGAGCAGCAGGCAGCTCTGCACGGGCACTTTGCAGAGTGTCTTGTAAACACTTGTGAACAATAGCTTTGGGTGCTTGAGTTGGGAGCATCCTGTGTGAAGAGCTGTGACTCTCAACCTGTTCCCAGGACTAACTGGAGAGGAACTGAGCAGAGCTTGCAGACAATACATCTTGAGGGTTTGGCTCTTCCTTGAATAAATAGTGTGGAACTACTGTGCTGGCACATATATACAAAGGAGCTTATTAGCTGAAAGATATTGCATATTGAAGGGCATATGGTGAATCCATCTCATTTCTGTGCACAACTGCAGGATGTTTGTCTCAACAGGGTGTGTGTGTGTCTCTTGATGACTGTGTTTTAAGCCTCGTAACAACTGTAATTTAATATGTTTTGTTCTGGAATTTACTTTTCTTTCTTTTTGACTAGGATGGGACTCGCGATATATTTATTGATGGAGTGGTTGCTCGCAACAGAGCCTTGAATGGTGATATCGTGGTAGTGAAACTGCTTCCGAGGGAGCAATGGAAGGTCAGTTCACTATATTTTTCTGTGATTTGACAGAAAGCTTTTTACTGTTTTCTTCATTAAACTTAGGGCCTGAGGCAGACAGTGGAGAATTTCCTACAAATCAGATTAGCTGAGTTGTGATTTATGCTGCTGTGGATTAAAAAACCCAAACCTGATCCATTACAATATTTGGAAGAAGTGATACCTAATGTGTTGAAACCAAACTCTTTGCATAGAAAGGCCTTTATCACTGTGTGGAGAAGTTTGATGACAAGGCTGGTTCAAAGTGGTTGTCAGAGGTGACTTGGTATTTGTTTTTTAGCTGTCCATGCTGTGGCATTAGACTCTGGGTATGTGTTTGTAATCACTCCTGTATTTACTAAGTGCTGTTTACAAAACTTTACTAATGATTTACTCTAATTTGTGTGTCCTCAATCAACAGAAAGCTTATCTTATCACAGCTCCAGGTTTGGTGCTAATGCACTTGCTTACATGAATGCAGAATGTCAGATTGTCGGAGCCATGCAAACGTGGGACGATCCAGATTCCATTTCCATGTTTGAGAATTTCTCTAAAATCACTCTCTCTGTTTTTGTTTTGGGGATGTGGTTTAATGTGTTTTTTTTTTCTTTCAGTGTTCAAGCTCGAAGTCCTTTCAAGCATCTGGATAGTTTTGTCTTGTTTGCAGTTTGCTTTGTAAGACAAGTTCTTACACATTTTCTCTAGTTGTTGGGAGATGTAAGCCACAGTTGGCCATTTTAACATGGATTTTTCACACACAAGCATCACAGAATTGTTACAAATGGTTTTCTAGATAGGTTTTTTGAATTCTTCTTGAGAATGTAAAGCCTCTTTTGGACAAAAGTAATAGTGAGGGTGATTCCATCAGGTTGGGGACTGGTCTGAACTACTTCGGCCTGGTGCTTTTTATTCACTAGGCCTCTGCCCATTTGCCTGAAGTTATGACATTTTTAGACTTGCAAATGCATGGTCTTCAGTCTGGTCATGTGTTGAATGTTTTACCTCCTCTGTTTAAGTCCAATAGCAACTGAAATTATGGTTTGAAGCCCACTAGAAATTTTTTTTTTAAGTTTGCCTAAAAGGAGTAAATGACCTAAGTATGTATTGACACACATAAATGAACAACTATGTTAGGCAAAAGGCCTAATTGTGAGATCTGAGATGTCACAGGTGTATCCATGTATAAATATAGAAAAGAGGTCTGCTGCTATCTATGTAACCTCTGAAAACCAGTGTTGAGTGTCAAAGTAAATTTTTCTTTATAGGTATTCAGGGGTTGAAATCAGAGTTCATTGAAGCTGTGACGATTACAGTATTGCTGGATCACCAAATCCATAGATGTAAATTGTCTTTTGAATTAGCACATTTTATTTAATTGGAAAAATGGAATAGTTTAGACTCTTAGATCCTTTGCCAAGACCTGCCAGCACAAGGGTTTCTTTGTGGGATTGACAGAGGTTGCCTGAGCTGGAAGCTTCATCTTCAGTTTTCCATTTATATCTGACTCTAAATGAAGATAATGTCTATAGCGTGTTCTTATATCCTTGTACCTTTATATGTTCTTTTATCAATACAAGAGGAAGGGTTCAGAATATTCCCCCTGTCCTGGGAAAATACTGAAATAAATAGATCTGGTGGAGAAGTTGTGTCTGACTGCGAGGAGGTAATTCAGAAGACTTCCAGGTTTTGTAGTATGATTATGATTCTTCTGTGGTGAATTTAACCTTGCCAAATGGAGTAGCTGGAACATGCCAGTCATGTTTTTAGCCACACAGGTGCTGCCCTACAAAGTCTTATCTTTTTATTTCTTGCCATCAGGAGCTTAATCAGCGATGACATCCTTTTTCCCCTGCTCCCTGAATCTCTTGCTATGCACTCGTGTTTGTATTAGTTCTTTGGGAAAGGTGCCACTAAGTTGTGCTGAAAGATACTGCATTCTGCCAAGTAATTCATACTGATTAATGATAAACTGTCGCAACCTATTTTAGGTTTTTCCATTTGTTTAGTCTCATGCTGCTGCAAAGCTGCCGCATAGGTGTCTTGAGGGTTTTCTTCTTCCTGTTGGGCCTTTGGAGCAAGCTGAAGAGCTTCAATTATTTCCTTGAAAAATGTAAATCAGATGTATGGTATAACTGATGCTCTCAGAGGAGACTTTACAGGCTCTGTACATATTGGTTTGTTAGGATTGAGATAGGCGTGCTGATCCTTATTCTGGTTCGTTATTCCCAGCCCATTAGCGCTTCACAGGGAGCTAAACTGGGTCTTTTGCAGATTAACCTGTGTCTTGCACAAGACAAGGTTACTGGCAGCTCTTTGTCTTCTGTACTTCAAGCACTTTGGATGGCCCCCAGATGATCTGGGGAAATTTCTTCCCAAAACAAGTGCAGGTGATTTCTGCCTTGGATCTCTTTGTTGCAGATTTATGGTGTGATGCTGCTGCCTCTCCATTGCTGCGTGTAAATGGGAAGAAGGGGGAAAACCTGTGACTGGTAAAACTGTGGGCTTTGGGTAGGGAAATCTGTGTGCTTGGTTGAAGAATTGAGAAATTTAGGAGCTGCCCTGTACCCAGTGAGTCAGTCTCTGTGCATCAGGTGCTTGTGAGAGAAAAACACTGGCTGGAGAGCAGTTTCTCCAGGGCTATACTGTGTTCTGCTGAGCCTGTAATGGTGACACCTTCCACACAGGTATGACTGCCACAGTGAAACATGAGGGAATGCTGAAATACTCTAGATGTGTGGTTATGCTTTATGCAATACCTTCTTGAGAGGGACAGCAGTATTCTCTTTCTCCAGCTCTCCACTTCTTGGCTCAGTTGTTGGAAATTTATCAAGCTCAAATTTCTCAACAGCGTGTCCTTCCCAGTGTGTGCATCAAGCGCTTGGATGGTCCTCTCTGTGCGTATTCTGTCTGGTCTTAAAGCTCTCTTTGTTCATGTTCCTCTGGGAGAGCTGCTTGCTGTTCAGCAATGATCAGTTTGTCAGTTCATATTTCTGGGCTTACTATTAGTTCTGATCAGGAGCCAGAAACTTCCATGTGGCACCACTGGCTTAAGGGAGAGATGTTTTGTCCCCAGAATCTGTTATCTTCTGCTCCTGAAGGTGGCCATCAGCTTCTTGCCAGGGTTGAGCAGCATGCCTTGCGGTCACCACATTTGGAGGCTGTATTTCAGAAGTTCCTCTTCTGTCCTCTTGTGTTACATCTTGGGAATATTGAGGTGCTATGGTAACTTTCAAATATTTAGCTTTTGAAAAGTAAGGTATTTGACTTAGACTGTTTTTCCAGGTACTTAACCTACTCGTAGCAGATGAAGTCAGAGTATCGTTGCCGTCAGCCACACTGTCCCCGACTTCAAGCCGTAGGGCTTTCCTGAATCTGTGCCTTTATCTTCTGGAAGAACATCTTGATAAAAGATAACCAGTTACAGAGGATTTACCTCAATCCTTGTCAATTATTCTGATTGTGAAGAAAAATTGGTGCTTTATTTCTTGACTGATTTTTCACTACTTGTAACTTCCACCTGTGGGTACTTACTGCATTTTATGGAGTTGTGCTTGCATCAATTTCAGGACCTTCAATTATACAGTGGCATAATTACTGGAAGGCAAAAAGAAAATGTTGATATGATGATTACAGCAGTATTTCTCTGGCTCATCAAGGAGGGAAACAGCGTGTCAGTATAAAGGATAAACCTAAGTCATCTTTCCTTACAGCCTTTTTTTCGCTCTTTTACTGTCTGCTTAATTGCCAGCCAGAATTTGTTTAATTTCAGATATCTGCTTTGGTTTTTCTTGCAAGATGTAATTTCTTTAGTGGAAGGAAATAGCATAATAAGTCATTTGATATCACTTGGGGCTTGGATTCCTGGCCCAATCTCTGGTGCTTTTAGAGTAGTAGTTTATAACATGGAATGTTTTTCATGACAACCGTCTCACGCATTGCATGCTATGGCTGAAATTTTAGAGTCGTAGTCTGAAAATAGTACCCAGACGAGGACTTGCTGCTGCTCAAGATTGCCTGAAAGGAATTTCAGAGTCCAACCCCCCTGTTGCTTACTGAGATACATATGCAGGAGAGATCTCTGGTTCCGCGTTTGCCTGTGGCAGTAGTACGTAAAAACAATGACAGCATATACTATATATATGTGAAATAATGACACATTAACCTGCTGGTTTCTCAGAAATCAGCCTGCAAGTCATACCTTCCATTGTTGCTGTTGTTTTGTGAATAATTTCCTCCTCAGCTTAAAGTGCTCCTTTGTACTATGTCAGCTTTTTCTTTTTTTTCGTGTCTGAAGGTCTCCAAGGCCAGGGAGGTAGGACTGCACATGTATATACAGTGGGTGCCGCTGGATAAGGGGTCCAGTATCTTAGTCATGAAGTGTTCAAAAGTCCTGCAAATAGTAATTCTTCATAGCTCATGAAAGTGCATGTTCTGTTCAACATGGAGGAGTTAGATACAATACATGGTGCAGCAGATCTTGGAGCTGCCTCTTCTACAGCCCCACTTCAGAGATATTTAAACACTTTCTTTACAGAAGTAGTAAACTACAATTTCTCTCCCCAGATGTTACTTGTTGGTCTAAACAAACACAGAGAGGAACAATTTGATTTAATCAGACAAGTGTCATCACATATAGTTTCGGCAGGGCTACATATCCTGACAAGTTACTTCCAGCTGTTGATGAAAACCTACGAACCATTAGTTGCCCAGAGGTGATGCTAGTGTTGGATTTGCCCTGGTGAATAATGATTCGTTTCAACCATATTCTTCTGAGAGTCAGTTTCTTCTCAAAATCTCCCAGTTAATGTAAGGATAACAGTAACTCAGGAGGAGATGGGGTTCTTAGAGGGTTATCACAGCAATACTGTTTGAGTCTAATAATCAAGAATGTTGTTTGGAAACATTACATTCATAATAATAAAAAAAAGTTCTGGAGAAGTCATTATTGAAATAGTAAGTGTTCTGGCATGCTGAAAGCATTCAAGTGTAATTCATGATATCCAGGAGTAAAGTGGGAAGCCTAAGAAGTCAGCTAGGAAGAAGTCCATAAGAGCAGAGCTCTAGCAAATCCAAAGGATTGATGGATGCTGTAGGGAGGAATGGTAGTTGCTGCTTTAATTTGTTTTGCTGTGGACTTTACAGTGAGAGTTGTAAGTTGATGGTCGCACGCATGTGTGTGTGCTTTCCTCCCCATCTTGGAAAATTCCCAAACCACAAATTGATGGAATCTGAAGAAGCTTCATTACATGTTGGTTTTTTGCTTGTGCCATTCCCCAAAGGACCACATGTTGTTCCACACTGCTGGGTCTGATGGACCTTTGTTGTGAGCTGGCACAGCTCCTTCCAGGCTTTGTTTAGCTCCAAACTGACTGGGTATGGAATAGCAGCAGTACAGTGGATTGATAGCAAAGAAGCTGAGACAATAGGCTGTGTTGCTCGCTGACATATGTGACATTAAATTTTCTCTTCTTGCAGATGTTACTTTCACATTTTGTTAAGTATCACTTGAAGAGAATCCACCGATGTCATAGTGCAGAGTTTTAACGGCAAGATCTGGCTTGCTTTGTATGGTATAAAATAATAAAATGACTAAATGGTCTGGGTTGTGCAAGATTGCTGTGTCCCAGTGCTGCATTCATCCTTTGCCACCTCCTTGATGTGTAAAACAAGGAGGCAGAAATACCAGCCTTTTGAATGTTGCAAGCAACCTCACCTTCCTGAGAAGGGCCTTTCCTGTCAGTACCTGCCTCCCTGTCTCTGGGAGAGGCAAAACCAGGATCCCAAATAAGAAAGTCACAAGAAAGGTACAGAATTTTTGAACAACCTAATGTCCTTTTTATTATTCCTCCTTCTGTACTGGGTAAGAGTGATACTAAAAAGGCAAATTGTTCCATTATGAAGGAAGACAAACTTCTTTTTATTGACTACCAGTGCAGAATTACACTGCAGATGTGGTTTGGCTGCACAGATTCAGAGTAAGATTAAAATATTACCCTTAGGTGAACAGTCAACCACTAAATAATCACTCATCTCACTGTGACAGTTGTTACATCCTCAGTGGAATAATGGCAGATAAACCCCTTGTTATGGGGGTGTTTGGGCTGTGTGAGATAAAACTAAATTTCAGTGTGTGTCTGAAGAGCTTCATCTTGAATGGAAGGAAGTGCTTGTGGGGGCATCTGATCTTACTTTAGAATAGGAGCCAAGCCAATATTTAATACCTGATCTCTGTTGCTGCTCACCCTTTTTTTTTTTTTTTTCCCCTTGGTCACATGAATATAATCTAGTACAGCAAATTGTTTCCTTTAACAACTAACTTCAAGTTATTGTTTTAAACTCTATTCTTCCAAGTCTTCTGTAAATACACACACATCACAGTAGATTATTCTTAATCCAATCTCTTATATAACCACTATCATTTTGGACTTTTCTTAGTTCTTGGTTCTTGTGGAATTAGTATTTCTTAGAACTGTTTGGGTTTTGCCAGTTTGAAGGTTTATTTGATGATATCACATGAGTATTTGGAGCCTGCACATCATAAGAGAGGGTCAGGATACCTGTTGTTGTGATGGGATTGGTTTTTGGAATGCCATACACATTAAATTCACTCCACTTCTTGTATGCTCTTTCTTGAAAGATTATCCAGATTTTCATTAGCCTGTTGGTTTTGTGGTTTTTTTAGGTCCACATAATTTGGAAAAAATTTCAAATAAAGTGCCGGTAAGTCCTATCTAGCCTAAAATTTGTACAATGAATGTTATACTCTCCTTTTTTTAAGGAGGTTGTACCCCTAATTTAGCTTGATAGTTGGAGAAATAAGGAGCTACTATGACCCTAAATTGGTGTTAATGCTAAGTGAGGTGGGTTTGGAGCATATCCGAAGTTCTGAAGAAAAGGAAAAGTGCTACATATCTGTTTGCATGTTTGTTCTTGTTATCAGGTGGCAGGGAAACAACAATTGGCAGCACTATTTACATGTGGTCAAAACTACTGAGGTTGGCTCACTACCTCTTTTCACTTATTTCCTTGATTCATGTTTATTTTTCTTAAAGCCATAAATCATAGGGACAAGGAATCTAAAATAGAGGCAATTTATGTAAATGAAGAATTGCAGCAGCCGGGGGAGTGACAGGGATTTTTCTACAACAGTTCTTTGGGTCAAGATGTGGGACCTCATTTATAACGCACGTGGTTCTTGAAGATAAGGAAGATATTTGTCATCAGGGGTTATGCCTTAAATTTGTTGTTGGCACAAGGTAATTTGTAAATATCTAAGATAAAGTCTTAATAGTTTGGTTTTGAATCAAGCGTGCCGCTAGCCTCAAAGGGCTGGGCTGGTTGTGTGTGCTCCCGCTGTTCCGGTGTCTTCCTCCAGACAAGGCAGTGTGGCCTCCTGGCCTCCCACTCCCTTCTCTCCCGCTGCTCCCTCCTTTCCTAGCTTTGCGGCATGATTTCCTCTGGGGAGGGGGATTCCCATCACAGGCTTCTGGAGCTCATGTCCTAACTGCAAGGCATATCAAAAGACTTGGCAACAAGTCTACCACTGATCTGCTGTCACGCAGTGGAAGATGGCCAGTGATCTGTGTGCATCAATAAGCAGTTTTTGTAACACTGCTAACATAAGTAGTCTTGCTCGCTGCTTGGTGTTATCCTTCACCCAGTTAATGTACGAAAAACCACCCTGGAACCTGTAACTGTGGCAGCATCTGGAAGAGTTGCAAGCCATGCTTTCAATGCAGTTTCTTGCTTGAGGTGCCACTTGAAATGCTGAAAGATAAATCAAAGTTCTTCCTGATTATCTTTTCCAAAAATTCCTCCCCTCTTCATTAGTTGTGTGCTTGACATCATTTCTCAGTATGTGCATGCTGATGAGACAGCTGGTGTGTATTTTTGATGATTCCGGTTTCTAGTTGTTGTCCCAGCCTTAACTACCTGGATGCTTTTACAAAGTAATGACTCCAGGAAAATACTGTGGGACAGGCTGCTGCTCCACTACCTATGCTGAAGAAACAATCACTCCTGTTTCCTTGCTTACTTGCTGTTTTTAGTGGTTTATTTTTGTTTTCTGTGTTTTCTCATGTTAGGCAAGAACTATTTCATGAAAGCAGGTCTATCTTTATCTCTTGTGAGTTTTTTTTAGGTTTCCAGTATGCAAATGATTCATCCATCTTCAGTTGTATCATCTCCTGGGGTTGAAGCATTTCTTTGTTTTTAGCTTTATCTAAATGATTTTAAAACACAGCACTGCCAAACCACATACTTTTAATTGAGCGGCTTTGGAAGTGTGAAAATGAAGACTTGGCATGATTTAATTAGCATTTGTGTATTTTGGTTGCAAAAAGTGACTGGTGAAGAAATCCCCAGGCATTGATCTACACATAAAGCTGTATACATCCTGCTTAGTTCCTGTTGGTGCTTGGAAGTCTCAGCTGTAATGCTTTTGCCAGTTAGCTCCCCACCACTGCCCGGACATCCTGCTATCCTTCTTGTTTTCTACTTGTTTGTTGGAATGAGCGTTGGGCACTTTCGTTTGTAAGCTCTATAGAAATCGGCATCTCTTCTCCTGTGGTCTTCTTAAATCCCACATGGCATCATGTTTGCCAGGTTGCAGATGTCTGGGGAAAGTCCCAAGGAGCTGTGTGAAGTGGGAGGGTTGTCTTGGCAGTTTCTCTTTCTTCCTGAGCTGGTGACTGTTCAGGAGGGTGGGCTGGGGAGTTCTGGGAATAGCCTTTTGTGCAGTAGCCAGGTAACTCACTGCTGTGCCCTCCCTGATTTTTTTTTTTTCCTGCAAAGTGAATTTCCTCCAGGGTTTTATAACCCCGTTAGATATCAGATTGCCTGATTTTATTTTATTTTTTATGCTTTTCTGTGCAAACCAGATCTGCAGCTGTAGACACTTATGGTGACTGCAAATGTGATGTCTTGCTTAGGTTTGGGTTCGTAGGTCTTCTCCCCTTTGGTGTAAGGATGAGAGCTTGTCCAGCAACAAACATTCTCTGTAAAGGGTCCCATCGAAAACAAACTGGGCAGAGCTCAGTTGCCTTGGATGATGCTGGTGGATCCATGCCTGGTGGTGCTGCAGAATTGGGGGAAAATCCATGCCTGACGATGCTGGGGGAACCACGCCTGCACAGCCCGATTGCCTTGGGCGCAGCTTGCTGCCCGTTTCAGTGCAGTCTATTTCTAACCAAGTATTGTCCCCTAACCTTTAGGCTCACGCGCTTGGCAAAGCATCCTGACAACTGTGGAACTTTGCGGATGCCTTTCAGTTCAGCCATTGTCTTGCAGTTGCCCCTTAAATGTATAATTGGCTGCTGGTGTTAGAGAGGGGGCGTATGGCCTCCCTCCTACTTGCCTTCAGTATCTCCATATTAGAGCAGTACCCAGAGGGAACGTACCAACAATCCTTTCCAGTGACTGTGACCGGCTGCGTCACCCACTCAGGAGCAGCATCGCTGCCTCCTGTAGGGAAGAGCTGCTCAGCGTCACAACCACTGCTGCCCCTGGGTGAGAATAACCGGCCGTCAGGCTCTGGTTTATTTGTCTAGCTGAGCAGGGGGTCTGATGCCATGAGAAAGTGCTGTGTTGGCAAGGCATCTGGTGCTTTAGCTCACCTCTTCGAGTCTGTGCTGTACTATGTAGACGTACCCAAGGCTAATGGATGGCCATTAGATCAATCAGATTGAGTTCAGTAGCTTTGCACTAGTCAGAGCATGGCATTACTTTACTTTTCGTGTTTTTTTTTTTTTTTTTCCCCCCATATTCCTGATGCTTCCTCTAAAATGGTTTATTCTTTTTTCTCTTCTGCACAGTTGTTGAAGTGTGGATGTAATATGTTTATCAGCTCACATTCACGTCTTGGAAACTTAATTTACCTTTTTATGTAACACTTTATCACTAATGCATGGTAACGTTTCCTGGCAGGATATGCATTGTTAAAATTTGTTTGTAGGGGGAAAAAAAAGGAGATAGAAGCGGATGACTCCCCTTTTGTAAGGTTCAAAAGTTTGTAAAGCAAAAAAGGAAAATGTACTTCATGCTACCTGACATCATTTAGTCCAACCATCTTACTTTCCCATGGGGTGACTCCTATCAGAGGCTAAGATATAATGGAGCCCGAAGACTAGGTGTGGTGGTAGCCATCACTGTCAAGTAAAGGAAAGGCTGGGAGGGGAAGGCTGGCCTTGTCAGGGCAGTGTCTCCGTCTGTACAGTAATTTCCTATGAGCTGACTGAGACCTTGGGCAGACGTTTTGTTAACAAAATCACTACATATATCAAAATAGGTTATTTTTTTTTCTCCTCCATTGTCTTTTTGTCACTGAAGCAGTCAGCATTATCCAGTGGTCAGTTATTCAACTGTGTGCCCTCCTGCACCAGTGAAGCCACTTAAGCAAGTAATGATGCTGTTTTCTTGGGGATGAGTGGCACTTGACTGCAGCATCCAACGTAAGTGACATGGGAATGGCCCTGGGGCCTGAGGGTTGTCTTTGAGCAATTAGTTGCTATGATCATAAATGAACTGTTAGTCTGTGCTTCAGAGCCCGGTTCCCAAGCACTGATTTCCCTGAAGGGCTTTGTGAAAGAAAGGAAGAAAATAAAATCCGCAGTTAAACTAATCTGTAACAATGTACAGTGTGATCCAAGGGCCAGTGCTTGAGGAAGGGCATTGTGCAAAATGGCAGACAACAAAACATACGTAACTCTTTGTGCAGGGTTTTTGTGGTGTTAAGGAGACGGAGCTCCCGCCGCTGCCCTGTCGCCCTCTCTGATTAAACATTGTGGTTTCATCAGCCAAGGATTGATTGCTTTAGAAAATGCGAATTATTTGTGAAATCCTCTTCCTTTGGAGATTTCACATCCGGATTCTTTTGTTTTCATAGACTTGCCTCAACACCTCTGCTGCTCAGGAGGCTGGGCCTGCTCTCTCCTACTCCTGCTTGTGGTCTGAAGGTTGTGCCCAGCACCTTGCTGCAGCTTAAACTTTGGCTGCATGGGTTGATCCATGCCACCTGCATGAGGTGAGGGACCAGAGTGAGAGTAGACATGTGCCTCTACTGATCAGTTCCATGTCTTTGTGTCTGCTAAAGAAAATCTCTTCCCATGGCAGTTGTGAGGAGGTATAGAGCATGTCCTACATTCTGGCTAGAAGAAAGCCACAGAAAATACCCTTTGTCTTGCTTGCATCAATCATCCTTAGTGTCAGATATTTTTCAAGCTGAGTCTGTGGCTGGATGTATTGTACATTTTGGGATTGTGATATAAAAAGGAAACTAAAACCATCAGATTCTAAGTTTGCTGCAGGTAATGTTTTATTAGTTGCTGCCACCTTTAAATTTTTTTTAAGTCTCTTTATTTTCCAGGGTTAGTCAGAACAGCATTGGAATAAACATCTTGCTGCCTGTGTAGCATCCCCTCAGCTCTGAAATGAAAAATAACGTAGCCTTAGGAGAACTTTAACTCTTCCTTAAGATACATGAGGAGAAGTTTGCTTTAATTCTTTACCAGGTGTATGTAACCTTTTACTTCTCAATAAAAATATCTCAACCCCCCCACCTCCCCACATTATTTTTGATGATTGTGAAAACCTAAAAATTCTACCCAAAACATGGCAGATTTTTTTCAGCACAGTCTTCCTGATATTGTCACTGTGGAGAACCAAATACAGACTAAGTGGGTTGAGAACAGAAAATCCCAGTTTGTGTGTCTTTGACAAATGACAGTTATTACAGACAGACAAGGAAGATTTAAAAAAGACAAAAAACCTCACCGAGGAAGGTTTAAATCATGCCTTGGTACATTACATGTTACAGGATATTTATCCTTGTGTAAACACTGTAGTTAAAGTTAAGGTTAGGCAACCTTTTGGTGTTACAGACTTAGAAAATTGAGTGCAAGTCTACAGTAAAACTGGTTCTGGGCAGAAAACTGGCTTTAGAGGCTTGTTTTGAAGTCAGTGTTTTCTAGACAGAATTTGGTAAATCTATTCAGTGAGTCTTTTTAAATCAAAGCAAAACGCTGTATGTTGAGATGGTTTCATTTCATGTTGTGGTACCTTTGGAAGAATTTCCTGAAGCATTTTTTCTTAGGATGAAGCTTTGCAGCTGATAACTCCAGGATGAAAACTTGACGTGTGCTTCTGCTTGGCTGTGAGGGGAATATAAAACATAAAGACCCAAAGTCTTTAGAATGTGTTTAAACTTTGGGGGGGTACTTTGGAAAAGCTAATATTAAGTAGAAGTGACTCATCCAAGTGCACGTGGAAATTCTGATTTGATAGATGAGTGTGTTAGGCCAGCAATGGGGAAACTATCTTTTGAGGTTGTTGGCATATTAGGCAGGAGTGAGCCGCTCCCTGGGGAGGTCAAGAGTACCTTGGTATTTGTGTGGCAATTTTTGACTGTTGGAAAGGAAGAAGGGTTTAAATTCCCAAGTAGTGCACAGTTACGTGACCTGTACCCTGCAAGGTTTTGATCTAATATGCTGGAGTAATTTGCATTTCTAAAAGCTCTGTTTTCTCATTATAGAAGAGCAAGACAGACTACTTCTTGTATTGGGGGGCTGTAGCATGATTATTTCACTGCACCTCTGTTGCAATAACCATGTTTTTATGTGACTTGCTATGAAACATTAGTATAGGCAAGAACTGTGTAGTAAGACTGGTTTAAAATTGGGTTAAGTAAATTAATACACAAATTAATACGCATTTTGGTTTTTCTTTTAGGTCAGGTCTCTCTAGAGCTCATGGAACCTGGCTCAATGTTTTATGTCTTTGGCAGTTTTGAAGCTATTAAATATTTAAGTTGCATCTTTCAGTTACAAATCCATATCCTGCTTCAGTGTGAAATGGAATTTGGAGAGAGAAGTTTTCAAAGTCATGATGAGAGTGAAATAAGAGTCATATGCTTGAGTGGTATGAGAAGTGAAACTGGTTTTCATCCAGTTTTTGAAGTATTAGATTTATTTTTAACTAGCCTAGTTGAAGGGTTTGATAAGTTTGGGGGTGCATGGTACTGGGCAAAGAAAGCAAAATTCTGTTAAATTATGAAAACCGTTCATACTGGAGACCATGGGCAGAACATTTTAATTGTACTCATAGGACTGTCCATAAAGCAGTAAAATAACTTCTGGGAGGTTTTAAGACGACTTTACAATGTGGTCAAATTAGAAAGAAAATTATTAGCGAATTGAATAACTTAATTTTATTATTGTGGAGTCCTATAAAGATTTTACAAGGAAGCAGGTTTGATCATGTAGTTGGTTTGAAGTCAAGCTTGCCTTGCAGATAGCCTTTGTTCTTCAGAAGCCTTGCTCAGTTGGTGTGAATGTGCTCCTTAGAGGAAGGATGCCTTTGGTGGAGGTGAGCAGCTGTGTCTGTCGATGGCAGGTGACACAGGTGCCTTGTCCCAGAGTGGGAACTGGTCCCTCCCTGGAGCTGGAAGACATGGTGCGAACTGGTAGGTTATTGATAACCTTTTGTATGTTTAACAAGACAAAGCCTTCCGGTTAATTGTTTCACTGTGAACAAATGCTTATCACCGGATATTTTTGGGTTGTATCCCTTTTAATTTGTTTTGGATCAGGGTCTGTGAAAGCCTTTTAATCATCTGCAACTTTTGCTAAAAACATTAACTTTGGAAAAGGGCAGTGAAGGGGAGCTGGTGTTTCTGGGGGTGCTGCCCAAGCTGAGAACCCACGGAGCTGCTGATGCCACCGAGCAGTGCCGGGGTGTGCAGTGGGGTGTCACAGGGTATGGAGCAAATATTCCCTGGGTGGTTATTCTTGCTTAAGCAAGAGCTGCAGTTATTCCTGTTGCTGAATGTGCAACCTCCTGGTGCTATTTAATTTCTCCCAGTGCTGTATCTTTGCATTTGCCCCAGAGTGGTCAAACTGTGGAGGTGAAAGTGGTGAGTTTGGGTCCCAAATGGAGACATGGGATTTGAATGTGGAGCCCCAGCAGCCTGAGAACAAACTGCTGTGCAAAAGCGGTTTCTTCTTCTGATAATGGTGATACAAGCTAGGCATAGCTTGGTGTGTAGTAAGGCAGTAGATTTGCTTGAAGGGCAAACAAGCATTTAAAAAAAAGCAGAGAGTTTAAGGAGAATAAAGCAAAAAGTGGAGGATTGTGGTGATTTGACCTTGCTGGACACTTAATAAGCTTCTAGCTGCTTAAAGAAGCCTCCCTGCAAAACCACCACAAGGATGTAGTGTTTTACTTGAGAGAGTGTTAACTTGCTTTTCTCATGTCCCCAGCCTTCCAGGTAACATGGGAGCTAAGAGGACTGCAAGTCTTTGATGTGGTAGTTGTCATCAGTGGGTAGAACGAGAATATGCAAGGGGGAAGTTTGCTGTGTGTGGAAGCCCACTAATACTCCCTGGGTTTGCTGGTGAGAAAGCAAATGGAAGGAGTTTCCTAAAGCTGTGGGCTGCTTGGGTGGGATCTGAGAACTTGTCTGTCTTCCTTCTCTATCAGCGTAAGCTGGATGGTGAGTCATTGTTAGCTGCATGGTGTGTTTCGTTATTGGAGACCTGTCAGGAGGGTTGATTAATAATCCAGAACATTTGGATTCAATGTGATAAAACTAATCATAACAAAGTACTTTGGTGCCTAACTTGAAGCTGTGAAGAAAATCCTGTTATCTTAACAGTGTGTGTATATGAAAGGGCTAACTCTTTTTTTTTTTATAATGTAAACATAAACTTGGTGAGTTGCGGAGTGCCGGCACTGTTTCCAGAGGCTGCTTTCCAAACTTCCCTGTGATGAAGTGGAGCTGAGATTTAGTCCTGTCACTTGTGTTTCAAAAATATACTTCTCACAATCTCATAAGTTATATCACAGAAGTTGTTATGGAAGCAACTTAATTAGATGGTACACAAATAATTGTAATGAACACGAATTTACTTTCTTCTGAGTTTTCCAGAACAGTCTGTTTTGCTGGTTGTGAATTTGCCTTTTTTTCTTTTTCCAAAGTGCTTTAACAAACTGTACTACAGTAAATGAGTTAATTGTTTGTCATCCCATACTGACTTTTACTCAGGCGGGAAGATTGAACACTTGAAGTTGCTTTGGGTTCAGCAGGTCTGTATGCACCAGCTTTGAATTTACTGGGTTCATTTAACAAATATATTGAGAGTGTTGAAGTCTGAGTCTGGTAACTGTAACATGGTGTGCTGCAGGGGAGAGATACTCCCTTCTTTTCTGGTAAAAAGGAGTAACAATCTGTAATTTTTAGTAATGTTTGCAGGTAGCACAGTCCAGACTTAGTGCTTGAGCTGGCTACCTTGTCTTGGTTTGATTTGATTTCCTCGTTCTGTAATTTCCAGTGTTGGAGTGCGAGTTCTTGTTGGATGACTAACGCATTTCAGCACCAGTTAAGGCACTTCTGGAGACCCAGTGTTCATATATGAAATATTTTATTAATGGCATAAGCAGGTGTCAAGGCTAGTTCAGCATCACATGTTTTTGAGCTTTGTTTCTGAGCGTTGCCATTCTCAGATTCATTTTGCAGGAGTATTGAATGGGGTTAAAGCTTGATGCTACGGTGCCTCCCTGCACAGCTTTGTACCTCATAATGCAACCAAGCACATAAGGTTCTTCTACTGCTTTTGCATAGCCTGCGAGGGTCAGTTTGTGACAACATGCTGCTGTCCCTTTCTTACTGGAACAAGAAGTTGATCCTGAGACAAAAGAGAGAGCTGTGGTCTGTCGGCAGGGAATAGCTGGCTCTCGAGTGACTGTATGAGCTGTGCGTGTAAGCAGTGGACTTCATCAGTCTGAGCCAAGAGATAAAATCGACAAAGCTGAAGATAAATCAGAATATTAATCATTTCTGGGAATGGCCAAGCTACTTGTGTTTGGAAGCATGATTCAAAGAATTGCCAAGTTAGTCTGCATTGACCATGGGGAGAAATTTGCCTAGGAGAAATGAATTATAAAGTAATTCAAGACTTTCTAAAAAAAACCCACCTCTTGTGCAATCAGAATTTAATGACCAAGATGATGGCTTTATGCTGCCATCAGTGCTTAGATCCCCAGTATTTTTTGTTTGCACCTGTTTTACTGATCTCATAACTGGCCATTGTTAAAAAACAAGAGTGGAATTTGGTTGAGACCAACTTTTCTTTTTGGATGGGATATGAACTACCTATCGCAGTAATGTTCCTGTGCTTGCCATTATGGGCACTGTCAGTATTTCCATTATAAATTTCTGAATTTTATTTTTAAAGGAGCTTATAACTCAGTTGTAAAAATTTGTTCTTGGCAGAAAACCTGTATACAAAATCTCAGCTTGAATAAAGCTTTTTAATGAATTTTGAGAGAGGGAAAGAAAACCTGGACAGCTCTTTAAGTTGAAGTTACAGAGGAGTATACACTAGAATCTCGTTAGTGGTACCCAACTTGTAGAGAACAGGTACAACAGAAATCCCCCCATGTCAGTCCCTTGCCCTGCATTAAATTTTATATTGAATTATAAAAATTAAGCTTAACTTTTGCTTCATTCTGTGCAAAAGCTTTTAATAAACAGCATCCATTTCCAGTCAGGAAAGGCAGACCAGAGGGTACCTGGCATCAAGAAGCAGGGAACTCTGTGCTGGCTGGGGCTCACTGTAGGAAGATACTGCTTAAATTGCTGATTGCAAAAATGAGAGATATACCTTGCTTATGGTAATGGTAAATCCTTATTCTAAAGGAAAGAAGTAAAAAATACACCATGGTAATTTACTGCACTTTCCAGTGCTGCAGGAGATGTTCTGAGACTGTGTTTAATTAATGTATATTTTCAGTGGTTTAAATAAACCTGAATATTGACGTCATGACCATAAGCTGAGAAGCCTGGTGAAGGGTGCTGTTGCGTTTTTCTCTTCTAATAAGCACTGTTTAGAAATGTAATGAAGCATAGCTTGTTGCTAAAGGTAAATGTGAGCAAACTGAGCTATAGACATTTCTGTTGTGCTTCCCTTGTAATAAGATTCGTCACTAACTAATGTGAGCAGATCCATATGACGCAAATGTTGGTAGTCATTTCCCTGCCACCGTTTCAAGAGGAAACCTGGTGATAGTGATGGCTTTCAGTAGGTGGAAAGCAATACATGTCCTCTGTGCCATGCTGAGCATCACACATCTGTTTCAAGAAGCGCCTGTTCTACATCTTGGGCTGTTTAAGTTCCACTAAGGTGGGAGGTACCCCCTTTCAAGGGTAGTATGTGTGTAACACCATGTTCTCATATATTCTCCCTGTTAGTTTGTTTTATCTTTAATAAAAACTTTCTAAAGGTTCCAGTGACATTAACAATGTTAAATGTTTTGGTACAGCCCCCAGCACCAGTGTGCCTTGTTCTGACTGGAGCAACTGAACACAGTTAGGAAACAACCCTGGGCAGGATGCATTTTGTCAGAGATAGTGATGTTTGGAACTACGTCTTTGGGCTTTTCCTGTTACAGACATACCTGTTCTGTAGAGACAGACCAGTGGCTGTGCTCTTGTCCTTTTCCTCTAGCATGTTTTCTGCGTGTGACGTTTGTGACTTGCTTTTCAAGAGATAGATTCATTAGTACCATTAGTGTTGGTGCATGTGTAGATGAAGCTACACATAACAAGGTGTCACAGCAGAATGGTGGTTATGGAGAGCACCACGGTGAGCTGGTTTGGTGCAGGTGGTGAGTTTGGTGAAGAAGGTTTTAATGAAAAATAGTTTTTTCTGTTACTGTAAGACAATTACATCAATTCAGAATTGGATAATTTGGTTCTAAATTGGTTGATACATCACTTGAAAATGTTTTGATCAAGGTATGAACTAATTTTGGATAGGCATGGATAACCCCACTGCTAAAAATTCTATTATGAATAGGTGGCGTCGTGTACAATTTTGCTTCTGTTCTGCTGTTCTAATGATATTCCCAAGCACGGTACAGCAGAATGATGTCTCAGGTCATCTTTAAATAGGAATGCAATAATTGCTGTGATTAGCAGCTAAAAGCCTCTTAGCTTTGTGCATAGAAGCAAGAATTTAATTTCTTCCAGTGACAAAAAAAGCGCGTGGTGCTTTGTTTTTTGGAACTGTGGGACATTTGTTTCCACCCTGTCTTAATTTCAAGTAGCAGCTGTAAATAAACTAATGCTGCCTTTTGGTTATGTGAGTACCTGCTGGGAAAGTCTGATCTGCAGTTGTGAAATGCTGAGCATGGTTTGTGTGGTTAAGTCTTAGTCCCTGGGAGGGAAGATGAGAGAAAGCCTTCCTCTGCTTAGTGAAAGCTAATCTGTGTGTTAGTGTTTCTGATAAACCCCGAAGAGTCAAGTAATGTTTTGAGCCTAGGGTGAAGTATTGGGCAGTGTCAATCCTCACATCTCCATCTAACCAAGTATCATACACATTTTCTGAGTGGGGAAGTGCCCCCCTTGCTTTCTCCTGGGACACCTGTCTCCCCAGCTGCATCTGTGTTTTCCTTTGGTGGGCTTTTGCTTTGGTACCCATGAAGCAGAGCCAACCCAAGATACTTAATTTATGAAAACTATCAGGTATTTGTGTGTGGCTGCTTCAGTCTTCCAGCCTTCTTTTCTCACTTGGACTCTGCCTTGCTCCCCATGTGAGCTTTAGCTGTTACATCTTCTGGACAGAACACATGGATTTGCCGAGCACAGTGTCAAGTAGTGCAAGCTAGATGAGATGGTTCGTGTGACTTGCCACAGTGGTGGATGATTGAGAGAAGGATTATTTTCCTTATGCACTTGTTGAGAGTCTGAGATAGATAGGGAAGCCTGGAATTTCCTGACTGTGGTAGCCATTTAACATGAAGGCAGTCCCACCTGCACTTTCCAGCTAGGTGTTGAAGGACTCCTCTGTGCATCTAAGCAAAACAATCTCTAAGTCAAGGAACCCAAATAAATGGATTTTTGGCAGGTTTAGGTCACAAGAGGGGAACATTCACAGGTTGAAAAGCCAGATTTTGCATTTGTAGGAACATTGAGCAAAATGTGCTGCTGTCATCTCCCTCTTCTCTTCCACAGGCACGTGGCGCTATGTGTTGCGGTGAGATGCTGTTCAGGGTCAGAATTTGATGAGACCAAGTGTGAAGTAGTATGTTTGGCTCACAGCTTGTCTCATTTTCAGAAATGACTTTAAGGGACACAGAAAGCTCTCTACAGTAGAGGAAGCTGCTGTCTTTTATCCCCAGTGTATCATCTGATGACTTTCTTTCCTTGATTTGCTATGCTTGCAGGGATTTACTCCTCCAGTTTCTTTCCTCTGTGGGTGGTCTTCAGCCATGGCTGCCCCTGTTCTGCCACAGCTTCCCTGGAGGGTGCTTGACTCCTTTTCAGTGCCTGTGCCAGGGTGGTGGGGAAGGTACTGAATTCACAGTGGTCCGGGTGTGTTTGACTGGACCTGGCAGCAGTGCAGTGTGCTGAAATACAGCTAACCTGATGGGCAGGTCTGTCTCAGCCCATTTCCTAGAGGATGGAGTTGCTCAGAGTGAGAAACCCCTCTGGCACATGGTACCTGCCAGCTCCTGTAAGGAAAATGTAGTGGCAAAGTGGACTTCCAGTCTAGTGTTGCTAAATGTCTCTAAGTTTCCTGGGATGTGTCTCCAATACCTTTTATGAAATCCCTTGGCCTTCACACCAAAGCACAACTGGCTGCAAAGGAAGCACTGGCTGGTTCTGTACCTTTTAAATGGTATCATGCACTGGGGGAGGTTGTTCTTGGTTGGAGCCATATTTGAATACAATTGAAATCTGATTTATTTAAGAATTAATGTAGGTGCTAGTTCTGGTGTGAGAGAGTAGAGACTGCAGGAGTATGGTCCTGCATGACCATGCTGAGCTCATTTGATGGGCTTGAGGCAGACATAGTGGGAAGCATGCAGTAGCATTTTGCCTTCTGTGGCCTCTGAGGAGCAGTTGATGACAGTGTAAGTGCAAGAATGTTTCTGCAGAAAATAAAATGAAATAAGGACTGGGCAGCCCAGTCATTGACTGAACGAAGCCGTAAAGGCAGATGATTGGAAAGAGGAAGGAGCTGAGAACTATTTGAGGCACTTACAGAGTGGGAGTCTCGGTGACGCTTCAGCAGTGACTTGTTTAGGTTCCTGATGCTCTTCTCCCACTGTGTGAATAAATAAGCAGACCTGGGCTGACGGAACACACCAGTCAAAGGAAGTTCCCACTGGGCCATATATACTCTGAAAACTTCCATAAATTGTTCTGTAATACGACAGTTTCCAATTATGGGTTTTCATAATAAGAGGCTTATTGGCAACCAGCAACGCAAGTTAACTGTGGAAATTTCTATTGCTTTTCTTGGCCCCTGTGCACTTCCTGAGCAGTGTGTGCTTTGTCCCAGGTGTACTGTCCTGGCCTTTGAAAGTGTGTCAAAACCTGCACAGGGCTGAGACCCCTGGGAACTGGCACTCGGGGCCCTATCTGAAGGAACAAAAACTGAAGGTGGGGGGCTTATGGCACGAGCCCTCACGTGTTAACTTGGTTCATTTGTTTGTTTCCTGCCTTGGTGAGTTAAAGTGCTGATCACTTTTCTTAGACACGTGGGAAATAATTTTTACACAGTTCTGAACCAAGTTTCAAACCTGTATAGCCTTGGGGGTAGGTATAGGTATGCAAATATCTTGGATAGCCCTTCCAGTACGTTTCGATTAGTTTGCATTGTCAACCCACTTTCCTCTTACAGGCACGTGCGGGTGCAGGCTTGTTTGGTTTATGAAATGTTGAATGAGTCTTCAAAGACTATCATTGTTTCCAGGAAATATGTTTTTCATACATACTTGTATTGTTTTAAAAAAGAAAAAAAAAGCAAAAGAAGAAAAAGGCTGTAATGGATAATACTTTGGGTTTGTGCGAGCCAGCAGTGTGGATTTACTTGGCAATACAGCTTTCAAATGCTACACACTCAGCACAAGCAGATTCTTTTCTGATTACATGCAAGCACTGTGTAATAATTACATCTTCTAAAATCTATATTGATTCATGGTATTGTCTTGAAGCTGCAAATAATCCAAAAGCCTTTCTGCTAGTTTAGATCAGATACAAAATGAAGATCTTTTTGCAGTAGTTTGCTGAAATTGCAGTGATTTCAGAGAATTGTACCTTTGAAGATGTAACCTTACGTTGCTCTCTCCCTCTAATCCACCCCTCTTGAGTGATTTATTCTAGGGACTGTGCATCATAGGTTTTGTCCTGGCACCCATTCCTGTAGTGTTGCAGTGCCTGTCCACATTACCAGAAAAAGATGGCTGGGAGACAGATTAAAAAACAAAACAAAACAAAAAAAAAACACCGAGAAAAAGAAAAAAGTCAAACCAAAAAGAAAAGAACACACACACAAAGAAAAGCAGTTCCAGTTAGTAGAAAGGGTTTTGCTGCCAGTGTGGATGGGGCATAATTTGATTTAAATGACTCTTGAAAAACAGTTCTCAAAATTGTTCCATGCATTTTCTTCCTGGCTACTGTTGAAAATATGGAGCTGAATATTTTCTGTGATGTTTCAAACCAATGTATTCTGGCAACCTTATAGCTGGGCCCTGTGCGTTACACTCTTGTTTCCAGTTCACTGTGGCCTGGAGTGCAACACAGAGCTCATGAGATGCACCAAAGTGGGAGGTCTTGTGAGGAGCAGGCAATACAAAGACCTGAGGATCAAGGAACATTTCACTGGGGTCCAGCAGGGAGGCTGCCAGCTTCAAGGGCCTCTTTTTTTTGAAAAGGGTTTGCTTGTAGGAGCTGGAGGAACGATGCGTACCTCATCGGGTTTTGGGAGTGTGTAGAAGGTGGTTGAATCCCATGTGGTGTCAGAGGTTGGATGCTGAACTGGATCTTTTGTACCACCCTGGGGCACAGGCTTTTTTCACTATAGAGATTTGCTGTATGGGTGATGGGCTGTGGCTGAGTATTCATCACTGCTTTAAGTGTGGCAACATATAGCTGTGTAGAAGAGCAGCGTGTGGGTTGGGAAGCTGCGATGGGGCATGGGGTGTTTGCTGTGTCACTTCTGCTCCGGGGACTCCGTGTTTTGGGGAATGTGTGTGGGAAGGTCTGTGCAATAGTAGTAGGTAGCCTGAAATTAGAGACTGTTTGTTTAGTGCCAAATCAAATCCTGGGGGTGGCAGCAGGAGTGGAAAGTGTGGAACAAGTTTGTTGATCTGGCTATAATAATACTCAGCTCTCTGTAATGCTGTCGGGAGTCCCTACCAGGTTGGCTTGTCTACAAAGGAGATTGTACTGTGCTCCCTGCAAGTGGGCATGGGACACTGTGCTTCCCCACATCTCTTTGACACTGTTACCCTCAACATGTCTGAGGAAGTGTCAGTCCCCTCAAGCCCAGAGAGATCTCTCACAGATACCCATAGTAATTCTTTTGAAAGGCAGTACTGACCTACCGTGGTCATTACAAGCTGTTACCAGCTCTTCTTTCAAAGCAGCTTGTGGTAAGGGCCCTCTTTGAGCTCAGTATTTGCTCTGTAGGGTGCAGAGCAGCTCCTTTTTTCAGTTTTAGAGTGGTGTGACCCATGCTGATGGTGCTGTGGTGGCACAGGGTGCTGAGCAGGGAGCAGCAGCCTCTGACAACTTGCTCTGTTCCAGCTCCTCAGCAGTTGTTAGGGGGTACAGGAGGCAGGGGCATACAGATTGAGCTGTATCCATCTATTTACCTTGTTAGAACTGGATGAAACAAACCTGAGGGAGCACAGTCCTGATCTAAGACTCTCTATCCTACAGGCAGCAGTGGAAGAGCCAGGCTTGGGAGAGATGAGTCCAGGGAGACCACAGAGAGATGGAAGGAATGGAGCAAAGGCAGGAGTAGACTTGAGGAGAAACGGGGGCAGAAGCAACTGCCTCCTGCTCAGTGATAATGAAGTGTTGATAAACATGTTTGGAAGCAGACTGGAGGTGTGGGATGGGGGCCAGGGCAATGTGAGCGGGGAGCTTGCAGAGACAAATGATAGGTCAGGGACCAGATAGGGAGTGGAGATACATGGTGAGGAGACAGCTCTTGTTTTGCCTTTAGGAATCAGAAAGGTCAGTCTTGAGAATTTTCCCTGTTGATGCTTTTCCACTTGTTATTTTGGTTATTTGTGTAAGGTGGTAGAAGGACTCGAGCTGGACTTGGAGGGAACACACTGCAACTTGTAATGTTTAAGTACAGCCTGAAGCATGGAGAGAAGATGAGTGAACTGTTTAGGAATGAGGTTTATTGGTGGAAGCAGGATGCAGGAGTGAGGGAAGGTGACTGTTTGGAGATACGAGTTTTTCCTGCAGTTAATGACTATCTGGTGTCAGCCTGGACTGGATCTGGATGCTCAGCCTGATGACCTTAACTCTGCAGTGAAAACTCACTCTGCTGCAGGTTAGTTTGAGCAGAGAGGATGCAGGATGCTGGTGAGGGCAGGGGAGATGGCTTTGGAGATTCAGTAGGTTTGATGAGTGTGTTGTAGGTGTGTGTTTTGTTTTGAAAACACATGCATTAACTTCATTTGCTTTTCTTGCACCTTTCACCTCCTGAGTTACAGGCTGAGGGAGCTGGGCTTGCTCAGCCTGGAGAAGAGAAGGCTGCGGGGGACCTTCAAGGGAGCTCTCAGACAGGAGGGAATTGGTTTTTCACAAGCGTAGAGTGGTAGGACAAAGGGGGATATGTTGAAACTGGAGGAGTGAATGCTTGGTTTAGATATCAGGGGTAAGCTCTTAATGGAAAAAGTGGTGAGGTGCTGGAATGGGCTGCCAGAGAGGTGGTGGATGCCCAATCCCTGCAGGTGTCCAAGGCCAGGTTGGATGGGGCCCTGAGCAACCTTGTCTAGATCCAGGCGTGGAGGTTGGTGGCCCTACCTGTGTCAGGGGGTTGGAACTCAATGATCCTTAGGGTCCTTTCCAACCTAGACCATTTTGACTGCTGAAAAGCTGTTGTTTCCAAGAAGCCTTAGCACGCTCAGCTTGTTTTTGCAAGTAGCCTTTTCCTAGTCAAGAGGGGAGAGATTTTAGTTTGGATGTTTGTGTGATTATTGCATCCAAAGTGATGCGTGGAATGTAAACTATAAGGTGCTGTTTAATATAAGATAGCCATCCTGTGGGCTGTTAGCAAGTGTTTCCAGTGATTTAGAACTGAAAGATTGTAAAAGAAAAAAAAACAAAAACCAACCTCAAACCACAACAAAACTCCCCACTCTAACCTCATTGCTATTTTAGAAGTGATGTCCTGCTGCTCCCACTGAGACTAGTCACCTTTCCTGAACTGTCTTTGCCAGAGATGTTTGGTGTGCATGGGATTACATAGAGAAGAAAGGGTGACTGGGGCAGGTGTTTTTTCTTGCTGGAAGTACTGTCTTGTCTTTAGCCAAGAAGGAGCAAGAGCAAGCCAGGCTTTGTTTGGTTGCTCTTTTTCAGAAAAGCAAAGCTCCTCCTTGTAATATTTATGGTAGCTTGTCTCTAGCATGTATGTATGAGCTGTGACAGCATCCTCATGTGAGCCAGGCTCCGTTCCGACTCCCTCGTGAATGCATATTAGGGAACCAGCTTTTAAGTGAAGCCTGTTTAGTATGGCAAAAGCTGGGAGACTAACAGATGCAGGTGTTCACAGTATTGGTGTGAAATGTGGTATTTGTATTAGTGTTGTGGTAGCAACAGTCTTTTTAATGGTGAGATGGTAATTTGGTCCAAAGCCCCTGTTTTCAGCTGTCTTCCTTTTGAAATAACCACATGCAACCTGTTTCTGTTTCTCAAGCTTGTTGCTTAAGTAAAACTCAACTGCAGAGAGGACCAATGCCTCTGACGCGAACAGGGTGAGTGTCAGGAGGATGGAACCAGGCTCTTTTCAGTGATGGCCAGTGATAGAACAAGGGCAAATGGTTCCAAACTGGAACACAGAAAGTTCCATCTTAATAGAGGGAGGAACTTTTTCACTGTGAGGGTGACAGATTACTGGGACAGACTGCCCAGAGAGGTTGTGGAGTCTCCTTCTCTGGAGACATTCAAGACCAATCTGGACATGTTCCTGTGTGATCTACTCTAGATGATCCTGCTCAGTCAGGGGGGTTGGACTTAGTGATCTTTCTAGGTCTCTTCCAGCTCCTAATATTCTGTGATTGTGATTGTCTCTCTACCCAGTATTGAGCTTAAAACTCATCTGTAGGTAAAGCAGAACTTGCATTTGACTGAAATACTTCTTGGAAGGCATCTTACCTTGGGTTGCAGACCTCAAGTAGCCTTGAGCTGAAGATCATCTCTCCCTTACAGCTGTTACTATATTTAGTTCCCCCTGTTTAATGTGAGCTCTCTGCCTGCCATGAATCTGTCTTCAGCTTCCATGTGCTGGTGAACCTACAACACCATTCTGGAGTCTTCATGAAATCATCTGTGCCAGTAAGGAGAGTTACCATGAATGGCTTGTCACTTCTAAAATCTTTTGGATAAGTTACGTACTTCGGGTTAGATTACTCCTTATGAGGCATTTTGCTGGGTTTTGACTGAATTAGGGAGAAGAGATGTTGTGTTAGGTCATCTCCATTCTTCCCCAGTATCCTTATGAAAACATACGTTGCACGAGTCTGGCATCTCTCACCAGCGCAGGATTACAGAGCTGAGATTGCTTTCGCTGTTTGTAATAATAAAGATCCTATTGCTGAGATTTTTGTTCATTAGTAATCTTTCACTTTCTCTTCAGAGTCAGCGATTTCCAAGGCAGGCCCATTCACCAGCATGTGTTGCATATTCTTAGATATTTTAATTTACTTCTGGCTATCCTCAAACGTTCTGGATTCAGGTCAGCCTTGTTCACCAATTGGATTTGACTGCCCTGCAAGTCTTTGTCATCCATGAGTTTTATTACCAGTGACTTAATATTTAGTTTCAGATTATTGGGAATGTTTGGCCTGCTGCAGACCTCTGTGGAATCCCACCAAAAACCTAATTCCCTGTGGATTGTTCTGCGTAATTGTGGGTTTCCTACTACATGTTCATTGTAAGATCTTTGGGGACTTTGAGTTCTGGAGTGGCAAGAACGATACCTTCCAAGGGGTCTAGCTGACCAAGTTTGGCTAATGTGATAAATATCCTAACCCTACTCCTTCATTATCAAATCTAAACACTTTTTTTTTTAGAATGAGTCATATCTATTTGTTGTTTCTTTTTTTTAAGTGAAAGCAAATGCTGTCATTGAATTTCTGAAGCAATTCTGCTGTTCTGCTGTGGAAAAAGTACAGCAAAAACTTTACAGAAGTGATTGGATTTTTGAAGAAGAGTTTAAGATGCTCTCCTCTTGAAGAGGGAGTGATATTTTGGACTGTGGTGGGCAACTTTGGCTTGAAGAATTCAAAGAATAGTATCCTCTAGTGAAAATGTCTAATATTCAATGCTTTAGTCCCTTGTTTTAATGCCAGCATTTTGACTGAGGTGAAGAATTTGGACACAGGTGAATCTGAGTCCAAAACAGCTGTAGGGAAGAGGATCCTACTTCTCTACCTGCAAGATGCTTTTTGGTGAAGGAGGTCTCTGAAAAAGCTTCTGTTGCTGAAAAGTGACCTTCACTATGCAAGGTCCATCCCTCCAACTGTGTCCAGTTCAGCAGTCATCCATGTCTCATCTCCAGACCTATAGGGATTCATGGATTGCTTGTAAGGATCAGAGATGAATAGTGAAGAAAAGCGAAGCTCTTAGTGTTGGGCTTAAATGCTTTGGGGGCTTGGTGCATTTATTGGAAAAAGCTCTGAGGTTAATAGCTCAAAGATGATTGAAAATCACTGATCTGGTTCAGTAGTTGGAGGTTATAGGCTAATGTATGAGTTGTAAAGCGTTGCTGTTGAGGAGGCAGCAACAACAACCCCTGTACCTGCTCTGAGAATAAAGAGGTCTGGGCTTTGTCCATGTGTGGATGTGAGGCTTAGGTGAAGAGTCTGTGAAAAGCTTGGAATCACCAGGGCAGGTATGAGATTTGCTTCTGGCAGAGAAAGCAGTTTCTCCTGCAGCTCAGGAGGTAAATCTTGGGCTTTCAGATGCACAGAGTCCTGGTTTCTGTTGGAACAAATTCCTCCCGAGTAAGGACAATTGTTCGTTTGATGGCTACTTCAAGAGTGGGCTGGATGGAGCGAGGTAATTGCTCTGCTGTCCAGATTGTACATATCCATGCCAGGATGTACTTGCCCACTAGCTGTTTTATATTATGTTCATGGTTGAAATGGGATTTTCATTCAAAGATCTTGTGTTCAGTCGGCTATGACTTTACAAACTAATCACTGTGGGGCAGAAACTTAATGCTTGTTCAGTGATGGATGTTTGCTTGAAGTTGGAAGAAAACGTATTCAGACACTATCTTAAGGATCAGATGTTCAAATAAGCAACTGACTTGCATAAAAATGCTTATTAAAAGATTTATTTTTAAAATATTAAAAAGCTTATGAAAATAGTGTATCCATAAGGTTGACATGTGACTTCCTGGTCAGGAAGTTAAGGGCCTTTAAAGGGCTTTAACCATGTGTTCTGGAGTGTTTGCATCAGAGCAGGGACATGCATTTCATGTGTATAGCATGGGGAAATCCCTTCCTCTGGGTCCACAGACTCAGCTGTGTTGGCAGTGTCGAAGTTCTGTGCTGCATGTATGGCTGCACGACAGGCTTAGCCAGTTGTGTTTGATTTATTCTGCACCTCTAAGTATCAATGTACTCTGTGTGTGCCATGTCTGGTGTGAGCTTTGGTAGAACCACAGAATGTGTTAGGTTGGTTGGGACCTTTAAAGGTCATCCAGTCCAACCCCCAATAACCTAACAAGAAATAGGAGAGTGCATTATCACCAGTTACAGTTTGATGAGATGCTGCATGTAAGAAATGCTTGTTCTGTTATGGTCAGATTTGCTGCTGCTCGTGTACAGAAGGATCCTGCTTTTTGGAGCCTGTGTGATGAGCTCATGTTGGCCAGTTGCTCTGATCATCTTAAATGGAGTAATTGTATCCATTGAGCTCCCGATTTTGTCAAGTCTTACGCAGCTTTCCAGTCTTGTGATGTACAGCTTCCTTAAATTTTTGTTGTGATATAAGAAATCTTGGGTGAAATTCCCTGCTTGGTTATGTATGAAGTCAGCCTAAATGATCTGTCTTGGCTGTAAAAAGAAAGTAAATTGTTGCCCGTGCTTGCCAACAGCTGGACATCTTGCTGCTCTGTGCTGCCTGGAGGTCGTGATTCTGTGGACTCTGGAAAACTTTACTTAAAAATCCACTTACAAATCCCTAAGGAAATGTGTGTCTGAGGGCTTAGGTAGCCACAGCTGGGGTATCAGGCTAGTGGTAGCAGTATGTGTCCTGTGGCTTGGGGGAAGCATGGTAATTTTAATGTGTAGCATTTAAAAAGAAATCTGTATCTGCTACCTCCTTTAATGCAACATAAACTCTTTAAGTGTAAGCTTTTCAGAGCTGCATCTTCAGAAAAGCACTTCCTATCATTCAGGTATATTTGTTGATGTTTGCTGCACTACATATAGAAAGCTTTGTCATTTCGCACTCGAAAACACTCTTCAAAAAATGCCTCGGAGAGAGAAATTAAGTCAAAGCCTGAAGGGGTTGAAGAAAATGAACTCCTGCTGTGGTTGCACACTTGCACACATCTGGTGCAATCGAAATTTTAGAGCTGAGTACATCCACATCTGACCATGGTAGGGTCCAAACATTACTGTTGACACTGGTTTTCTTTTTGGATAGGCACACTGGCAGAGTCCCTAGCATGTGGAGCCTTGTCAGCTCTCTAATCTAATAGACTGTTCTTGCCCAGACCATTGTGTGTCGGTATTTTATGTACCAAGCGTAGCCAGGTTTAATAATCAGCCATTTTCCCACATTCTGCCAAACTTTGTGCAAAATCTGCTATGGTAACAAATTATATACATATTAAAAAATGAAAATAAAATGGAAAGCAGAGTCACAAAAGGTAACAAGAGTTCAAAGCAATGTCATTTGAGGGTGGGTTTTTTTTTAAAGACTTGAATTCAGTCCTGCTTTTAAAATTGACTTTATTTCTGTTATGTATTGTGAAAAGGTTACAAAGAAATTGGTGCTGCCTGAGAGCACGGCTGTAGCAGTGTGTGTGTAAAACTGTGAAAATCTTCCCTTTGCAGGTCTGATCTGATCTATTTGCTTCTAGGTTACTGAATAATTTGTGGAGCTTTTTGGATTGTGTTTTTCTTACTTGGAATGCTTTTCTTCAGCTAGGACCCATTGAGGCTGCTCATGTTCATGACCAAAACGTTTTGGGTTTTTTACTGCATTTTTAAGGGGCTCTTCACTTGCTTTGCTGGTGGCATGAGTCGCTGCTGTCATGTACTGGGTTGGTGATGCTGAGGACAGAGTGGAGCATCTCCAGGGAGTTACCTGCCAGCTGGACACCAGCACCAGCTGGAGAGGCACTGGAGAGGGGACAGTGGAATGGGGTCATCTGAGGGTTTTTTTGCATTTTTAATGTTTACTAGGTTATCTCTTATTCCGTGCTGGTCTGAATCTCACACCTCAGTGTCACAGCTCGAATGAAACTTAAACACTTTTTTGAAACTAAAACCTGAATCTCAGTTCCAGGGCCAGGTAAGTGCTTGCAACTGGCTGTTGGTTGCACACAGGATGACTGTACAGGCACGTGTGTCTGAGGTGTGAACCATTTTGATCACTACAACCTGAGATGGAGCAGTTCCTGCCTGTGTCACATGCAGCGCAGGTCTGGTGTCTACTGCAACAAGTGTTCCTCATGTTTTTGAGGACATGATTACACATATGGTTTCTCCTCCCATTGTGCCAGTGCCCCACTGAAGAGGGGACAAATCTGTAGCAGTGGTCAGTTACTTATCTGAGTTACCAGTTAGTTAATGGTTAAGTAATTTGGACTCTGAGTTCATTCCTCTTAGTAATTTGAGATGTGTGTAAGTAACATCAGTAATCAAGTGCTCTTAGGAAAAAGGCTGGAGCCTAAAATGAATGTGAAGTGTGTTGCCTAACAGTCCAGTTCCTCTGCAGGTCGCACAGTGTTCTCTGGTCTGTACTTTTTCAGTCTGTTCCTAGTTGTGTGTTGGGGAGCTCTCACAGAGATGTGCTTCGACGTGATCCCAGCATTCACTGGAACTGTTTGAGCTCTGGGACTTCCCAGGATGATTAGTGTATCTTGGTGAACAATGGTCTAAGCAACTCATTAAACCGTAGAGTATCCTCCTCCCTCTCTGTGCTTACTCCCAACTTCTGGAGAGCCGATTAGACGCTTGGCAGGAACTGTATGGTTATGCTCTAGATACGCTTTGGATACATTATTGTCACAGTTGAGGTATTGCAAAAGCCATGCTGTTCTTGTCTTTATCCTAGTGAGGTACCTCTTCTGATTGTGCAATATCCATGGCTAATTACACAGCAATTGCAGTGTGCCACCAGCCACCCACAATTCATTGTCAGCTCCTTGGGGATCCAGATGAAAAAGGAGAGATAATGTTTTTGGGGTTGTTTTCTTTCAGTCCACTCATTTAGATTGCCTTTTTTTTTTTTTTAAATCCTCTGCTCCTTCAGGTAATAAAGCCAGATGGTAGTGACAAAGAAACAGAAGCCACGCATGAATCAGATGTCCCCGAGGATATGTTGGGGTCCTGTGTTCCTCAAGAGACAGCAAAAGGCGATGCTCAAAGTCCGGATGTCATTATAGAGGCTCAGTATGATGATGATGATGCAGAGCATGGACAAGACCACTTGCAGGATATGTTGGCTGATGACATTAAGAAACTTTCCCTGGATACCAGTGAAAAGGGTGAGTAGATCAGATTGCTGATTTAAACCTTTATTTGATCAAACTGGCGAAGTATCGCTTTGCTGCCTTGCTTTGTTGCAAGATATAAAATCCAGGCATAAAAGCTTAATGCCTTATCACTTCTATCCCTTTCCACTAAACTGCCTTCATAGTTCTGAATGGATATTAAGGACTGGCTTTTATGTAGTTTTGATTGATGCAAAGTAAATCCGTGGAACAGAAGTCACACCTTTGGATTTGCAATTCTCCGGGCTGTCTGGGGACTGCTGCTTGCTGTTTAATTCAAGATGCTGCCTTAGCAGTTTCCTTCATGGCAGTTTGGCTGGCCAATCTACGTGTCTCAGTTTGGGGATAAGAATATATTTCCTTGGGGGCAGTTAGGTTTGTTGCTGTTTTCAAACAGTTGAGTTATGAGCAACTTAAAGATTTGGTCCATTTAAAAAGGAAATTGCACTAAAACCTAAAGCCAATTATGTGATCTGTTTTGAAGGCAAACCTGTTTTATTCTGAATCTGAATTCCATCCAAACTATCAAGTGTTGCTTAGGGCAAAATTAAAATAGGCTCTCCTGTCCCAAACTATGCTTATGCTGCTCTTTGCATGTCCTTTCTAGTACTAAATCCCTCCTGAAGAGCTGTGTGTTGAAAGGATTCTGACAATTGGCACATTTACCTCGTGCCTTCCGTTGCTGGTGTAAAATATGCCAGGACAGATATTCTGATGTGTTCCTGACACATGCTCCAGTTGCCCAAAAGAGATGGCAGTAACTTAGGGTGTAAATTGTTGTTGGTCTTGGTGGCTGTGAAGCCGATCTCTCTAGTACCTCGTGTTTCTCTGTGAGATTGCTTTGAAGATGCACAGACCTCTGCCTATACTGTTGGTAGACTTCCATTTTTCACACCCATCTGTTATAAAAGCTGGAAATAACGGAAGTGAGCAGAAGGGTTGTAGTTTTTATGACAAAACATTGGTTTCAGCTCATGAAAGGAGCTACCACCTCACTGGTTCATGATGCTATTTCCTTCTGGGTACCTCCACTGTCTTTGAGTTACTGCCAACGTATGTAAACCAACTTCCGTCTTGTTCCGTTACTTTCCAGCATAGGGCTTCACTTGGGAGTTACTGGTCTCATCTGCAAATGTTTTATGCAGCTAGTTATTAACCCCATCCTTTCTGCAGTCCTGGACACGGTGTCATAGCTGCGTGCTATCAAGCTGCCACTTTGATGCGGCAATTCTGAATCTCCTGATGTGCTCCTGAGTCATGTGTCATGTCTGTTGCATCTCTGGTTTTGCTTCTGATAGCAGTGCCAAGTGAAAATTCAGACAAATATGTAATAGTTTGACTCCAGCATCTGAAATAAACGCATTCTTGAGCCAGTATTTTACTTCACCTGTATAACTGTGCTTGATGAAAGTGACTTTTCTTGCTGCATCATAGTTCTTCCAAATGCTCTGGAGTGACCTGTGTTGGAAGTTATCAAGTCATCTCTTAATCTATGCCATTTGAGTGGTTTTTGCCATTTAATTCTGTCTGTGGGAGAGTATTTATAGGGCAGATGTTAGATCTGCTTATTGTCTACACAGTTGAAATCCAACCTACTTTTCCATTGCAGTTGCCGAAGCCAACTACTTTTGTTTTCAGGGCCTTTCCATGTTCATCCTTAACAAGCCTTGTGGCTGGTGTGAATGTGCCAGTTGGAGTTCTGCTGAGTTTGTATTTTGCTATCACCTCTTTTAATAGCTGCTTCAGCTTCTTTGGCCATATAACCCATATGGATTTTTCTCTAGTTTCTTCTTGCTCTGCTTTTTTAATGCCCTCTTTTTTTTTATACGTATAAAGTTTACGATGCTGCTTTTTCTGAAGGTGTTTTTGAGCAGTTGGTGATTGCTCTGGCTTGTTTCCTGTCTTTCATGCAATTTCTCATATCATCACTTATCCAGATTTTAAGTCTTGCCTGGAAACAAGCTGTAGCTGTTCTACCATCAGTGATAACTGTCATGAAGAAAAAAATCCTGCCAAATTCAGGCTTCACAGGTGTTGCTGAAAATGTTTTCTTAAAAGGACCAATCATATCCTTTTTGAAGGCAGAACTTGGCTAAGGCCATCCACTGGGATGTGGTACCATCATCAGGAGGCAGAGTGCTAGGGTACCCTTCCCCATGTAACATGGGTCTCCCCTGGGAGGGCTTCTTGGCTGATGTTGAGCTTTGAGGCTAACTGCCTGGGAGCTTTTTAATTCACTTCCTTTCTGCTTAAAACAACTCCTGCATCAAACAGGGGTGGGTGGTGAAATCCCATGGGAGGATTTCTTGCTGACCCACCACCCCAGTCCTTTATTTGCATTGCTGTGTAGGGATTATTGCACAGACTGTTTGCATGATGTTAAGCGTAGAAGGGAGTATGAGAAGTCAGTGCAATTCTCAAATGAACTCCCGTAGTGGGCTTTCTTCTTCTTTTCCCTCACAGGGAAGTTCAAAGGTTTTCAGTTGGACAAAGATGCTGTCAAGGGCACCATGTTTAATAAAATTATGAAGCAATCTAATACATTCTCATGTGTGCTTTTTGTGTGTATGTATTGAGAGCTGCATAAATGATCTAAAAAGATCTTTTTTTAATGTAACCTTAACAAAAGCCAAACTGAACACACATGCACACCTCCAGTTTTCTAGGGGTGAAAGATATCTGTAGCTACCCTAACTGAACAAATAGTAAGTTTTACCCATTCCAGGGCAAAAAAAAAAAAGCAGAGCTACATTGCTCTAGATGCTGCCAGACAGTGCTCGACTCTCTGTGCATGTACATAACCTCTGCAGATTGCAAGGTGGCTTTTGTCCTTCTCAAACAGAGGAATAGAATTGCGCAACATCTTTGCTGGCTCATTTGTTCTGGTGCTGGTGGTCAGAATGAACCATGAAGAATAGAAGTAGACGTGTCATTCGCTTAAGAGCACTCTGGGTCACGCTGGGAATGCAGGCTGTTTTTGTATCTTTTCTACCCTGGCCTGTGTCCTGTTCCTTGTTGTGGTGTTGTTCCTCTTCAGAGCACCAGTCACCCCCTCCACCTCTATAGTTACACACCGAGGCGAAGAATTTTGGGTTGGCCCTTGCTGTCAGAAGCTCTGAAGCATGAAACATTGTTTATGCTGATTACGGCCCAGATTGGAGTGGACCAAATTTCTCTGGAATCCTTGTGCTTTGGGTTTTCTAAGCCTCTGCAGGGCTTAAAGCAAACAGAGGTTGTTAGACATGGGGCTGCAGGCTGAGACTATGATGCTGGATTTGTCTTCACCAAGTGCTGCTTTTATGAATTCTGTGAATCCAGCCCTTCCCTTCCTAGGGTACCAGAAAGGATGGGGTGAGCAAGAGGCGGGGTGTCCACAGAAGTGAGGAGACCATCAGATTCAGCCCAATTCTCAGCCCATGAATTTCTTGTGCTTGTAGAAGTGCGTCAGTCTTGCTTTCCTCAAGGATATTTAAATAAGAGTTCATAGCTGGTGTCACGATACCAGAAGCTGTCCTGGTCAAACGAGTTTGTTCTGCTTTTCTGACCTCTTCTTGCAAAGAAGCTGGGTTAAAGATTATCTTCAGAAAGGTCTCAGATCTAGGAAGGGATGAGCCATTTTCCTCTCCATCATGCTGTTCTACACAAGAGGTGATATTTTCCTATTCCAGAGTTGGATTTTCTTAACGTTAAGTTGTGGTCATTGGAAGAAGGTCTCTCTAGCAAGTTGGAAATCTCTTTCCTCTTGTGTTTTCATCTGTGTTGCCAAGGTGTAAATATCTCTACATGCTGAACGAACTTTCTATCTGTTCTTTTCTTTACAAATACAGTAAGAATGAGCGGCTGGAAGAAAGTTTCTCGTGCCTTTTCCTAGTGTCCTTCAAATTCTCTCTGGGGTTTCCATGCCCTTGTGAAATACATGCAAAGAACAAGGTAATAGCATCCTGGCACTGGTCTGAGCAATATTGTGTATGTGGAAAAGGCTAATTCTCTGTAGTGGCTGGTACTGCTGTGCAAGTCCTCTGTGTTTTACCCCGAGACCTCAACTTAGTCTGTGTCACTGCTATGCAGAGAAGCCAGTCAACGTAACCTTTGCTGGGTCTGTAATTCTTTCCCTTAATCCTCATTCACATTGGCTAAGGCAACAGAAGTAAAGTAACTTTTATCTTATCACTCAGTCCTGAGTTGGAATACACAGTGTGTGTGACTTGTCATTACAGTAGAAAGATATTCTTATAACCCATTTCAGTATGTAATAAAAAATTACTCTGTTTCCTCCCAACCCAGGAAAAGTGCAAACTGTTCCCTACAGAATACTTTATGATGCTGTGTCCCCACACAGACTGGTGTGTCACATGAGTTTTGTACAAATGTGAGCTGCCTCTTGTTAAATATTGGGATCAGATTACTCTGATAAAGAAACACCAGCCATTGAACAGTAGCAGCTACTTGTACTCCTGTGAATGGCAGCTGTGCTCGTAAAAGTGCCTCAGCCTTTCTTTGCAAAAGGATATTAAAGTAAAAGTTTGTAAAACTTTGGCATGGTGACACAAACTATCCTCGACAAACTAGTTTGCTCAGCATTTTTCAGCTCTTCTCCTGAGAGAACTTACTTTACCAAATACACAGAATATTCTGCTTCACACGGCGTGGCTCTTAGAAGTAATAAAGTCAGTGGACTGGCTGCCCTGGCAGCAGTCAGGTAGTTGTGTTTGTTCAGGATTTCCACTCACACCTACGCTTCGGCAAGTCGGTGTTTGTGAACGTCCGAGGCTTGTTCACTGCCTTGACATATTGATATTTGAATAGAAATAACTCATTTACAGGCAGAGGAAACAGACAGCCAGATCAGCCAATTGTGTGATGGAAAATTGACTTGAATAGCAGAAGGTCAAAAGGTAAAGTCGATGGAATTTGGGTTGGAGGTGCTGCAGGCCTTGATCCTGTCTGTTCAGCATTGGCCAGGTGGATACTGGTTGGCCTCTTTTCAAGTCAGATGTAACTGTTGGTCTCAGCCCTGGTAAGATCAGAAATTATAGTCTAAAACTGCTTGGTGTATACAGTACTACTGATGGAAGTTGCTATTATTTCAGAATTACTTAGCCCAGCAGAACTGGAGGCATTTGGTACCTTCGTGGTATAGTTGAGTGATAATGCTTGAAGCCATTCTTTTGTCAGGACAATGTTCTGGAGTCAGTGCTTAGAAAGATTTTTAGTTCCTTCTAGCAAAGGTGAAAGATGTACTTATAATCTGGAGTTAAATCTCTGGTGTGCACTCTGTACCTCTTTGTGTGCTTCCATACCTCCTCTTCTGCTTTTGTGTGCACTTTCTCTTCTTTTAAGCTTGGGTAAATGCCTGCCTGACATGCCTTCCTCTGGCACCTGGAGCCCTTCTGTAGTTAGCAATGCCTTGTATTGTGGCAGAGTAGGGAGACACTACTGTTCCTCTCCTTGGCTGAGGCTGGTAGGAAAAGGGTGATGGTGAGGAGAATCTGGACCATGTGCTGTCCCTCTGCTCAGGTCCCCCCTTCTTTCAGTTTATCTTCCATGAAATCTGTGACAGATTTGGAGCCCACCAACATTACTGGCTGCTGGAAGGAATAAATGATGTTCTCCCTCCTCTTCAGAGGCTCCCATTCACTGTGAGTGCTTTTAAGGAGTCTTCATGCATCTTTCCTAGCCTGCAGCTTTCTGGAGATGGACTGTCTCCACTGAATAGCTCTTAACATTTCTAGGCCACAGCAGAGTGAAAGCTCACCAGGAAATCTTCTCAGTTACACGGCTTTTAATAGAAATCCTTGAGGTGGAACTGTCAAAAATCAGATCAGTTTCACTCTGCTGAAGCCTGGAAAACCAGCAGAGAAGCTGGAGCAGTTTCAGCTGCTCAATACAACTCTCTATTAGTTTATCCCAAGTTCATGTTTGTGAGTCTCTGGATCTAGCTGTTTGGTTGTTGCTATAACTTTTCTGAAATGAGAGCTTGGATTTCTTGAAGCATAAGTAGTATAGCAACTTCACGAAAAGTGTTCTGCTGGTATTGAACAAATTGGGCTTTATGGATGTATTGATTAAACGCTATGGGCTGAAAAAGCTCCAGTTACTCGTTCCTTGCACAGCTGAAGCCTGCGATGAAAGTTAATGTTGGGAAAGCTTCTTAAGCTGTTCTTCCCCAGTAAGTTATCTTGACCCCCAAATGACTTCTGAAATAAGGCAAAAAGCCCCAAAACAAACCAAAACCCAAACCAACAAAACTTCTGTGGTTAGGTAACAGGAATTAGATTAAGTTCAGTGTATTCCCATATGTTCCTGAATTCACCTGTGTTCCTCCTTTGAGTTACAAGTTTAGGTCAAGTGAGTGAAAGGGGATGAACCTGGCAATGAATGGTGGGTGTGAAGATAAACATGTTTGAGGATGGCCATTGTTAGCAGCGAGGTTTCCAGGGTGAATCAGATTAGGATTCATTCAGCTCACATGTTTTTCCATGCAATAGTAAAATTGGACACACACGCGCTTTAGGAACAAATGCACATGCAGGAAGGAAGAGCATTAGGTAGGGAGGCAAAATACTCAATGGAAATGTTTTCGTAATGTTTTCATTTTACTTGCTGTTAATGTAATAAAACTGTATTTATGTAGACTGCAACACTACCTGATTTTTTTTTTTTTGAGGTGTAATTCTGTTGTAATAAAACTTCCAACCCTTCTGTTGACTGGTGGCTTCTCAAGGGTGTGAGGGGGGGGTCGGGGGGCCTGAATCCCCATGCTGTGGTCACAGTGATGTTATGTGCCTACTGAGAGTGCTGTGATTTGATCCATTGGGATAGACAGCAGCTTCCTAAAATGATGTTGAATCTTTCCTGTGGATTGTGCTTGGAGGTTTCTAAAGACAAATGACACTCTTATGTAACATTCTGCCATCTCTTCCATACTTTCTTGTGGAGGTGGCTAAATATAGGTAAATATATGCTGGGCTGTGCGTGTCAGGAAGTCAGCTATACTCACCTCTTCATATTACCTCTGTGTTACTGGAGAAGCCTGTCTATTCTGTGCACATCTGTTGTTACACCTTTCCTCTTTCTTTCCAACAGTCTCCCTCCATCCGTGCATCGTCAAAAAATCATCTGAGTCTCCTGGTCCTTGTCTTCAGAGTGTTGTTGGGCCTGTGGGTATGAGAATTCAGGTGTTTAGACACGAGTAGCTGTGGCAGGCAGAGTGGCATAAATGAGCATTCAAGCTAAATATCTGTAAGGAGGTTGATCCTGTTGATCAGACACACAGCTCTGTGGTGATGCAACTCAGGAGTGCTGTGTGGTTTGGAGAAGCTTTGCTTCCTACCTGCAGAGCTCTCTTGCACAGTGAACTACCCGACTTCCCTCCATCACAGATGGAAACCTTTGTGTGTGTAGGTAAAAATACTTTCAATATACTGTTATTTTCCCAGGTGATCCTTTTACAGCCTGTTTAAAATCAGTTCCAGTTTTGGATAGTATCTGGTACCAAGTGAAAAGGTGCTCTTGAGCCTGCTGGGTGAGACTTCAGAGGCACCTCACTTGGACCTCTGTCCTGTGGACTCTATGGGGGAGAAATCCCCCAAAGTCAGAGTTCTGACTTCTGTAGGTACCAAAATAACTTTGTTAGGAGCTGACATCACCTAGCTAGGACAGCTATTTCTAAGAAATCAGATCACTTTGCTTTGATCCTCAAAAAGTTACATTTTGGTTTACTTGGTGAAGAGAGGACAAACTATGATGTGAACCACCGGTTCCTACCTCCAGTTTAATGTTCTGGAGGAAAAGCCTGTTCTGTACCAGCAAACACTGGTGACAGAACATGAAAAGCCCTTGTACTGTGTTCTAAAAGCAAAGCGTTGCCTCTCGTTGTCCCTGAAAATGAAGATTGTACCAGAATACTGTGATCCAGGGCAAATCTGTGCGTGTGTTGCTTTGGGTGAAGGGAGTTTTCAATTCCACATCTCCTGTGTTGATACAGACAGAACTTCCAAAAACTCACTCTTTGACACACTATCCTTGAGATGTTTATAATGAATTGGTTTGATTTACACTACTTTCCTTATGCGTTTGATACTAAAACGTAAATCACTGAAAACTGCTTATTGAAGCAGACACCAGGGAACCTAAGTGTTGTTAATTCATTAGTAAGAAGCAGACTTTGCTACTGGAAGGTTTACAGATGTGTTGGTATCTGAGCACTAAGCTGAAGAGCAATATTTTCTTTTTTAACCTTCATATCAACAATAACTTCTGAGGGGATTCTTAGATATGCCCATGTAGAGTGAGCCAAATAACTTTTCAAGTAGGTTTTTTCTAAAGTAGCAAACACTGAACTATTTCATTATTTTTTTTAAACTTGTTTCTTTCCATATGGAGAGAGATATTTTTTTTTCCAGTGAGTTGTTTTTGAGATCTGAAACTGCGATATATTTTCATTTGCAAGTGGATATTGCATCTTTAATTGTATTCTTTTTGGACAGAATTGCAAATTTCCACAGTGACCAATGCAAACCTAGTGAAAATAATTTTGGATCTGTCGCAAGTAATCAGAGTTGTAGTCTGATGATTTTTGCTCCTCTTTGGCCACCTTTTAATGTCATGGTAATTTAATTGTAAAAGGAAATTTGAGGGGGGGGTTTAAAAAAAACAGTTTGACCTAGGAATGCCTGTCAGGCAAATCGAAGTGTGTGTTGAAGCTGCCTGAACCGGTCTCTTACAGAGGGAGGCAAATTCCAAGTGTCCTGGATCTACTTTGGTAATAACATAACCAATTGGAGTTGCTTTTTTGTATCTAGTGCCTAATTTTTTAAAAAAAGTAGGACTATTACAGTTTTGGTTTGTCGGATAATCACTGAAAGGAAAACACTGAGATTATAATGCAGTTTCACTGGATCCTTGTTGCTGAAGTGTGTTTTCACTGTAAGATAAGCTTATGAAGTACTGCCCAAGCTAACATAGTAAATCTTTCTCAGAAAACATGTCTTTGCCCAGGGTGGAAATATTGAATGGTCATTGGATAACCATTGCAGTAAAGGGTCAGAATAATTCATTTTTAGTTTGGCAAAATGCAAGGAATTTCTCCCCAACTCCCCTGCTTAAAATCCTGCTACTCTCACAAGTTAACTCTCCTTTAGGATTGCCTCTGTGGCTCTGCCCAGTTTTGGGAGATGTTCTTGTCTCCCAGCTCTGATCTTCTAGACCACCAGTCTCCAGTGGAGCCCTGATACCTCTCTACCCACCAGGTTCCAGTTTCACTGTAGGGAAGAGATGTGCAATGCAATGCAATGCAGAGGCTGTCAGAAACATATTTTGACGATTCCGGTACCAGACTGTCATTGCATTTTATCACTGACTTGATACTTCACTTGAGACTGAGGCTTCTGTTCAGAAATTTCACAACTGAGCAAGGTGGGCATTGGATCTGGGGAGCTGTTTGTCCTTCCTGAGGAAAGGAGCTTGTCTCAGGGAGCCCTCATTGCTGGTACTCTACTGTTGTAGACCTCCAAGAAGTAGACGCAGCCCTGGCACTGACAGAATTTTGACTTCAAAATTAGCAAGTACACCTGCAGAGTGGTTCACATCTCTTGGCCCCAAGAGGACAGAGTTCCTTGTGTGTCTTCTTCCCTGTCCCTTGTTTCAGAAACGTTCCCCATCAGTAAATGTATGTAGTGATCTTTTAGATACTGAAGTTGATTAAGAACCCATTAACCAAGTCAGTTCTTACTACCCATCTTGGGTAGGAATAAGTGATGGCTGAGATGTGCTTCCTTCTTTCTGTCTGTTGATGGTAGAGTTGTAAATCTCAGTCTCTGTCTCACCGACAATCCCAGTTTTTTTTTTTTTTTTTTGCAGTACTGAAATTGGGGATATCTCTGAGGAAGAAGAAACTCTGCAGCCAACCCCTGGTTGATGTTGGCTATGAAAGAAAAAGGCAGGTTCTACCACGTGGCCCAGTGAGAATGTAGATGCTTTCAGGTACCTGCACTGGGTTTGCCTGTGTCTTGGCTTCAGCAGTGCAGGGGGAAATGCCCTGACCCTACATCTTCAACCTAGGCAAAAGAAACCCTGGTGACCCTACTTCCTGGTGCTTCTGTGTGTGCGATACCTCCCAAGGACACCACTGTTAGCTCCTTTTTTTTTCGTCAGGAAAGTTTTTCCCATTAAAAGATTGCAAGTGACTCTTGGGAGAAGTGGGAGCTGGAAGGAGAAGTGACAAGGCAGCAGTGCTAACATGTTCATCACATGGCTCCTGGTGCTCTCCTCGTTCTTGCCTGCTGTGCCTTGAGTTGGTGCTGTCGTTCTGTACTGAAAGCAGTGAGTGCAGCTCTTGTTTGTTTTGTGTTTGGGTTTTTTTCCCCAAACATGTTTAGAAGTGGTTTCTCTTCCAACCAGTATGCGCCTTTCAGTGGGGGAGGGTTTACTCCAGTAAAGCCTGGGTTTGGGGCAGGTGTGCCTGGGCACACAGTCTTTGGAAGGCTACCAACCTTCCCTCTGCCCCTGCCAGTGTTTCTTTATTCCAGATTGTCCTGTTCTTTGTCCTAGCTGTCTTTATTGTTGCCACACCATAAACCCATGGCTGTTAACCCACAGCTTGAAAATTTATAAGAAAACAAAATGGTTCCTTGCTTTTATTCTTTACTTACTGATTGCCTGGCATGACCTTTAGCTGGCAAAAATCTTAGCAGAGATAAGCAAATGAGGTGTGTAACTTTGGGTATCCCTACTTTTTAAACTGTTTATAATTATTGGAGCTACTTTTTCCTCCAAATTGCTTGTCACTGTGAAACTCTTGAGTGGTTTTATCCCTTAGCTACCCTGGTTGTGGTGAATCTGAGCTCATTTGAGTAGGTGAAGTAAAAGAGGTTTTGTAGCAGCAAAGGTTTTGCTGCTACTACCACTTCTAGGTTTTTTGGTTTGATGTTTGTGGGTTTTTTTGGAAAGTAGATTTTTCTTTAAACCCTTGAATATCTGTCCATTCTCTCAGCCTTGCTAGCAAGTCAGTAAGGATATAATAAAATTAAAGTCACTCAGATTCTTCTGAAGCAGATGATCTCTGGGGAGAGGAGAATTCTGAAGAGCTTGGTATCAGAAGGCAAAGCTGAGCATAATTAGCAGCATATGAGAACCGGAGCTTGTCATTAGAGTGATAGTTGTCATTGTCAGAAGAGCGCTGATGTAACGTTGCCTGAAGGCAACTCAGGCCGACCGACCATCTGCGAACATGCCCTTGTGATGGTGGTGCGCAGCCGTTCCCCTCGGGGCAAGCTGCTCCCCCACTGCCACCTCGGCTCCCCACCACTGCCTTCCCCAGTGCCCCGGCATTGCTCGGTGCTGCCGGCAGCTGCAGCCTCCCCCTCCCGCAGCCCAGCCTCCATCATCCATCATGTCACCAGCAGCTTCCATCGAGGGTCCCTGTGGGACAGATGGGTGTCATCTGCGGGCTGGGGTCTGTGTGTCACCACTGCGTTCCTGGAAGCTTTCTGGCATGCGTGAGCGCCCTTGGCCTGCTGGAGCACAGCCTTCAGTGAAATGTTGCTTTATCTTATGTCTTCTAAGGGAAACAGTGACAGCTCTGTCCCTTGAAACTTGCAGTCAGTGCCATGCTCTCTAAGAAAAATTTCTTTTGAACGCTCAGGGCCTGATTTTAACACGTGCTTGAGATGGATGTGGTTGTTGTGCAAGTGGAAAGAGGCACCCACCCTCCATGAGCACTCCAGAGAAGAGTGTATGGATGTTTCCATCTGAAAAGCTGCCAGAGCAGTAATCACGGGCTCTTCTTGAGCTCTTCTTGAGCTGCAGGGATGCAGCTCAAGAAGGGACCAGTCCCAGCCTTCTCAATTGCAAAGATTGCTTTGGATGTTTGTAAATACCGATTGCATTTGGTGTGCCAGCCACCTGTAGCAGATACTTTCAAACTCAGATCCTCAGATATTTGAAAACTGCGAGCTAGAAATTACTTGACTCAGTAATATATTCTCAATATCTGGTGAAGAGATTTCAGGGGGTGGGAGCTGTGTGTCATATATGGCAATTACTTTCGTAAGACTTTCATAAGACTTTTATAATCCTGGTCCTCAGCTGAAGACAGTACAGTAGATAAACTTTCATTTTATAACCTTGCATAATGTTTTTAAAGAAAATTAAATATTATATGAATGTATGTAGTTAAAGAACTACTTATATAATGTTAATGACTTCAGCCAAGAGTTGCCAGGAAATTAATGTAGTTCTTAGTATTTAAAAAACAAAATGTGATTTCCACCATTATATTAGTTATGGTTGCTGTAGTCCTACTTGTAAAGTTGGGATCTACTTTGATTTTTTTTTTATTGTTTTTCAGCAGATCTCCACTGCAAGTGAACATGTATCTGCTCTTTGTGGTAATAATTGCTTCATGCTTGGCTGTTCTAACACTTGAGAGATCTTTTTCCTTTCAGAGAAGTCTGCTGCATTCACTTTGTATTGTAGTTTGTAGCAAAGGCCTGACAGGAATTGGGCATGGAAGTGTGCTACAGTGACTGTTGTGTGTGTTTGATGCAGCCAAGGCTGGTGGGATCGGTGGTGTGCACAGTACCAAGCAAGACGATGGACCCAAGGTGAATGATCCCAGGCTCCTCCCAGATAAGTTTCTTCAAAGGACAGCCAAGGTAACTCTATGATGAGTGAGCATGGGTGCCCTTGCAAAGAGGCCATCCCTGGCCTCCCTGCGGTCTCCATCTGTTGATCTTTGAATCTCATTCCCCATTTCAAAGAGAATAATTGTCCATTCTGATAAAAATCAAATGTCTTGTTATTTTTACCAATTATCTTAGTTTAAATTCCCTTTGTTTGTTATGCAAAATTACCAAGATTCAGAAAAAAAGATTGGATGCAAATAGGAGTGTCAGGATATCCATAGTTGTCAGAATTAATTCTTACAGACTTTGGAAAAGCTGTTAGTGCTGTTGGTTTGTGATTTGAGTCAATCTCTGAATGTTAAGAGACCAGAGAAGGACTATGGGGTCAGGTCTCTTCCACGTCTCATGCTTTCCCTTTCAGCCTCAGATTCTGGTCCTGCTTTGGGCTGGGCTGCCCTCTGGTCCTATCCAGCGTGGCAATTCAGCACTCAGAATCACACAGAGGTGCAGCTCCTGAAACCTTCTGGAAGGACTCTTCTGTGTAAGCTTAGGAAATCAGCTATAATATTTCTGTTATCCAGTGATTTATTATGGTCTACAAAAATATAGCCTGGATGAACACCTCTCTGGAACAATTATTTAGTGATATTGTAATTTATTATTCTTTTCAAAGCCATCTTGTATAAAGGTAAAATAACCCCTAACTTCAGAAAGCACAGAGAGGAGGAGAGGACTGCCAAATTCCCCACAGCACATCCTTTCCTGTGGTTAGTGTTGGATCCGCCAGCGGCACCGTTTTTGGACTGGCCTGTTCTTTGCTGAATGTCGAAATCGCAGGCCGAGGATACAAATGAAAGATTTTACAGGAGTTGCTTGTATGTTGTGGCTAATTCCCTGCATTTGGAAGCATCTGCTTCTTGTCTGGTTTTGTTCTGTAATCAAGAAAATTGCTGTGGAGCTAGCACTTGGAAGGGACTTGGCTCTTCTATAGCCATGAGCAAGATGGCAAGAAAAAGACGTTGTAACTAGGTACTCGGTTAAATGCACACACATATACACACAGAGACAGGGAAAACATGGTATAGACCTTGTGACTTTTCCAGATATTCTGTTAATCCTCTGTGTATCCTTCTTCTGTTAAAGAAAATAATTTTTTCTGAAGGTATTAACTGTAGAAATCTCTGCCTCTTCCAGGTGGTCTATATTTTGGAAAAAAAGCATTCCCGAGCAGCTACAGGCTTCATCAAGCTTCTGGCTGACAAGAACAGTGAACTCTTCAAGAGGTGTGCCATGTTCTCACCTGTGGACCACAGGGTGCCCAGGGCCTATGTGTCCTTGGCTGATTGTCCTCCAGACTTTATGACCAGGCCTGAGGACTATTCAAATATGCTCTTCATCTGTCGCATAGTGGACTGGAAAGAAGACAGCAACTTTGCAACAGGGTACGTGGCTGCCATTGGAAGTAAAGATAACTGAGATTTCTAGACAGAGTTCTTGGTTTCATATTGATGCAGTAGACATAGGAATCTGTTCACAAGTTACTTGTATCCCTTGTGTTTGGTGAATAAACTGTGACGAGGTTAAGGATAGCTCATCAGTAGTTAATCTCATAGCTGCATAATGTTAGTTTCTGTGCTGGCATATCACAGTGTTAATGAGCCTACAGTCTTTGCTCAGAAGAGCTTGCAGTCTAGAGGTACACGCACAGGTACTTAGCTTGACCAGCACAAGCACCCTCAGGTGCTGGCAACCTTTCGGTCCTTCCTCCCTTTGTGTATGAGTACAAAGTACGTAGGCATTTCACTTCTACTGGAGGAAGATCAGTAGCTGTCAGACTCTTATTTGGTTTTTAAGCCTTTACTGATAAGAAGTAGAAAAAAAGTCACAGATTTTTGTGGCTTTCAATGTACATTGCTTCAAGGAAGGACACTGGAAATCAAGAGAAGATTCATTTACTCCTGAAGTAGATGAGAAGGGTGTTGCACTTTACATTTTTCAGAAGGCAATGTAAAGTCGTTGCTGTCCAGAGTTCAAATTGCAGGCACTGCTGTAGAGAAAAAGATTTTAATCCTACTCAAGTGGCCTATGTTGGGCTGGATCCAGAGTGCAAGTTCATTTTGCCTGTCCTTTAGGAAAAGCCTGTAGTTGTCAAAATTTTCACTCTTGCTTGGGAATAGTCATGCCAAGTGCCTACCTGGAGTGGCCATGCTGTTTCCTATTGAGTGGGTCTCAGTAAGAAATGGTGGACATTGATACCTCTGTTCAGTTATCTTGGCAAAAACTGAGTAGTCCTGGTTTAGTTGGAGATAGTATAGCAATGCTGTGCTCAAATTTTATTGATGATGGACATCTTCCCCTGTCAGAGCTGTTGTGATGGGGTAATGCAACAGATGTACGGTCTTGGCACTGTAGTTTTTGAAGTCCTCAGCATCAAGCTCCCAGTAAACCTTAAAACTTGCATAATTTTATTTCTTTTTCAAAGAGTGAGTATGCTGGCACAGATCTATCAGCCCTAGAACTAAAAGTAAACTAAACTGAAGTCGCTGTTTCCCTAAGTTCGTTATCAGTTGTAGCTGCTTTGTGTGCCCAGTAACAGCAAGTTTCACGTGTACTCCTTGAGAACCCCATGAGAGGTTAAGTCACTGAGTATTTCCTAGCTAAACTGCAGTGCATGAACTAAAGTGGCCTCCCTTTGAGCCCCACTTAACTAGGGGCTGGCTGTGCTGTGAACTTCACTGTGACTAAATTTCGTATTGGCTGAGTTTTTCTTTGTCGTCTTTGACTCCCAACAGAGAAAAGACTGGAGGGTGATTGTACTGCTTGGCTTCTCATCCAAAACAGAAATGAAGAGGATGGGCTAATGGATTTTTCATTTTTTCTTGTTGGCTAATGTGTGTGTCTGCAATCTGTGCTTCTGAAAATGTTGTATATTCTCATCTGGCTACTTTGGTACTTTCCAAGATGTAAAGGGTGTTGTCAGGAAAGAAAATGTCCATGATTGTCTTCACGTGTAGATGTTTCCTCTGGGGCTTGGTTGCATTTACTGAAGTGCCTTGTGGAGATGGGGGTGTAAAACCTTGATGACCCATTTTGTTTTTAACTGTAAATACATGCTTGTTTAAACACTGAAAGACTAGGAAATCTCTTGAAGGCCCCAAAAAGTTCCTGTTTGCTTTTGAGCTGTTTTATAAGCTTGTTTCTAAACCCTATGGCTGGTTGTGGCCCACCTGAGAGAAGAGCAGGTGAGCATGCATCATTGCATGCTTGGTTTCCTGAACTTTCTTGTGGACTCTTCAGTTCTGCTCACAGACTTCATGGTGCCCCTTTGGCAGCACCACAATGGTTTTGGAAGTATCTGGACTAAAGAGCCTATAGGTCACCACTCTGCAACTATCTAAGTCAGGTGGAAGTATGACAAGGGAAACTCCCTCCCTGCTTAACAGTCATTGCCTTGGGTATTCCCAGGTACTCTCCATCCTGCAGCTGAACTCCCTCAGGCTGGTCAGCTTTCCTTTTCCCTTGGGAAGTTCAGTGCTCGGTTTCCAAGGACAGTTCACAGCATATTCTGTTCTTCACAATGACTAACTGAGGCTGGAGCAGTGAGATGCCCTGACCAAGAGTTTGGTGGTGGCACTGGCCACCCAGGGTTGTCACCTGCACAGGGACAACCTGACAGTCCCTGGAGGCCCCCTTGGGGATGGGGGTGCGTTTCTGTGTCATGATTGCCACCTGGTGGTCACCAGTGAGACAATGTCCCCTCTGAGGGCCACCCTGTCACCCCAACAGTGCTGGGAATGAGCAGGGAGGAACTAATGGCTCCGCATCCAGCTTCTATACTCCTTGCTACCTGTCAAGTGAATTTGCCTTGGCAGTGAAATATCATTTAGCTGTACCTGTTAAGGTAACAGATAAACCAAAATAACTTCAAAATATTCTCCTTTTCCAGACAAATATTACAGGTACTGTCATGTACAGTTATTTTCTTGGGACCTTTTCTCAGTATTGGAGTCCAAGGCTGCTTGGAAAAATTAGTCCAGATGTCTCCATGCTTTTGGGGATGGTTACAGCAGAGTCTTCTTGCCCCTCCATATAGTGATGGATTAGGCTATTAAAAACATGTAGTGGTAACACATAAAATCACTGACTCCCTCTGTCATGCAGGGCTTGTGGCTTTTCTAGCTCAGGGCCTTAGATATTGGTCTGTCAAGGTGACAAGATTTTTGATGGCATTTGCAATAAAAGGAAACCTTGTGGGATGTTCTTTCACTTGGTGCTCTTTCCAAAGTCATCCAAGTGGCTTGAATTGCATTAATCTCTGGCATTTTATTCTGTTTTTTTTTCTTTTTTTGTAATTTACAAATGCATTTGGTGTGAGAGGAAATGACTAGATACCTTGAGCAGCTCAATAAGGCTTGAGGACAAGTCTGACCCACAAGAAAGGTGTTGGAAGAACACCTCTTCATAGATGACTGTCTCTTGGGAAAGATGTATTTCCTCAGCACAGTGCATCACTGAGTCATTCTGATGTGTGGAATGTTCCCACCTTCATGAGGAGCACTGTGCTGCTCCTGCGCTTTGATGGTGGGTGGCAGGACGAGATAGTTCCATGGTCAGACTGTGCTCTTGGGTGCTGGGCATTCCCATGACACAGCTCTCTGTGATGCTTAGCCCTACATCCATTGGGACCTTTGGGCTTCATCACACGTGTGCAGCTCTGCCCACAAGCTCTGGATGATGGGAGCAGCTGGGTGGCCTTCCTTTGTTTCCCCTCTCCTGCTGCTCTCCAGGCTTCTTCTGGGAGTGGTAGCCTATTGATGTGTAGGATGTTCTCCTGTTGCTGAAAGAAACCCTCCATATAGGATGACTGTGGGGCAAGTTTGCTCAGTAAAGTTGTTGTGTACCCATGGAAGTTACTCTAATTTGGGAACCTGACTGGCTTTCCAAAGGAAACAAGCCTTATGTACTTATGATTTGTGGCTTTGGAGGGTTCTTTTTGTGTAACCTTTGGACATGTTGGCCAGTTTCAGCCGAGCTTGGGGAGTGTAGAGGGCTTGAGTGTTTCTAGAAATAGGGGGCCGGTGAGATGTAATCAGTGTCACTATGTGGGGGATGATGGCAGCAGGAGCGTGGCTCTGCCTCAGGCACTCTCACATGGGAGGCTGAGCTCCAGCTCAGAGCAGTTCAGTGATCTTGTAGCTGTGGCTCTTAGGGAGAAATACCCTGTGCTCATGCTGCCCAGTGCCCCGACCACGGCACATTCCTATCAGTGCATACTGCCACCGTCTGTGACATCTGTCCAGGGGTACTCAAGGAACCCTCCAGCATGCTCTAATGCACCACCATCAGCGTCACAGACAAGAGGTATTTACGTCTGTAGCCATTATACATTTTATCGTTTTTAACCTTTTCATATTTAAAAAAAAAAGAGATGCACGCAAGCCTGAAGTGTCACAGACGCTGTGACTCCCTGGAGCGAACGTCTGACTGCCGCTGGGCCCCGTGCCTGTTGTTGTTTGTAAGCCTCTTGAACTATTCTTGCTACCCTTGGTGCCCGCGGAGTCCCCCGGGTGATTTTACAGCCTGGCTGTTACTCCGGGGCCGTCGGTGATCCTATATGCGTTACCTTTGATCACATGCTGTCCTGTCAGATTTTGCTCTGATGCAAGTCATCATGTCTGCGTGACTGTAGCATGGCCCCAATTAAAGTCAGTTGTACACTTTTTAATTCAAGGTACTTGGGAAATGTTCCCTGGAACGCTGTAAATCAAATGTTAATTACTATTAGAAAAATATTAGTCCTATATCAAACCTCTGGGTAAACTCCTTACGGTTCATAATCTAATTTCAGTAAACGGATCAAGAGAACATGGGTTTCACGACTGAGCTGGAAAGCTCAGGCATTCAGAGGTGCTTTCCATGACTGGCCATGCAGACGTCCAGCCGCCCTCCTGGTGCACTACCCAGCTATGCCCTTCCAATAGAAGGGGCACATGGGACTCAAGCCCTTACCACTTCATTTTGCTAGGGCAATATGTCCTCTCTTTTCTTCTTTTTTGTATTCACTTTATTTTCAATCTGTGCTTGGTGGTGCCAGTGGGCCTGCAGACCCGTGGGCTCGGCCTTGCTCAGTCTCTCAGCACTGCATAAGACACCGGAAATTAAGTGGTGATTCTCTGGTTTATTATTACTGCTTAGAGAGGGGGAGATAAAGCTGATGCCTCGTTTATTTACATTAAAATAAGGATCAGGCTGGGACCAAGCTGCGAGAGCAGAGAGCTCAGCCTCGATGCCAAACGCGCACGTATTTCTGCCATACAGTTTGTACATAAAATTGAAACAATGGAAGAAAATATCTTTTATCCCTGTTTTCATTTTACTTTAAAGCCAGGCAATGTGAGCTCTACAATTTACCACACCACGACGAGTGCAATCCTTTCCGGAGTGCTACGCAAAGTGACAGGTTTATGACGCGGCCCTTCCCGTTGTGAGGAGAGATAGCTTTGCTCCCATAAAGATGGGCTTGCTTGTGCTGTGTGGATGGGGTTTGTTCTCTGGGTTTATGGCACATTTGAAGCCCTGAGAGCATCTTGCTTGTCCAAATGACAAGTACACTGTTTTGGCCCCAATTTAGGAAAGTAATTAGTGCCTGTCCTCACTCATTGGAAATAAAGCAGAAGGATCAATATAATGATTGTGTATTTTATGCAGTGGAAAAACACTTACTAGAGTGGCTGGTTTTGCGCTTGTTATTACCCCACTCGTTTGTGTCATATTTTGATGGATTTGTCTTAATTTCAGTCAGAGGCATTATCTCTGTTGGCTGTAATGTCCCATTTGCCCTAATGGCAGTATATTAAAAAAATAAAATTATTTATCACTGTGTGTTCTAGAGCAATCTGGGGGTGAGAAAGGGGATGAGGGAAGCCACTACAGGATGTAGGTTCTCATGTGGTATTTGTAATCAGGTAGGGAGGGAAGAAACGTCCTGCTCCTTTGGAGCCCAGGTTTGCCTGCTCTGTCCAGAACTGAACTCATTTGACCCCAGAGTGCTCAGACAAATGTGCTCTGAGGTTTGTGCTGGAGCAGATGGAAGCTTTCTCTGAGCACAATAGAGCAGCAGCGTCATCCACACATGTGCAGAATACTTCATCAAAGACTATTAGCACATGGGGGACAGTTTCCCTTGTCTATGGCTTGCTTCTAGATCGTTGGCTCCTCTCCAGTTGGCTCCTGGTTCTGAGGCTTCTGCTTAGCTAGGAAAAGAGGAATAAACTCCTGGGAATGTTTAGGTATTAGAAAGTGCCTGGAAAATGGTTGGAAAGATGATCTGTGGGCATGTGTGTGTGCAATTTCTGTAAGGAAGGCAGTGAAGGCTCCTCTCACACTATGATGTCTTCACAGGGCATCAGCTTGCCCAGACAGAGTGGCATATCCTTTTGGATGGAGAGCAGTGTGCTGAGCTCCCTGGGAGCTGTTTTCTGCAGAGCTGCCTGGGATCTGATGGGAACCTGTTCTCTATTTCAGATCGTGGGCAGTGAATCCTGTTATCCAGCAGTGAGGAGGGGAAAGAGGATCTCAGGGGAACCAGCCATGTGCAAAGCTAGAGCTGCCTGTATGGAGGGCTGTGCTTTTCTTATCCCTGTTGGAAGTATTTTATTTCTTTTCTACAGTTTGATACTTTCTTACCTCTGCAAAAACCTAATAATAAAAAATCTCCTTAAAATTAGATTAAAAAAGTCCCTAATAGTATAAAATGTCTCATTAAAATCAGATATACAAGACACTTCTGAGTACTGTCTGGCTAGTGTTTTGCATCTCCAGAAGACATAAGTCATGGTATAGTCTAAATTCATGCTAAGTCCTTTGCCAAAACTGAGGGAGAAGTGAATGGGTAAGTTTGAGAGCTCAGCCGCCTCTGTAGGGATGGTAGCAACGGGATAGTAGTAATTATACACTTAAAGAGAAAGCATCCTTTTCTTCTGCAGGCAATTGGCCAAAAGCCTTGGACAGGCTGGGGAGATTGAGCCGGAAACAGAAGGGATCCTGATGGAGTACGGCGTGGATTTCTCTGACTTTTCCCCTGAAGCCCTGGAATGTCTTCCCCAGAGCCTGCCTTGGGTCATCTCACCAGGAGAGCTGGCCAAAAGAAGAGATCTAAGGTAAAGACCAAAAATGGGGTTTGACACTCACTGTTGGGTTGGTGCAAGCTTGCCTTATGTTTTGGATTCTTCACACTTTGAAAAGGCACTGGCTTTGTTAGATGTGTTGTATTACAAGTTACCTGTGTGAGCATGGAACAAAACTGCTTTTGAAAGTCCCTACAAACCCAGAAGATCGGTTATTTGGAGAAGTATTTTGTGAGACAGAGAGTCCTTTTCTCAAAAGGACTATTGAAAACTGAAAATTTGGTGTTTGGCACGTAATCTGAAAGCTTTATGTTTTTGTCTGGAATGCATTACGTATTTTAGTGGTAGTTTTATAGCAGAGATTTTCTGAATGCCTGGCAGATCAAATGATCTTGGACATTGTTACTACTTTGAAACTTAAGCACAGGTAGAGACTGTCCTGTATTTTCCTGTCTAGTCTCAACATTATTCTATTTTGAAGAACTGGTGTCATATGTAGTTTATATGATGGCTCTTGGTTAGCAGCTGGCAAATACAGTCCCTCCCTGGGGTGTGACAACTCCGTGCTGTCCCCCTACTTCACATTACCCGTCCCTGTAACTTAATGATGTTACACCAGTTTTTGGGAAGTCTCCAGTCTCTTGGGCAGTAGACACTCTGATGCTGCTGGTCTGCCCAAAACTAGTAGATTTGCTGTTCTTCAAAGCACTAGATTTCAGAAATGTCTTTACTAGGAAAGACTGAAAGATTTAATTTGTTTAGAATCTCACTTTGTAATAAAGCAAGATGCAAGAAATTGAAAGAGTAAATGCATTGCTAAGATGATGTGGTGTGTTCTACTCCCATCCTTGCTTATTCTAGACCATCCCGTCTCAGCTGGCAGATGTGTTGCTTTCTCATGTACTGCTGAGGTAAAACAGCCCTGTGAACCCGCTCCCTCAAGGCACCTCACTGGTACAAGCACCTCCATGTCTGTAGCAAGCTCCTCTCCCTCTCAGTTTGTGTCTTTTATTGGTGTTGACATTGGCAATTTGAGCGTATAAATCTGTATCTGTACCTGGACTCCAGATGTTACTCTGGACCTGATCCTGCCCTGTAGCCTGACGACCCCTCCTCCCCCCCTTACTGTTTCAGTTTTACTGGATTGCCATTGCCATACAATGGAGTAAATTGTGGCAGAGTCAAAGTCCTGCCTGATGAGTGGTAATGCTCAGATAGTAGATCCAGACTAGGCTTCACATAGCTTAAAATCCCAACAAAACCCAACCCCAAACCCCTGCAGTTCAGGAGTCACTGAAAACTCCTTATTCTTATGTTCTTGACTACATTTCAGTAGCTTACTCTGTTTCTTCTGACCAAGTTCTTTCAAGCAAATAACAAGCTTGACTTGTCTCCAGTCAGAAAATCAGTTTTGGAAGCAGATTCCAAGTGCATTTCTTGTTTTTATTGCTGAATTATTACACTGGGACTTATCAAGGTGATAACAGTTTTGCAGTTAAGCCATTTAAATCCCTCTCTGCCCCTTCTTGACCACAGTGCACACTACAAAGTAATTTCCTTTTGATCCTCTCAAATATAAACATTTAACGGTCAAGATTTTTAAGACAATTATTTGAGCTTAATTTACTAATCCTTTTAATGTCAGCTGCCACACCACTGACTAACTAGTCTGTGGTCTAAACACATATGGAGATAACACAAGACTTCAAGTTATGGAAAGTAAAATACAGATTAATTTTCATTTTTTGTTACCTCACAGCGAGAGGTTTGACCACCCAGGAAAAGATGAGTTTTGTTAGTAAACATAGCATCAGTTCTGGCTGAGTGGGGGTCTGTGGTTGGAGACTTGGCTGACGTCTTTTCTGGTCTCACCCATCAGACTTTGAGAGACTCTTCTTGACAAGTCCCAAGGTGGCTTGGCTTTATTGTAGTATTAAATATTAGCTTTTGTATTGCTAGCAATAAACGTGTTGTGGTGGGTGGTGTGGTATGTATAGCTTGTGCATGCTGGGCCAAGCTGGCATCCAGAGGAAAATACCTGGACCTGGGGGTCTGGTTTGGGTGCATGTGGGAATTGTGCCTTGTTTTCCAGGGGAGCTCATGCCACGTTTGATGGCATCTGCCTCTGTGAGTGCCCGTCTTTGCTGCACCTTGTGCATGTTGACCTGTCAGGCTCCCCAAACAAGTACAGTACTCAGAGTACAGTATAAGATAAATGACATGAAATAAAGGCTCAGCTTTCCTCCTGAAACAGCCATATTAATGCTTCTAAAGAGCTCATCCTAATTCCGTTTACACATTGCTCATCTGACTAGAGTAAACACAAATTAGGGTTTGGCTTAAGAATACTTTCATCTGTAGTACATCCTCTCCAGTTCTGCAACACAGAGCTATAAATTTTCTAGGGCTGTGCATTAAGCCTTTGGTGAACAGAGACTTGAGCAAGTCTTGGGTTTCCCCTTCCTTAGAGAACTTTTTCTTGTTTCCTTTCGCCACGGGAAATGACCCTTTCCTCCTCAAAAGGTAACCTGTGTTCTGCTAACCAGTGTCCCGAGTGTGGTCACGCCTGTCTGTGAGTCAGTGCACAGAGCACGGAGGTGGAGGTTCTGCACCGGAGGCATTTGTGAGTGTGGTTTGAGATGAAAGTGAGACAACGTGTTTCACCAAGCTGCTTGAGGCTGGGCAAGAGGAGGGAAGGATATTTTGTCCATGCCATCTTGTAAATATGTTCCTTGATCTTCCTGCAAGTCTTTCAGTTTTACAGGAAGCCTGTTCTTGCCATGCATAGTCTGTTTGGATAGCAACTGTGATCTCACCTACATAGCCTGTGTGGAACTGCTTCCAAGAGGCCTTTTTTTTTTGTCTCTTCATTTCTCCAGCAATGGCTCACAAAAAAAGGTTTACATAATATTTTAATATTACTTAAGGCAGAAAAGATCCAAACCTCATGGATGGCTTTGAAATCTTTTAGCTGATTTAACTACCTGCTCTGCTGCTAGCACACGGTTTTGCCATCGACATCTGCTTGGTACCTATGTGGGTTTATTTGTTTGCAAAATTAGGCAAGTATTACACTTCCAGCTGACTTATTTCTGAACAGCACTAAAAATTTCTACTAAAAAGCATTAGGCAACTATCAGGTATTGGCACTGCCTACTGCAGTTGTATTTTAGAGAGAACGTGAAATTTCATGAAACATCACAATGGCATGGCTCAGGTACCATCCCCTCCAGAGACTTTAAATGCCACAGTACAGACAGGAGCAGAGTTCTCATTTTATTATTCAAGTTGACTGGAATCGGTATTTTTTCATTAGAAGTTTGAGAAGTGTTTGGTTTCTGCTCTTGGAGAAATATTGGAGGATTAGTGTCATAGAGACAAATTTTGGTGGGTGCAAGGTTTCAACCATTTTCCGGTCTCTTCCAGTGTTTCAACATGTAATTTTCATTTCCTTGTTTGCTTTGTGTTGTGCTTAGTGTTTCAGTGGTGCAGGACAAAACACAGTCCCTGAACAGAAGAGGGGTCAGTGCAAAGGAGGAAATGCAGGTTTCAGAGGTGGGTGCAGGAGACAGGGGCCAGAGGAGGCTGTTTGAAGAGGTGCTGCCAGGAATCTGAGGAACCCAACAGCTATTTCTAAGACTCATTCCAAATGTTTCTAATTTCATTCATATCTTTTTGTTTCCTTTACTGCTTAACTGGGACAAGAAATTAAAGCCAGGAAAGTCCAATCATAGTGGGAAACAAAAACCTAAATATTGGAGAGAGAATAAAGGCCGCTCTTTTGCAAAGCTGTTCTGCCTTTTGCTGGTCTCCCATTGTTGGTGTTACTGTGGAAAATGTATAACATCACTCTTTTGGAAAGCTCTAGAGCCTGTTCAAGTAGAGATGGTTTATATAGTCTAACATGGAAGAACTTGAGGATAGCTATTTCTTTACCATTTGCCTAATAAGTGAGCCTGTTGACCTCCGCTGGACTATTACAAATGTGAAACTTGGCACTCAAAATTGCTTGCTCTAAATTTTCCAGTTGCTTTCTCTTTTTCCATTTGATGTCATCCTGCCAACTAGTGATTTTATTATTATAAACAGGACATTGTATTCACTTTTAAGAAGAAATATGAAGCTGAAGGTAAAATTACAAACTGCAGTTTCTCAGCTGGCAAAATACAAAACAATGAGCTAAAAATACTGAGCAGAGAAAGGGTGCTGTGGCATGAAACTCTGAAATATCTACAAGATGGATGTGGTCTGAGGAGCAGAAACTGACTTCAACTGAGCAGAAGTGCTGCAAATCACCGAATGGTTGAGGTTGGAAGGCACCTCTGGAGATCATCTCCAACTCCCTTGCTCAAAGCAGGGTCAACTAGAAGAGGCTGCTCAGGGCTGTGTGTTTGGGGTTTGGATATCTTCAAAGATGGAGATTCCAAAGCCCCTCTGAGGATCACATTCTGGGGTTAAATCACCCTCACAGTAAAAATGTGGGCAGGTTTTCTTCCCTTTAAGTGGAATCTATATTTTGTGCTCATTGTTTCTCACCCTGTTGCTGAATCTCACTGAGAAGAGTCTGGCTCTGACTTCTTTGCTCCCTACCATCAGGTATGTTTTCCCATTGATAAGATCTCCCTGCCTGAGATGAACAGCCCCAGCTCTCTCAGCCTCTCCTTGTCGCTTGGATGCTTCAATTTCTTAATCATCATCAAAGCTTCCCAGCAAACTTGCACCAGTGTGTTGATGTCTTCCTGGTACTGGGTACCCCAGAACTGGATGCAGTACTCCAGCTGTGGACTCAGCAGTGCCAAGTAGAGGAGGTTTGACTGCATCTCTTGACCTGCCATCAGCGCTCTTCCTAATGCATCCCAGGAGGCTGTTGGCTGCCTTTGCTACAATGCCACAGTGTTGGTTCATGTTCAGCTTGTCCATGTAGGACCCTGGGTCTTTTTCTCCCAAGCTGCTTTCCAGACAGTTAGTCCCCAGCAGATACTGGTGCATGGGGTCATTCCTCCCCATGTGTAGAACTTCGCTTTTCCCTTTGAGCTTCATGAGATTCCCATCAGCCCATTTCTCTGCTGAGGTCTCTCTGAATGGCAGCACAACTGCCTGTTCCTCCCATGAGGCCAAAAGGCCTGGAGTGTGTCAGACCCAGGGACAGCAAGGGTCCACAGCATCATCAGGAGACAATTAATGCTCATTTGCTTCCCTGTGGGGCAGAGTTAATGAGCTAATGAACTTTGCTCAGGCAGGCAGAGAGCTCTAAGAGTGCAGTGAAGCTTTCAGCTAAAATTTGCATCTCTGTATTTCAGCATCTGACCTGAATTGCAACTGACCTAAAGCAACGCAGGTTATTAAAGGCTAAATTGTCATTTTGGCTAATCATTCTGAGATGTAACATCCATCCTTTGGTTGATAAGGGAGGAGGGGGTGGAGTTGCTCTGCTGTGTCTCTGTGCCCACAGTGAAAGAAAGTCTTAGCACTGTTAGTATCTGGAGAGCCCTGGCAGCAGGACAGTACCTGCACTGTGGTTCAGCCCACAGTTTCTTTCTTGAGGAGGTTACAGCTGGTAACAGGGATTAACAGTGCTTATAATGGGGGTTTGACAGCGTGGTTTGCATTGTAGATGCTCAAGGACGTTATTGGCTGATAAAATTAGAGGTTGATGGTAAAAATGGCAGCCCTGGGCAGTGCAAGGGGTGTTGGAGGAAAGCATTCAGCCTCTGAAACAGATGTCTTTTCAAGGCAGGTGGATGACTTTAGTTAGAAGTGAGTGCAAGTCAGATAAAACATTGTTAAACAGCTTGTTTCCTGGAGATTTTCCACTACAAAAAACTAGCGTTAAGTAGAGCAAGACTTACTCAGCTATAATAGGATATGTAAAAATGCTCTGGTTTCTGATGGAAACTGAGAAACGACTTGTTTAGCAAATGTGTAAGCAACATTGCTGCAGACCTGACTGTTATCTTGGCGTGGAGTAGAGACACAAACAGGGCCAGATTATGATCTCTGCCCTCTCGCTGAGCTGTTCTGTGACTAATTTAATGTTCTCCATAAGGAGACACAAGGCATACAAAGGATTACTCAGTGGTGTCTAAGGATGTCAGATCTAGTCCCCCTCTAACAGGATTGATTCCAGAAGGTGGTGATGAGCATGGTTGTACCTGCTCTCTGGATACTTCTGCTGTCCAGGGAACAGTACCTCTCTTGGATCAGTGAGGAGCTCTTGCATTAGCTCCATCCTCACTCATTAGCTGAGTACGTAAAACTCTGAATAAATACAGCACTCCTGTCAGAGTGATGTGATTCAGCTCCTTGCTTCTGGTTGGCTTCTTCAGGTCCTCCTCTCTGTTTTCATAACATTTTCTACTACACTATAGCTACAGCAATTATGGTGACACTGTTTTGTGCAAAATGATGCATGGTCTTTGCGCTTAGATGCTCTTGTTACCAGTAGCTGGTGTACACAGACACACTGACAACTTCACAGGAGTTTTTCCTTACAGGAAGACGCGTGTGGTCATTGGAAGTGCAATTCAGGCAGAGTTGGTGGCGTGTAGTTGGACAGGATTATTGTGTTCTGATCTTGTAGGCCATCAGAACTAAGCTTGCTCAGTCAAGAATCTGTTAGCTGTGGAAAACAGTAATAACTTTTGTGACTAGATTGTTAGACAGTCTTGTTCCTGCCTGACTGCCTGTTTTATGGGGAGAGTAATGGAGGGAGAATGTGCCCGTTTCTTACTGGATTTTGCTGGATCACAAGGTGGGCTTTTAATGAGCAGAAGGAAATGTCCTGTCCTCCCATGTTTGTATACATAAGTGACCCAGTTCAAGTGAGCCATATACAGCTGCTTTCCTTGATATCACCATACTTCGCTGGTGCTTTTCTCTGGCTACAGGTCAGGTAGCTCAGGGATGGGCAGGAGACAAAGTATCTGAGTCCTGGTGTCAACCGAAGTGTCCATCTCTGAAGAAACAGAACTTCTTCAGTAGGAGAGGCAGCATATTCCCACTGTGTATTTCAGGGCTGATCACTCATCAGTGGGACAGGCTGGTTGTTACAAGGAACATTTTCCTTTTGGCTCCATTCTGATCCTGAGTGCTGGGAGCAGAGTGGTCCAGAGCATGCTCTGACCAGAAGATTTTGGGTGACTGGATCTTTGTTTCCAGTTTATTCTCAGATCCACACTTTTTAAAAACTAAAAAAACCAAACCCAAACCCCCAAAATTATAATATAGATGGCATACATACAGGTGTGTTCTGTATGACACAGAGTTGTACTGGTGGTATCATGGCATAGATAAGAAGTGGGACAGTCTGGAAAAGGCTAAGAAAATATTCTGGGAGTTGGGGGATTGATTTAAAAGGAAGAATTAACTGTTCAATGTGTATTTGCCAACATTGAAATAAGAAGTTTGTGAAGGATGTAGTATTTGATAGTTAAAATATGCGGACTGAAATGAAAAAAAGAATCATTTAAGGTGGTGGGAGGATAGGAAGGGGTGTCATGAGGACAAGTAAGGTAAACCAAAGAGGACACCTTTCCTGTCCTACCTAAAATAGACTCTAACTTAGACTGCTAAAGAAAGCATTGGAAACTCCATCACTAAAGATGCTTAATACTATGCTGGAGAAACTCCTTGCAAATGTATTGTCATGGGTAGTGCGGCTCTGACCTATGGGGGTTGGATGACCTAATGTCTCTTCCATTTCTAGCTCTGTGCATCTATGATTAAAGTAGTTTATATAATGCAAGTGAATTTTCAATTACACTCCACCTTCTTGCGTGGGATAGTGGTGGTGCAGAGACCTCATTATATTTGTGGCACAATTACAGCTTGACTTGTAGGAAATAGTGCTGGTACTTGGTGTCTCAGAGACTCTTATCTTGTTTATATATAGATGTTGGGTTTTCAAGCCATTTATGTATGTTACAAGACTGCACTGCTCTTTTTTTTTCCTTTTCTTCCCCCTTACTTGGAGGCCATGAATATATAGAACAGGTAATTGATTCTGGTTCGGCAATCCAATGAGCAGTCCTTGGTAAAAATACAAATGTTTATTGTTGGAGATGTGTAATACATCAGGAGTCATTGTCAGACGCTCTCTTGGACCGAGGTCTGTTTTCTGAACCAGAACAGAACATCAGCTATAACATAAACACAGAGAAATTAAAAAGAGCAGTACTGGTTTGATGTAGAAATCTGGGCTTTCAGTACATTTTATGCTGCACTGGGTTTTTGTGGGGTTTATAGCAATTAGTGTTTGGAGGGGGATGGTTTTTGCTTCCAATTATTTTATAATTTCATTTCATTTTGAAATTTATGCACCATGCAAGAAGAGTTTTGTGATGCGTTGAGTATCTTTTTCAGTCTGTCACAGGGCATTCCAAGTGCTTTCAGAGATTTTTTTTTTTTCAGGGTACTTCTATTGCCTGCATATTTTTATAAGATATTCCTTTTAAGAATCTGTCTTGGAAGCAGACACTCTGGGGTTTTAACTAAAACCTTCCAGCATCAAGTGTGACAAATGTGGTAGACACTACACGTAATAGATGTTTTTAGGAGTGGGATGTTAAAGTCTCTAAAACGTTCAGGTACTGATTGTTCCCTGAAATTTCCCTTGGAAAAAGCGTACTTCATCCCTGTTTGAGTGATGAACATCAGTGGAATTGGTCCCATGCTTACTGGCACGTTCAAGCAAACCTGTGCAGAGACCGCGGTCGAGTTGGGTTTACTTGTGATTGAAGAACGAGATTGATTTTTGCGGTTGCCATAACAATTGGACTGTTGTGTGAAAAAATGTTAGTAGCGTTCACCAGAGTGAGTTGACAGCTCTAGGATGCCTGTTCCCAAATTAAAACAACTGTTTCCAGCTCTCAGAAATTATGTCTGTTTAACTTTTGCAAGATGAAGCTCAGCAGGGTCTTAGAAATGACCTGAAGAGCTTAAAGGTTCTAAAAGTGCTTTTGCTGGGCTTAATTTTAAAATGCCGGCACTGAGCTGAAGTTAATATGGGTAAACCAGGAGGCTGAGCTTTCACTCCCACCAGGCTATTGTGTGTACTTACAAAGTGGAGAGAACAGGACAATCTAGAGTCCCTAGAAGAATGTAAATGCATTGCAAGTGTCTAGACATGCAGTCACTTGTACTGTAAAAGCCTTAGTGTTGACATACTCAAGTTTAAAGGCTTGCACTGCCTAAATTTAATAAACAAAATAATGGTCATTATTGTCTCACCTCCAGCTGCAGCAATGTGCCCTTTGGAAACAGGCTAATGCTTCCACAGGTTTATCTTGGTGCTTCAGGAGCTGCTGGATGACTGGATGGGCTGTGAGCACCGAGCCTGGGGCAGAGCGGGATGACCCGCATGGGGGTAACCCCCGAGCTGCTTGGATCTTCAGTCCTGTGGTGTTTGTGTGCTGGGAATTTGCAGGCAGTGGGTTTCAGCCACCTTTTCCATGCTAGTGAGTGCCATGGGTTCTTTGTTCTCTTCTGTAATTGTTTTGGATGTGTTGGTTTCCATGAGTGACCAGTAACCATTGCAGGAGACTGCTTCAGTCTGAAAGTTATCCTTGGGAGTGGGTCAGGATGGGGAGAGGTAAGTATGGTAATTAAGTTCAGGTACCTTAATTCTATCTGCTTCCTGAGAAGTGGAAGTGAAAGAGGGATCTCTCCTCCATGGTATCTGGTGACAGGACACATGGGAATGGTTCAGAGTGGTGCCAGGGGAGATCCAGACTAGACATGAGGGAACATCTCTTTTCCAAGAGGGTGATGGAACACTGGAACAGGCTTCTGAGAGAGGTGTTTGATGCCCCAAGCCTGTCAGTGTTTGAGGCATCTGGTCAATGCCCATAAGAACAATCTTACCTTGGTCAGCCCTGGATTGATGGGGCAGTTGAACTATAGGTGGTGATTGTTGGTGGTCCCTTCCAACTGACATAATCTATTTGGTTCCATTCGACCCTATGTCTGGGTTTCCTGCTGGGAGACCTTTGTTGGCTCCCCGCTAAGCAGTGTGGAGGCACCTGGCTCGCTCTTCCTCTTGGGTGAGACATGGCAGCCCTGAGCAGTCCGAGTTCAGGCAAATGGCAAAGTTGGGGCTTCGATCTGAGTGACTTGAGGTGGTTGTGGCTGCAGCCAGGGCTGAGGGGGTGGTGTGATTTGCAGTGTGTAGGAGTGTGGACACGGTTAAGATGTCCAGCTGACTTGTGCTCTTGGTGCCTGGCATATCCTTCCTCCATCCTCTGCGTTCCCTGGCTCCTGATCAGCCGGTACATACTTGCTTCTTTAAGGCTTTGCCTTCCATGAATTGTCACTTCAGCTGATAAGGACATCTTGCTTCATTGAGGATTTTCTGATGCTCTGGTGGGTGCATACAGTTCTCTGGGCTGTTCTGTCATGGTTGTTAGTGGTGAAAACCAAACTTTGCTGCATTGTCTGAACGGTGTTTTTCTCTGCTGCTTATTGCGAATGCCTTTGCGTAGATGTACATATTAGCACAAAGAAAAACAAACTGCTGTTGCAGTCCTGTGATCTGTGAATGTTCTAATTACCATGATGGTAATTCCAGCTCACCAACAGACGACTTGTCTTACCTCCACCGCTGCACTCTCCATTTATTTCAGGTCCCGTTCAAGGTAAAAGGACTAACTGCTCTACAGATATGCTTGTCTGCTTTAATTAGGCTTTCTTAAGCTGTGCAAAGAAAAATTACACTTAATTAGCTTTCCTTAAATTAGGATTGATATACCAGCCCCAGTGTGTGTGTGTAGTCGTTACTATCTAATAAGTTAAACTTTCTATCCTGCAATTTTTTTTTCTCCAGGTAGTTGACTTGCAAGATGGCAGATGGAGCCAGCGTGCCAGCTTTGTCTCTGGCAGCCTCTTGTTGCTGCCTCAGGGCTAGAGGTGGCTGAGTTGGTGGTGCTAGGCACTGCTGGAGCTGGCAGGGTCTGGGCAGTGTGCATGGCACGTGCTCTCCTGACTCTTGCTTGTAGGTCCACCACGCTCAGTGTGAGAGCCCAAACTCTTGCAGGCATTGACTCTCTCCAGTGCTTAAAACGTCTGGCGAGGAGGAGGGAGAAAAGACTTTATTCCTTCACCAACAGAAGCTCCATGCCAGAGCAAGTTCACCTCTGCAAACCTGCATCAGACACATGTTTTGGACAAAGCAGCTCCCATAAAAAGTGGAAGTTTCCATACTGAAATGTTTGGTTTTAATCGTTGCTGGGGGGTTCTTAAAGGCACATGTTTACCTCTAGTCCTTTCCAGCACAAAGTCCAGAAAATCTCTTAACTCTGTGTGTGTGTCTATCTCCTGAGCTGGTTTCTTTTAACCAAGTTGTGTGTATGTTGGAACAAGTGGGCTTGGAACATCTCGTTACTCTTACAAAGTATGTTTTGACAATTTGAAATGAATAAAACAGATTTTTATTAGGTGTAATGACAATGAGAGATGGCTCCTTCAAGGCTTTTAAAGAAGGGGGAAAGGTGATTGAGCTCCTTAACCCACAAGGTCACCTTGGTGGCCCTCCAGAAGCTGGAGACAGCTGCCAACTTGGATTTACCTGTTGTCAGTGCAAATGTGTGTACATGTAGTTGGGCTATTTTCTTGTACTTAAGCAACATTTCTGTTAGCAGGTGCATAAAAAGTACTGTTGCTTTGAGGTTTAGTCTTACAGCCTGCTGCAGGTTGGTGTAGTTATTGGTTATGGTCAGAAACACGGTCTGATCTCTCTGAGATCTCTTGTGCCGCAGCCTTTGGGGTATTGTACAGCCAGACAGTAAGGTCTGGGAAGGAATTTGAATGGCTCCTTCCTCTTTGCAGAGTGGACTTTGCCACATAGCTGGGAGCAGTGTTATTTCTTCACCCAGATGTTTTTTGGCAGCTGCCTCCTGGGTCCTCCCTGGGGGCTTTATATAGGAGCAGCTGGCAGAGATGCCAAGGGAGGGGACATCTTGCAGAGCAGTGGGCAGGCTGTGCTGCCTACACCCAGCCTTCCCCCCCTTTGCTCCTCACTGCCTCGTACCAACTCTCTCTGGGCTGCGAGGCAGCTCTCTGCAGTGTGCTGGAGATAAAAGGTAGGAAGAGCAGGACGAGATACCTGAGAACATGCCTTCCCCTGAGACCTTGTCCTGAGGAGCACGTGTACAGGGTGCTGCCCTTGGGCTCGGTGCTGCCCTCCCATCACCTGGTGGATTGCTTTCTCTCCTATGTGCCAGCCCTGGTTCCTGTGGCCATCTGAATCTTCTCCAGTAATAAAAACTGCAAACCAGAGATACAATTCATCACACCTAATAATGCTACTGCTGGTGAGCAGAATTCACTTAGCAAACTTCAGCTGGGTGTGCTCCTGTGTGCCAGGATTATCTCACTGTTGTGAACTTTGTGCTCTGCTAGCAGATCGGCTTCTCTTGTCCCATTGACTACCTGGCCATCGGCTCTGCAGCAGTTCTGTAGAGCCCTTATGCCAGGGAGTATCGTTTCCGTGTGTTACTTGCTCAGTGACTTTCTTACCTCACCTTGCAGTCTGTGCCCAGAACAAACTGCCTGTGACAAGCTACAAGTCCAAGTCCCTTGAGTAGTTTTAAAGGAAGAGCGGATCTGAGCCCGGTGGTAAAACATATCCCAGCTGTGCTGCTCATAGGAGTGCTGGTGAGAAATACCAAGTCAGCATATGTCTGGACCCCTCTTCAACTTTGCACCTGTGAGTTTAAGTGTCTCAGGTGGTGAGCTGCTTCTGTGCTTCAGTTTGCATGCTGAGAGGCTGCTCCAAGCCAGGCCAGTGTGGCTCAAAGGGCAGTGGATTGTCCACGGAGTGCTGCCCGACTGGGCTGGGGGCTGCCCCACAGCCCCACAGGTTTGGGCTCTCTGAACCACAGCTGTCCCTGACCTCTGCAGTAGATTTGACTGGCCAAATACATCTCAGCAAAGCAGCCTGCTAGTTACTGCCATTGTATAAATGTGTTCAGAATTTGGCATCCACGTATTTACACTCCCTTCTTTCCAGGGCAGACGGCAAATATGCACTTCGTTGAAACCAATCTGGTAATTTTTGGACTGCCTGGAGCTACAATTCGCTATGGGTGGCAGATGCTTGTGGTTGCAGGCCCCAAACATCTGGGATAAGCTATCTATTCCCCTGACATGGGAACCTGCATTCGCTTTGAAGAAGCTCTTTGAGCTTTTCCTTGCCCCCTCATCAGATAAAGCAAGACATTAGTACCCATTCAGTGCCATTTGCTCTTTTAAATAAAGCAACTTGAAGATTTACTAGATGTGGCTGCGGGGGGTCACAGTGCCAGGGTGCTGTTGCCTTTATATGCTGTGAGTTTGTGAGACCTGGTGTATCAGTACATGCAGGCAGGCACACGTGTGTGCCCTGCACTGCTTGTATTGTAGGTGTCTGCATGCACACAGCTCCCTAAAGAAAGGTGCACAGTACTTTGGAGCATCCTGAAATTCCAGTGAGACCTGGGGACAGGCTGGAGAGCTGTGCAGTAAGAGACCAGATGAGCTTTAATAAAAGCAAGTGTTGAGTCTTGCACCTGGGAAGTAGTACCAGCAGGTATCAGTACAGGCCGGGGGATGACCTGCTGGAGAGGAGCTCTGCAGAGAGGACCTGGGGGTCCTGGTGGATAAGTTAGCCGTGAGCCAGCAGTGTGCCTTGGTGGCCAAGAAGGCCAATGGGATCATGGTGTGCATTAAAAGGACCATAGCCAGCAGGTTGAAGGAGGTGATCCCCCCCCTCCACTCTGCCCTGGTCAAGCCTCACCTGGAGTCTTGTGTCCAGTTCTGGGCTCCCTGGTACAAAACAGACAGGAATCTCCTGGAGAGAGTCCAGCGGAGGCCACAAGAATGGTTGAGGGTCTGGAGCATCTGCCCTGTGAGGAAAGGCTGAGTGAGCTGGGGCTGTTGAGCCTTGAGAAGGCTGAGAGGAGATCTCATCAGTGTTTATCAATATCTGGTGTGGGAGAAAAAGGGAGATGGCCAACCTCTTTTCAGTGGTCTGTGGGGTTAAGACAAGGGTCAGTGGTCACAAGATGGGCTACAGGAGGTTCCACACCAATGTGAGAAAGAACTTCACAGTGAGGGTGACAGAGCACTGGGACAGGCTGCCCAGGGGGATTGTGGAGTCTCCTTCTCTGGAGATATTCAAGACCCGTCTGGATGTTGACCTGTGCGACCTGCTCGAGGGAACCTGCTTTGGCTGGGGGGTTGGACTCGATGATCTCTGGAGGTCCCTTCCAACCCCTACAATTCTGTGAATGTGTGCGTAGGGATGTGAGGTTGTTTGCAAGCCTTTAAAATCGTTCAATTCTCAGTGCTGGATAGCTAAGCAGCAATAGATCAAAGTCCTGGTGTAGTTGAAAAGATTTTATATCTTTCGGTGTCACAAACTCTAATTTGTTTAGATGCATGTGAAGGATCAGAAACTAACGTGCATCTGGGGATTAAGGCAGCTTTGCTGTCCAATCTGAAAGCTAGCACATCCTAAAAGATTTTCAAAGTCTCAGAAGGCAGTGAAGTGCTTTACTGATTTTTATGTCTTTGAAAATCTCTATTTAGTGTGCCTGGTGGAATTATATAAATACATGCTGCCAGCTGTCTGATACCAACAGATACCACCCAGAGCATTTAAGTACTGAAGTGATGGGCCTGTGAACATGGAGATGTTGCTCTTGCTGTGCAGGCACCCATGCAAAAAGACTAAGACTTGCTAATTCCTCATGACACTTGCTCCTTTAAAAGTTCCCTATAATTTTTCCCCTCCCACCTCTCCTGCCCCAGGAGTATACAGGTGTAAGAAAAATAGTACTTGCTTTCATTATACATCTCTGCAAGGGAGTTGCCTTCACGAGATGATCTTTTCTGCAGCAAAGGGAAAGAAGTGGTTTGATCTCTTCCTTGTCAGCCTCAGCCTGTACCCTTGTGCTTAGGGATCTTGGGACGGGCAGATCTTATTCTGAAGGTTAAGATAAAAGCAAAATAAACCAACAAAACCATTCCTTTACTGTCTTCACTTTACTGTCTTCCACACGTTGCTGGGGTGAACCCTTCTGTAGTCCAGGGTCCCAGACAAGGAGCTGCTGTAGAGTGACCCAGGTTGAAGGGAGGCCCTAATGCAGGAGTTATTTGTTGAGTGCTTCAGGTTTTAGGTGTCACTGGTGCCAGGCTCTTATCTATTGAACACGGTGATTCCCCAGTCAGATGCTCTATTTTATCTTCTCTGCATGGCTGTAGACGGTATCTGTGGTCCGTCTTGGTATGTCCCTGGTGTTCCTGCCACCCACAATACAGGATGTATGTCTGCAAGCCCTCCAGGTACCACCTAGTACAGCATGTGTGATAGGGTGTTCATGTTTTCCTAAGCACCAGGTTGATTTGCTAGATCCAATTAGCTGAACTGGAGCTCTTTTATTCTGCAACTTTCCTATGGTTCTTATTGAATTTGCTTTTCTCTTTGATGCACAATAGGCAATGTGATGTTACAAAGTGCTGCACCCCATGGGTGTCTTCACTGAGACCAAAACTGTCCTCATTTTTGTTACCATTTGACTTGGTTTGTAGCTGTTCCATTGCCTCTGCTCTGTGCTAGCTGTGCCCATGGAGCTAAAGATGCTGAGATATCTGGTCTTATGCATGTCATAGGGATTGATTGTGTTCTGTGTAGCTCTGCAATTAGGAACAATCTATTTTTACTCTAGTTGCAAGGTGTCAAGGCTTTTTCCTGCTTGTTTCTTTGGAGTGAACTTGATGGGCCAAATTGTTTAGTTTTTGCAGAGGAAAATCAGTAATGAGATTAAATCTGTTAAGAGCAAGCAGTTAAACCAAAAAAGAAAAATTAGAAAATGAAACAAACAAAAAACTCAAACAAAAAAGCCCAGGAGAATCTTTTGTCTAAAGGCCCGAATCTTCTTTTTTTAAAATAGACTAGATAGGCTTTCAGATTAGGTTGGAAGATGTTTCAACAGAGTCTTCTGAAAACATGGTGGTGGTTGTCTGGATGGTCTTGGTGTTTTGATACTTCTTCATGACTGGAAGATAAATTCTTCTTTTCCTTTTTTTTTCCCTTGGATAGGAAGGAATGCATTTTCACCATCGACCCATCAACTGCCAAGGATCTTGATGATGCTTTGTCCTGTAAACAACTCCCTGACGGTATGAGATATCTTACAAAATATTTCTCAGTGTTTATATTGAGCCGTTGACACATTCATGTATATGATTTGTCACAAAGTGTTCTTTACCAAATATGAGGAGAGTAATAAACTAGGTTTTCTCTTGTTGTTTTAATTGCCTGTTTTCAGAAATCTTAGAGCAGATCTCTTCGAGCTGCACTCTGAAGTAGTCTTAGTGTCAGGAAAAGCAGAACTACAGTGGTTTGCATAATCAGAGCCGTAATTTGATTTGAGCAGATCTCAGCTGTCTCCTGTCATTACAAGAGTTACAGCTGAATAGCTAATATGCCACCCTGGCATACTGAAGCCTAGTGAAACTTTGACCTTGAATACGCAGTCCCTGGGTAAAGGAATCCAATTCTTTGAAGGTCACTGCCTGAATTGCTTTTTGGTGTTTATGGGATGCTGGGAATTGTCAGATGAGCAGAGCGTGCCTTATAAGTTGTGTTGTTCTCCTCATTGCCTTTTAAGCTTTCTGTTCTGCCTTATTTGTGCTTTTACTTTGCCGTAAGCCAATAGAACAGAAAGTAAAGGTCCAGAAGCCAAATCTTGATGATTCTGACTTGAGGAACTTCCCTTTTGTGAGCTTACTTTGCCATCCAAGTTCTGCTCTGTTTAGTTTGATGAGATCCAGTAACTGGCTTGGTTAGAAACGTTGCATGATTTGCGTAGCCCACCCGCCACTAATGAAGAAGATAAAGTGATTATTTTTTTTTCTTTTGGTCTGCTTAGTTTTTCTTGCTCTTGTTACTCATCACAAGATGATGATGCCAAAGACTTTGTTCCTTGGGTTTGGGGTTGATTTCATTTAGTGCAATGTGGCCAATGAATTGTCATGTCATTTAGACCCAGGCATAGAATAATATTACAGAGCTATAAAACTGATATAAAAATCAGCAATGAAAGAAAATGAGGCCAATAAAATTAATTCTAATTATTCACTACGATAGAAGTTTTGAGGCAAGATTAAGGGAAGATTGCTGTTCTATTTCACAGGACAGTTAGAGTCTTCTTGAGAGAACCTAAGCTGACCTCGGTTTTCCTTCTTTCCACTTTGTCATTTGAACTATCTGTAGATTTATGGCAGTGTTGTGATCCCACAGCCCCTCAGTTTTGAGGTGTTGAAACTCTGGCTTCTGAGCCTCTGGCTGCTCCACATACGTGTGGGCTGGGATACTGCATGAAGCCACTCACTGAGCTGGTTTGCTGTGCATACATCTGCATGTTTTTCCTAAACATGAGCTGTTTGAAGAGAGCATTCAAGGAAAATGCCTGTTTGAACAAGATTTGTTCTTTCCCAGAAAGCCTGAAAAGCTGTTGCAGGGCTTTACTCATACTTGGACTTGTTGATGTATCAGCTGATCAGGGTCGTTGCCACACTCTGAAGCCTTCCTTGTCTTCCCACCTGCAAATGCAGAAAGTGCTGTATGAGACCACTTTCTCCCATCTGAAAGGAAGGGGATGGATGAGTGCAGAAGGGCTCCTCTACCTGTAAAGTCCAGCCAGGAGAGTTTGAGGTGTTACTTGATGGGATGCTCCTTGATTGCAGGAGCTCTGTGGTTTGACTGCTAGAAATGTGCTTGTGATGTGGAGCTGGGTGGCTGCAGTGCTACCCCATGTCCTGGTCAAACCTCTTTGGAACAAGTCCTTCTCATACAATCAAAATGATGAAAAAACCCAACAGTTTGGATGTTTTCCTCAAAATGAAGAAGAAAAAAAACCCCAAAAAAACTAACCAGAATTTCTTTAAATGTTGCTTTCTGAATGGGCTTCATTCATGCTGCTGTGCTTTGCTGGTCTTTCCTGCCTTGTTGGTTTTTGTTCTTTGTACAGCCATGAGGCAGAGGGAGCTGCCTGTGAGCAAGCGAGAAAGAAAATGCCCAAGTCCTCTTGGCCTGTTTATTCCTGACTCGTCCTTCTCCCGGGGCTGTCAGGTGTGTCCTGGCCTCCTGCAGCCTCCTGATGAAGGTTTTCACTGCCCTTCCCTGCTTGTCTGTGAAGGATAAAAATGTGAAAGGACCATGTCAAATCCATGCTCTTAGGGGGTGTCTTTACCTGTCTATAACACAGGAGCAGGCATGGTTCTTTCCCTGTTATTTCAAAGGTGATCTCAGATGCACTTACCTGATTCGACAGAGGATGCTTCTGGAGTCACAGATAGTGATTCCTTTTCCCAGGAAAACAGGTAGATGGGAAAGAAAGGTAAAATGGATCAGATTTGCAGGGTCACGCTGCATAGGGGAAGTTTGGAAAACTCTTTTTTTCAAGTAAAACAGAAGAAGGAGGTGCAGAAACCTTTGTCCTCTTTCAGTTCACAGAATCACACAGAATGGTAGGGATTGGAAGGGACCTTGAAAGATCATCTAGCCCAACCCTCCTGTCAGAGTTCCCCAAAATACACTTCACCAGTGTGTTTTTGAATAGATATGAAGAAATCGGGAAAGAATAGGGGACAGGGCAGGACTCTCTTTTGAGAGTAAAAGTAAAGATTTGCTTGGCATGTATCCAAAAATTTATAGGATGGGAAATCCAGTGTGGATTTAGGGCTTCTGAAAGCTTCACCTCCATCTCAGGATCGTTATACACACCCCTTTTTCCTCCAGATAAGCTTTGGAGAAAATCCAAGAGGCAGAGGAGTGAATGCACCCGTTGTGGTGTCCTAGCACGAAGGTCTTTGCCCTCACATCTCATTTTCCATGAACCATTAAGGGGGAGGAAGCCCTTCATGTGCCAGATCTCTGTCTTTTTGCTGGAGCCACGAATCCTCCAGTGGGCTTGTTCTGCCCTGGGCTTCTCTCAGTGAGAATGTGCTCTGAGATGGAGCCTTTTTGAAGAGTGATCTCATCTGTGCCGATCTTGGGCATCGGGACCTCTGCCTTTCCTTTCAGCCTCTGGGAGAGGTGCCCACACTCCATCACAGCACTGCCTCAGCCTTAGGCCAAGGAAAGTCATGCCTTGGAAAAACCGGTTTTGATGCTGCTGAGGATGTCCCGGGGCTCAGGTTTTAAATCAGTATGGAAAGAACCTCCATGGAAATACCCTTTCTTTAATCTCAAAATTGTGTTTATTGGGAGGAGACCTTGTGGCTCAGAAGGAAGAACAGACAGGAAAAGTCCTTGATGGCCTTTGAGGCAGCTATGGTCAGGAAGGGACTACATGACCGCAACCCATGAAATATTGCTGGCAAAAGCAGGAGGTGTAAATCCATCTGCATATGTGAATTTTTTTTTTTTTAAGATATCTGTACATGGAGTTAAAATTTTCAGGTATTTGCAAATTTAGAAAGGTCTGCTGGGAGTCCTGTGCATTCACTTCTTTGTGTTCCCTTGTTTGTGGAGCTACAGCCATTCCTAACTGTTCGGTGTTAAGGAGAAACCCCTATGGGAACCTCAATCTTGTGCTTAATAGAGCCTCTTGATATGTTTTGGAGGTACCCTGAGGATTTTTGGCTTTAAAAGTTGCTATGCTAGCTGCAATTATTATGACAAAGAGTTGTTTTAGAGGTTAAGAGCTTATCCAGGGCTGGCAAGCCTGCATCTCTCATGAGGGCAAAGTTGTGTTAAGAGTTAATATGGCTTTTATTCCAAATGTAAACGTGGTTACAGGAAATTATTATTTTTTCCATCTTTTTTGCCCATATGTAAAACACTTTAAAAAAAAAATAAAAACTAACCCACCAAAAACCCCAACATGAGCAAACCACATATCTGGCATCCTCATGATGTCAGGAGATCTCCAAAAATCATCAGAAAATGTAGAACCCGACTCAGAAAATGTCTCTCGGTCGTTAAGGGTGTATAGCACCCTTAATAACCACAAGAGAAAAGAAACTGCTCACCCCACTTCTATCAGACAGCTAAATCAGTGCATTTCAGAAGATTTTGAAGAATGAAATGGTCTTTGTCCTCAAGCATTTGTTGATGATTTATTCAAGACTCAGGCATTTTCTTTGCCTTAAAGGAATCCTAGGCAGCAAGCAGAGAGATAAGGGACTTTTTTCACACCTTTACTTATTTGTAAAACTTCTCAGTATAATCCTTATCAGTCCCAGTTACTGGGTGGAGGACTCACCCATGACACCTCCTCAGGAAAAGATATATTTTTACAGAAGGAATCCACAAATCTCTCAGTGAAGAGCTATCCGGTAGCGGAGCGTCACTAGCAAAGGAAGCATGGGGTGGTTGTGGGAATAGCTGTATTTTTAATGGACCTCGCAGCAGAATATTGGAGCAGTTGGAAACTTGTCAGGGATGTATGTCTGAAGTGGGCCAGTCTGGGTTTGAGAGGATATTATATTGGAGTCTGCTTTTGATTAACAGTCGTGCTCCTCGTTATTGTTTAATGATAGCGGTAGGGAGGTGAGCTTGCTGTTCGCATTTGTGAGTGTATATTTTAAGAGATCAGCTCCAATAAAGAAGGAAAATAGGGTGATTTATGTAACAGCTTTAGAAGTATGAGTGAACTGTGCTGCATTTAGATGACTCGGCATAATCTTGGAGTAAAAGATGGATCTGGACTGCACCTAGTTTCTACAGCCTTTGTAGGGCTGTTTCGGGATAGCTTGAGGTTTTAAGAAAGTTCATTTCAGTCGATACTCCTTTGTGATCCTTTTCTGCACATCTTCTAGCGAGTTACTGCAGCCAGGAGCGTACAGCAGAGCTGTTCTTGGTTTGTATGAAGGTTGCAGAGTGTTCACAGAAAAAAAAAAACCAATCCCATACCACGTTCAAGCTTGAATGTTCTCACCAAGGGTGTAGAAGTTTCGGGATTTATTCTGGTCCCATCACATAAGAGCATGCCAGGTGACCCACGTGTCCCAGTGGAGCCAGGCAAGTTTCACACACTTGCCAAACCTCTTCTGGGAATGATCTGCAAGCAGTGTTTGTATTTCTGGTAAGGGGCACAACTTGATGCAGTTGAAGGCTGCTTACTGGCAGGAAAAGAAAATAAATGTGACAAATTTCAAGACAAACTATTCCATCTACTGAAATGTCAGGCAATGATGGGAGAGGATGGAGCCCAAAGGATTGGGGTACCTTTCTGAGGGGGTGTTGTACCTGTGTGCAGGGCTTTTGATTCACATTTCAAAGCAGTACTTTGGACCATAATGACAGAGCTCCGTACATCATCCTCTGTGTTTACTGATGACTCATGTGATTGTTCTTTCAAAAATCTCCTAAAATCTTTCAAAAAATTAATTCAAGTTTAAGTGATTTAAATCTTATTCTAGTATGAATTGTTGTGCTGCAGAGTAGAAACATATTCTTCAGGCCACTTGCCCTGGATGTCATGTCCTTGGTGACATTGGTTCTCTGCATTTTAGAGTGAGGTTGTATATAGATACATCAACTGAATCATCCTAGTATTTATGTGATGACCTAAGCAAATGTGTTTTCTGCTGCTCCCTGTTTTTCCCTTCTGTTTGAATCTGCTCACCCTGTTGGTAAATTTAAATCGAACATACCTAAAGGGAGTGGGATAAAATCCTCAAGCACCCTGTGTTTCTCTAAGTGTCATGAAAAATGGTGTAGAAGCAACAAAAAGAGCTTTTTGTGACCCAAACCTGAGAAGAGTGCAGCATGACCCTTCTGCTTAGCAGACACCAGGCAATCCACTGTGGGCTACAGTTTTTGGAAGCAGATCTGCAGAGTAAAGACTTCCTTCTCTGTTCAGGGTTCCTATTTCATACATTTTGGGTGAAACCAAGGGATTTTTGCTAATTGTGGATAAAATTGTCCCTTGCTACTGCAGGCCTATGGGTACTGAGGGTGGTTTTCTTACATTGCATGGTCACATTAGTAGACATCGTGATGTGTGAGCTCTTGCATCTTGTGCCTGAAAGCACCTGTAGATCCCTGGTCACCCTGACATGTTCTCTGCTGTCTCAGGTAACTGCCTATTCTTCTTTCCTTCCATCCTTGTTCTTTCTTGATATAGCTTGCAAACATTTGGGTTATCTTAATTTTGCTAAGGTGGATGCACTTATATTTTGCTTTTTAAGGTGTGGATATTCCCTCTTCTATTCAGCTTTGTCCCTCTGGCCTCTGAAGGACTGTGGGTTGAAATTTTCTCTGGCAACACGTGGTAGAGGACCTTTCAGCTAATTCATTTGGTTCCTGCTGCGACAAGTATAGGAAGAGTTTGTAATGGGAGTCATGCAGGGCTGGCTTGCTAAAGATAAACACTGAAGAATGGACTAGTGTTGAATCAAAAGTTACATTATGAAATCACTATGCTTCCTTCTTTGTAAGATGTTTAAGATGAGCAGATACCTGACTCAGCTCAGAACATGACAGAAACCCCACACTGATATACAAGTCAAATGCAAAGTGACAATAAACTGCAATTTTCTTAAATTTATTGCAGGAGTCAAATATGGGAAAAATAAAGACAACCTACAAGGAGTGGGATTGTGTGTAACGTTTGGTCAAGTTTTCCTTTGGTATTAGATGTAATTGGCTGAGCTCTCCTGTTACCTGTTGATTAGTCTGGAGGGGTTTTGTTGTGTCACCTGGAAAGCGAAAGAGGCGTATCACAGTGATTAAAAACAGGTACACATGTGTTCCTTCTGGTGAGGGTTTGTGGTCTCAGACTCCTTGAAATATGCAAAATACACTCAGATCTGTGCCAAATCCCGATCCCTGTTGTGTCCCATCCTGTAATCCCATGTAGTGCTGGGCAACTGCAGCATGGACAGTATATTTTGCGTCCTCTTTTGAGGTAACTTGGGGTTGTGTGTGGAAACACACATCACATCCAATTTCCCAGTGCAGGGTTGAATGAAATCAGAGGGCTGGATCGCGTCACGTTTCCTCCACCAAACATCCCTCTTGTAAGCAGTGAGACAACCTGACAGCACAGGGCTCCCTCAGCTCGAGTGGAAATAGGGCAGCTTGCTCCAAACTGATGTTGGTTGAAAGGGAAATAGGCTGAGCTTAATCTGTGGCGTGAACAAATGTGGTAAACTGGGTGGAGGTTAAAAGAGTTTGAGGTTGGTTTGAGTTTTGATTGCTGGAATATAATTTGTTAAAATATTTCTTGCATGTGTCTGAAAGCTACTTGTAAGAAGATTGGTTAAAAGCTTGGTTAAGCAAAAATGGGATGGATTTGTTATTGTTAATTCATACTTATTCTGCTGGATTTTTGTATTGAGTATAGGTATTTTACATAGACTCTATCCTTATCCCAAAGGCTGTCTGTTGACTGTGCACAAAATTGTAGAGGAAGAAGGCACAGGTTTATAACAAAATAAATAGTAGATTTTCTATCAAGGACTAAACCAGTAAAGACTGTGGCTGCAGAACATGCAAACAGATGTTCAAATACCAGCAGAATTACTCACAAAAGGGAATTTACTTTCCGGCAGGAAGGAGAGATGCTTCGGGTGAAGTTGCCTTCTGGATCATTTCAGCTCATAAATTCAGGACCTGGGACAATTCCCCAAAGATTTCGAGGCGCAGGATTTTGTATCCCCGAAGATATTACTGGCATTTGTGGATATGGACCTAAAAAAAAATAGTGTCAGATTGTATCCTGAAGGAAAAAAAAAAGCCCACAAATGTCTTCAGGGAGCTGGGTCATGGGGAGATGATCCAGAAATTCCTGTAGAAAGGGATCTAAAAGCACTTTATGTAGAATTTCTGTTCACTGAAGAGGACCTAAGGGATCCTAGGGAGACCTAAGGGACCAGGATAGTATTTATAGAAAAACTGTGAGTGATAAGTGATGACCAGACAGAGCCAGAGAGAACAGGATTTTCCAGTAAATTTAGCAAAGAATCATAAGTTCCATGAGGAAGATACACTTTACCAGGGTAGAGAGAGCTAGGAATAAATTCCCACCTGGTTAACTTCAGTTACTTGTTCTGTTGCATGCAGGAAGCAAAGAAGTTGCCACTGCTTTATTTTTACCTTTCTTAAATGGCAGTATTTCTCAGAGTCACCGAGCTATTGTTTTCACTTCGTTGCAATGAAAGGGTTTCAGAACCCAGCTGAACAGAAAAATCATCTTTTCACAGTCAGTATTGCTTGCTTGTTGACTGTTAAGGCTACTTTCACAGAAAGAGTAAAACCAGGTACAGATGGAAAGATTTTGGAAATCTTTCCAAAAATAAACAAAACAGTTGGATGGCTGAAAGCGAAATCTAAGCAGTTGCCTTGTGTTCCCAAAGCGGTTGCAGTGTCAAGGCTGTTCGGTGGAAGTACCTTGTATGTGTTTGGCCTAGGACAGAATCCCAAGGCCTCTTTGAAAGCCTGGGAATGCTCTCTCAGCCTTGGATTATTGTGTTCAGTAGAGATACACAAAAGGGACTGGCTTAGTGGTAGAGGAAGGCTTGTCCCTCCCCATTCTAAACCTTCATGTCAGGAACAGGATCACATCCTACACCCAAAATGATTATAATTAGTCTCGAAAGCTGCTGGGTGCCACTTCCCATCTCGGAATTCAAAGGCTACTGACTTCCCGATAGAGAGCCTCTCAAATGGGTCATGGAATAGTGATAAAAACAATTCATGACATGAATATCAGAAACTGTCCTTTTACCTTCATTATGCTGGGTGGAAACCTCACTGTTAAGAGCTTGCTGGGAGTCTCCCTTGGGAAATTCTCCCTACCAACAATGAGTGTTTTCAGATCTGGAATCTGCGTTCACAGCAGCTCAGTTGTTGCCTTGATGTCCTGCTTCACACCTTGTCTTGGTGAAGGGTTGAAGATCAGTCTGCCAAGGCATAGACTGAGTAGCAAAGATTCATGGAATCATAGAATCACAGAATGTTTTGGGTTGGAAGGGACCCGTAGAGGTCATCTAATCCAACCCCCCTGCAGTGAGCAGGGACACCGCTAACTAGATCAGGTTGCGATTCATGTCTGGTTTAAATCATAAGTAGTCATCTAGAGGTTCTCTCAGAAGTCACCATATAGCAGGTACTGGAATTCAGTGGATATCCCTAATTTATTTGTAACTCCTCTTAATTTTGCTCATTGGATTTGAATCTTGCAAAGAAATCAATACAATTATAAAACCTTGAAGTGGAACTTGCTATTTTGCAGCTCACAAAGTTTCCTAGACACTTGTGCAGGCACAGAGGAAAACAGCTACCCCATGGCCTTCTGCAGTATAGGAATGGTGAGAAAACCCCTGTGGGCAGAAGGTTGGACATGGGCATCCCTGCATAAGGAACCATTGTGTCTGCTCAGTCTGCCAGTGCTTGACACATCTGAGATATCAAAGAAATCAATTTATACTGTTCATCCCCAACTGTCCTGTGCTCTGGCCTGATTTTTACTATTAAAATGATTGTGCCCTGCTTTCACCTGTATTTTCTTGCTTGTATCTTGCTCATCAGGGCGAAGAAATCTTTATGCAGTGTGCTTATTCTGTTGGATAACATTCCCTCTGTCCTTCAGTTTGTGATTAAATGTTTTATCTTGTGCATGCTGTGTAAATTCTGTCCTTCTGAGTATTTAGTGCTTTTCCCTCGGGAGAATTCCTTCTTTGTGTAAGTATCCAACTTAATGGTGCAGTGATACCACTTGCACAGAATAGCTCTTTCATTCTCCTCTGGAGTTGTTACATCAGATTTGAAGGTAGTTTTCAGGAATGGTGTAGGCAGTAGGTGCATTGTGGATGGCAACATCTGTTGCAAGGTGAAGAAGACCTGACCAGGGTTCACTGGCAACCCACAGGACAGGACACTTGTCTTAGTTTACTCTGCCTCGGTAATGTGGTATTATCTGTAAGGTCTGGAGACCTGACTTCTGGTTGATCTCCAGATTAGATGTTTCCAGCTCATGTGAGCTGCAAGTTTGGAGAACACCAGCACCACAAGGATCTAATCTATGCTCTTGTGGGAGGAAAAACCCTTATGCTCTCCTGAGAGCCTGGGAATGCCTTGTGCTGACCAAGAGCCATGTCTGAGCGTGTACCCTTCAGAGCTGGGCAGTGTTGGGAGCACTTTCCTTGCAGGGGATTTAAACACGAACCCTAGATCCAAAGTATTTAAAACAGTGCTTAACTGATTTGGCTTGTGCTGCTTTGTGTATAAAACTCCAGACTCTGTAATGCACGACGTGTGAAGTGCTGCGTTACAGCTTTGTTTTGAGGTATAAAAGGTAACTTTTAAATTCTATTAAGTGGTTTTAGGACATTGCTGAATTTATTAGCTGCTATGGACAAAAACTGTGTGCAGTTCACATGGAAGACCTGCTCCCAGAATTTAGTTTATCGATAAAGTCTTATAAGTCCAAAACTATTTAAAGAATTGCTGATGGCTCATGGATAACTCTGGAAACTATTCTGCTTAGGAAGGTTTCCTTTTTTTCTGCTTTGCATCTTTACTTTTTTTTCATTGCACTTAATGAACACATGCTTTTAGGTTTGTACCTTACCTGGAACCAGTCCCAAACTGGTTTGTAACATTGTGGTTGTCTCCACAACACCCAATTGACACTGAGACAAAATAGCCAAAGTCGGGGTGGTTGAGGCACAAGTAAAACATTGCCTTGATGTTTAAAGCAAAGCAGGTAGGAGTTATTCTGGGGTTTGGACTCATCATGTCCCATACTAACCTTTTAACTTAAGGGGAAAAAAAAAGAAAATAACAGAACCCTGTTAAGCTTTCTTTTTATTAAATGCCTCGAATATTTCCTGGCTCTCTCAGGACCGCTCAAAGCATGGCTTCACAACATCACCATTCCTACAGATGCTTCCAGAAATCCAGGAAGAGAAATCCAGCCAAGACTTTCAGTATGGGTTAATATTTTAAGAGTTTTTTTTAATTATTTTTTCCATTTCCCCTGTGATCTTACCCTGTTTCTCACTTTGATCTCACTCTCTTCTCGCTGGGGCCAGTCAGAGTTCAGTCCATCTCTTGCGGCTCCTGAGTAAAGTCCTGGCTTTTATTGTCCCTACATCAGCCTAGCTCCTGAAGGAAAGGATGTAAATGTGATCTGTAAAGCCTAAAGAGTTAAAAGGTCGAAAGGAAGGTTATAATTGTGATTAAGAACCAAAGCAAAAAGCCCAGGACACCCCCACCCTTTTGCTGTCTCCAGTTTGAAGCAGGCACTTGGAGCGACTGCACAGTCGTGCTGTCTGTGCTGGCTCCTTTCCTCTTGGCCCTGTGGAAGTCAGGTCCTGACCTTGGCCATGTCTCCAGGTGCTACAGACCCCAAAAAAGTGACTAAGCATAGTTCAGAGAAGAGTTCAGATATGTTAAGAACTTGTCCAGGCTGTTCCTGATGGTCTCTGTGAGCGGGGGGGTGAAGTGGGCTTTTCCTCTGGAACATTTCTCATGAAAACCAATGTCAGAGGGGCTTGGATGGAGACATCTCCTGGAGGCAGTATTTGCTAGTACATAGTATATTGTGGGTCTTTAACCTTTAGAGTTGCTTGATGTTTGTTTGGACAGACAGTTTTTCTTCTTTTGAAGTTGTTGCAACATTTTCTAAACTCATGTTTATGCTCGGTTGGAAAAGTTGCTTCTGTGTGCCCTGGGGACTTGTCCTGCTCTCTTGACATACAGGATTCTGGCGCCTTATGTCAGTGTCTTTTCATGAGGTTATGTCAAGGAAGAGACCTTTAGAGAAGGAAAAAGCTATTACTTGCTTAAAAAAAAAAGACATGTAATTATTTGCATTTCAGTTGGCTAAAGGACCATCATGTGATAATTTACAAAATTTGGTTTCCTGGTAAACAAGTTAATGGATTTATGCTCAGTTGCACTTCACTTTCAAAAAGCAAAATGGCCCTAGGGCACACAAGTAAAATTTAAGCACTTTCCTTGTTATTTTAAAATAAGTAAAATGAAGCACACTGTCTGATTTTCTGAACAATAGCTTGGCTTCCTGTGGTGGAAAAGTAACCTCAGCTGAGAATTAAAGCCACCCACCTTTGTCTTCAGGCTACAGAGCAAACAAATAACTCGCTCTTTCCATGGTTCCATTTTTATTTTTCTATTAAAGTCTTCTCCATCTTGCTCTTTTTTTGGTTTCCCACTTGCTCTTTCCTCCCACTCAGTCATTCTCTTTTCTGTTCTCTATCCCAAGAGGGACACTTCTGTAACACTTGAGCTGTAGATGTACATACAAATGCTAAAGAGAAGCAGAAAAGTTTGGGCTTGGAGCAGGTCATTCATTTAAAGGCAAGTGTTAAAGGTCTGTGATGATCCATAGCCACTTCCAGCTGATGCAGCTACATCTGTAGCTTCCCAAGGTCTTGGTTCCTGATCTAGTGAAGGTGTCTCTGCTTACTGCAAGGGTTTGGACTAGAAGTCCTTTATAGGTCCCTTCCAACATAACACAATCTATGATACTATTTTCTACCTCAGTGCAACTCGTTTGCTTTGTGTCTACCCCTATGACTGTTGGCAGCCCCTCTGGCTGTCCCTTCTGTAACTGAGACCCTTCCTTGTAGACTCTGTCTTCACCTATTTGCCCATAATCCCCCATGAGAACCTCATTCTTGATGAAGACCCACGGTCTAGTGCAGCATCACTAATAGCAGCAAGCCCTGCATGTAGGTTAAAGGCCTCATTTGTCTCACTATGCAAGTTTTTCATACTTTCACAAGGTGCTGAATATTGCTTTGCAGATAAGAGCAGCAGCACGCTACCCCGGGCCAGGGGAATGGGGAAGAGCTGTAATTATTTGCTGCAAGAGTTTGGTCTGGCCAGGGAGCAGCCAACTACCTTTAATTGTCAGCAGCAGGCAGGTCTTTGGCTGTTTTCTGGCTAGTGCAAACCCTTCACAATCTGCTTTGAGCTCTTCTGTATCTCCATAACTGAGGAGTGAAGACTGTGTGAGAAATAATAACTTTTGATTAAATGTTAAATTGGCTTAACACTCTACTAGCATGCATCTTCCCTCCTGAGAGTGGTGCTTGAAGGTGGTATGAAAATAAAGGAGAATATGTCTGCAGGATAGAGAATTACCTTCTGCTGTTTTATCTCTGAAAAGTTGCATATTAAAGTTGTGTGGTCCTCAAATTTGCATATGTGAAGTAACAAAGTGAACTGACCTGGTCTTCCTCTGTGTATTTGTGCTAGGAGTAGAGTTGCTGAAGACAGAAAAGAGGGATGTGCTCTCACTGTGTCCCCTTGCATATACTGTTCAGATACATTCAGCTCAGCTTCCTAATTCCTGGGGCAGGTACTTGATGTGACTTGCTGGGTTGGCTGTTTTTTTATGGAGCATTTAGAAAGTGAAAGGGCCTCTTCCTTCTTTTCCAGCATTTTCTTGCTAATCTTTTTTGTTTATAGTCTTCCTCAATAATGGAGAAAAAGTTCTTTGAATGGTTTTGTCATAGTGAATGAGATCATTGGTGAAAAAAAAGTAAGAAAGGAAGAGCTTGTTCTTTGTGCTTCTGTGAGGTGCCACCGATTCTCCTCTGATTTTAGCATCATGTCAGTGTTACCCACACAAGGTTTCAGAGCAGGTTCAAAAACCTGGATTCTCAGACCAGGGAGCCAAACCTTCTCCAGAGCTCTCCTGGGGAGATCTACCACTTGTAGCTCTGTCACTTCGTAAGTTTTGAGGGGATCCAGGTTTCTAGAAACTTGGAGAAATACAGGTCCATTGTATGCTGCCATTACAGCATATGTTCCCTGTGTGATAGTAAACAAAAAGAGGAGATTCTCTTCTCTGTGCAGGGCTGCAAGGGCATCAGAAATCTTGTTTGCAGTAAGATGGCAAAAAATCCTGACCCTCTTGCACAGAGCATTCGCCCAAGAGGTGCTTTGGTGGCTGAGTGCCAAGACCTTTCTCTATTTCTACTTGCAGACCTCAGGAGATGAGTTTGTCCTTGCAAAGGGTCTCGTACTGGGTTTTGCAATGCCATAGTGTAACTCCAAATACAGCTCCCATCTCCCATCTGTCTCTGTTGCCATGTCTCTGTATTCGCGGAGAGGCTGAGAGTGTACAGATGGTTAATAAAATGTGGTGCTTGATTCTGAAGTGAACTCGCTGTTGCTAGATGTCTCCCATGTAGCAGCTTTGTAGTGGTGGAGTTTGACTGGGCTGACAATTTTGCACTCTTTCAGATTAAATTATTTCAAATAAAAAAAAAATCTCAGAGATCCTGTGTGAAAGAAGCCATCCAAGTGCCTTCAGCATTTTTCATTTCGATAGATGCTTCCTTCATCTCTTTAATATCAGCATCTGAAGTGTCTGGCTTAATCTCCTGTACATTCTTATGTAAATGCCTCTTTGGGAAAAAAAAAATCCTTAAGCTGGTGTTGCTACCTAGCTTTAGGGGTTGTTGAGCAGCTTTAGCTTCACTGTAGGAGAAACTTAAATTTGGGATGAAACAAGTTTGTGGTTTGTAAAGTACTTGTTTCTGTAAGAAATGTAGGATATATAAACTCTATCACGGAGTGATACATGCCAAGACTTGAAGCCTATGTTTGCTGGAAAAGTTAATTTCTTCATCAAAATGAAGGTGGAGTAGGCTATGTGTAGCAGTAGCCTGTGGTGTGTGGTCCATGTGGTGTCCACCCTTTCCCCCTTTTCTCTGTTCCCTGTCAAGACCTTGTCAATAAACGACTGCTGGTTTAACTCTCTTTTCCTTTCATTCAGGCCACAGTTTCTTTTTTCCTTGGGAAATAACACCAGACTTACAACGTGACTGTCATAAAAATTAATGAGACTAGAAAAACTGTTTGTGGACCTGGAAGAGAATCCTGGTGAACAGTATTTCTCTATCCACAAAGCTCTTTCATTTTAATTAGGAAATAAACCAGGAGAAAACAGTAGGCAGGTATTTCTGTGAAGGCGTAGGCTGGTATTTTATCCAGCACACTCAAAAGCAGCAATCTGAGCGAAATCACATTGGTTGATTGCTGAGCTGTATCTTCAAGTTCTCTGTGTCTGAATATTTTGGGGGTGAGGGAGATAGAGTGATTCATACTTGAGCAAGACAAACCCAAGGCCTGCCAGTTTGCATTATGTCAATGTATGTAAGAAAATATTTATATAGAATTTCCATTAAAAGTTCAAAAGGAGGGGGCTCATGCTGACCCCGGCTTTTAGAAGCTCTGGTGGGAAACCTGAATGAAATTTAACTCCACTCAACGTGTTTTCGTTGGCTAACTCCATGTTTTATTATCTCATGCGATGAGATCTTTCTTAGTTTGTCGATTTTCTACCGAGGACAAAAAGTTCATGTATGTAACAGTGCACATATTGAATTAAAGTGCGATTAAAGGCATGATGTAATGACCCCCTCTCCTTTTCCTTTTGTCAATATTTGTCTACAGGGTCAATACATTACATTATTGACTTCAAAGTATTCAATATTTTTTTACCTTCTGAGTGTGTTGGCTTTTAGTTCGTGTAATATTAAACCAGTTGGTTGAACTGTTGGTCTAAGACTTACTGTCTAAGTAGTTTTAGGCTTGGATGCCTAATCCTTGTAGAACAGCTTTCAAGGCATGTGATGATATCACAACACAGCTGTAGGCCACTTTCTGAGGTGAACCACTTCATCTGCAGTCTTTTCTTCCAGCCCTAATGAGTGGTGGAATTTGCCCCTTGGTGGGCAATGGGATTGTTTCCCCCTCCTCCTGTTGCCGTTTTATTTACTCTCTGTAGGACCTTCCAGTGACTGTAGGTTATGTGGATAAATCTAAAACCTAGTGCTCCCATGTTCCATGAGTTTTTTTTCTGTTGCCTTTACATCTGTGCTCTGTTGAGCATACAAAAGCAGCACAAAAAGCAAGATAATGCTTTCCATATTCAAAGTGCAAACATGGTTTGACAAAGCTTAGTTAAAACTGTTCCTACTTCAAACAGTTGCACACGGTATGTTGGTGCTCACTTATCTGAACCCCCAGCTGGGGGCACAGTGGGCTGGGTGGCTCTCCTATTGTGAGCTTGAACCTTCTCATGCTCCATCTTCTCCTGTATACATTTCCATTCCTGCTCTGCTGAAATCTAGCAGCGGAAATCTCGAAGGGCACACGGGCAGATGCATTGTGTAATGAGGGCAGCTATGAACTGTTTAACCTTCAAAAACGTGACACTCTAGAGAAAGGCTTTGATAATATTCTTTGTGAGATGTGTAAGCAAACAGAATTGCACCAGTGTGATATCTTCTTACCCTGTCTTGTTAAAAAAACAAGGAAAGAAAAAATATTTATAGATACCAAGAAGTTGGTGAATTCCTCTAAAGAACCAAATGTTATAATTAGGAACCCGCAGCACTTAGAAGTGTTCTACAAACAAGCACCTCAGATCTAGCCCAGTCTTTCCAGAGAAAACAAAGGTCAACAGGCTTCTTTGAGGATTAGCAAACCAGAATTTCTTGGACCAAGGTACTAATTACTTCAAAGCTGAAGATGGTGACTACTTGCAAACACAAATTATTGCCAAAACCTCATGATAAACTTGGTAGTACTTTCTAGCCTAACTTTTGAGTTAAGATACTTCTAGACTGGTCTCTAATTAAAGGATAAAAAGCCTAATCTGAAAGGAAGGCAGGATAACAGTGGGAATGAGGGCAATGAGGCTGGTGAAGGGTCTGGAGGGGAAGTCTTAAAGGGAGAGGCTGGAGTCCCTTGGTCTGTTCAGCTTGGAGTAGAGGAGGCAGAGTGGAGACCTCATAGCAGTCTATAGCTTCCTGATGAGGGGGAGTGAAGGCACAGACACCAATCTCCTTTCTTTGGTGACCATTAATAGGACTAGAGGGAACAGCATGAAGCTGTGGCAGGGGAGGTTTAGATTGGATGTTAGGAAGAGGCTCTTAACTGGGAGGGTGGTCGGGCACTGGAACAGGCTCCCCAGGGAAGTGGTCACAGCACCCAGCTTGGCTGAGGTCAAGAAGTGTCTGGATGATGCACTCAGTCCCATGCTCTGACTTGGCTGGTCCTGTGTGGAGCCAGGATTTGGACTGGATGGTCCTTATGGGTCCCATCAGCTTGGGAGATTCTATGAATATTTCTGCATAGCCTGATCTGAAGTCACTGAAGACCCAGGTCACCAGCAGCAATTTAGGCTCAACCAAGGTGAAGTGGAAACAAGTGCAGCTCTGAAACCCAGAAGGATGTATGGCCCACTGAGAAATGATGCCCTGCATTGCCATGTGGTTGTAAGGTGGGATCCCATATTTCTTGCTTATTGTTATCTGACAGCAAAGGAATGAGGACTGGGCTCACTGTTACAAGCTCCTTGATCGAAAGATATGGATTTAAAGGGTTTTCACTTACCCACCACCGTGCTGGAGGATTCACTTGTGTGTGTTCACTTGTATGTTGTAGCCACAGTGGCTGTGACTTTGGATGTGTCAGCAGTTCATTTCTACCTGCAGCCTACTGACTTCCTTGTGCAATTTCAGGGAACTTCGAGGTAGGTGTTCACATCGCAGATGTGAGCTACTTCGTCCTGGAAGAAACAGCGCTGGATAAAGTAGCGAGCGAAAGAGCAACTAGTGTCTATCTGGTGCAAAAGGTAAGGATGACTTTTCCTTTTCTTGTCTGACAACTGTGTCTTCCACTTGCCATAAATTCATTGTAAAGGTTCATCTTCAGATGCTCACAATGAACATTTGGTTGTTATTGTAGCAAACCTACAAAAAGGAGTGAATTGATGCAAACATAAGAGCTGCCCTATCTACTGCCTGCCTTTAGTGTGCCAGGGCTTATCCAGCTTGTGAGCAGCTCTGTGTGAATGGGATGCTGCTGATCTGGAGCTACTTCAGTGTCCAGAGCTCCACACAGCTACTTTTGCACCGTGCTGACCTGAGATCAGCTGAACAGACCCAAACTGGCTCATCTGCTTTGCTACTTGGGAGCTTGACATTTGCAGATGTGGTGGCAGAGAGTTTTGTCTCTGTTTTCAGTGCAGCAGCACTAGCTTAATCCCTCAGAGAGGTGGATGCATAGCGGAGTAGAGCATAAAACATCCCGTGCAATCTCACATCTTGAGGAAAAACAGTATTGCACTGACTTTTCTTTAACCTGGTGTCCCAAATACTGGAGAAGTTACATTTTTTTATCAAAAAGTAAAAATATAATTGAAACTATACAGGTTTTAGTGTGACAAAATCAAACTTTAAAGTCAAGTTTAAAGTTTACTACTCTAGAAATTAATAGATTCAAGTTGAACATTATTGTGAAGGAAACATCCAGGTTTTGTCAGTGCCTGTCTCATTTCCAGTTGAGTGTGCAGAAGCACTTCCTAGCTCATCAGATACTGCTGGCACTGTGTTTGCAGGAAGGTCGGGAAGTTTGGCTGCTAGTGTCCTGTGTCACCTTGAGGCATTGGCTGCATGAAGAGGAGTGTTGGGGTGGTTTCATAGCAGAATATTTTGCCTCTCTTCACGCTCTCAGTCAGTCAGGCTGAAGCCCTTGTCTCTGCAGCCCTTTCCTGGATGACGGGGCATCTTTTGTATAATAAACAAACATATCCGACTTGCTACTTAAAGTTAGGAGTGATTCTTCCCCTCCCTTCCTGGATGTTCCCAGGTTGCTGTCTGGGAGGGATCTTGTAACAGTGCTTGTTCCAGAGACTTACTGTGTCCTTTCCATGTGATAAAACCATTTATTTCACACTGCTGAAATGAAATTAGTGGTTTGATATCAAGCTGTTAAACTTGAGTAGCTCTTCCATAACTTCTCTTGGGTAGAAATAGCAAGGCATAGCTTCAAGATGGGGCAGGCTTAGTGAATCTGGTGGGGTTTAGGTCTCTGTGGCTATGGGTTGCGTGGAGTAACCATGATAGCAGTGCCAAAGTGCCCAAGCTGGGTGGGTGGCAGTAAGCCCAACAAACAGCACAGCAGTGCGGGATGGAGAAGTGGCCGCACTGAAGACATCGGTTGCCAGTGACTTACTGTTGTTCTCCAGGAGTGGGAAGCAACGCATATCTCATGGAAACAGCAGTTCTGGCACCAGAGCATTCCCAATCCTACAGCCTCTGCAGTGATAAGCCCTTGGCTTCCCCCTCTGATGGATGACTCAATGGCTGTAGCTCGCTATGGGAGACATGGGCTGGCCAAGGGGGAAAATCACTTGACAGGCAGCAAAGCTGTAGTCCAAGAAGATGTTGTGGCAGTATTTCCAAGTCAATGTACTGTTTGAAGGCATGTGATTTATTTTTTGAAGTGGTGAAGGAAGATTTTTATAGAGTGGAAGTGTTCTTCATGAAAATCTAGTTCAATTCAAAAGCTAATTGAATTTACTTTCAAAGCACTTCCCCCCCCCACCACCCCTCCCCCAGCAATAATACTCAGGGGTGTGTTGCCAACATAAGTTATCTATTGCCCATAATCTTCAATTGCTCCTCAGCTACCTTTGCCCAGCAGTCAGGATTAGTGTTTTACCCACACTTCTTCCTGGCAGAAAATATGTTTTGGAAGCACAGATTAGGTTAGATGGTGGAATGGTCAATATTTTAATTGAAAGACATAAAAAGGAGTGGGGGGATGGGCAAAGGAAAGCAGCCAGACTGTCTGAAACAAGATGGTAGCATGACTCTTGTAGAAAATATGCTTTCCTTTGATGGAACTGTTTCCTAAGACAGCTGTGATTCTGCTAGAGGTTAGCACCATGCTAATCCTCCCAAAGAAGTTAAATAAAGCCACATATTTAATTTGATTGAACCATGTATCCAGAAGGGGAGTTATTGTGTAATTTCTAGCAGTCTATTTAATAAAAGTAAAACATTTTTGAAATAAGAGTGTATCAAGTGTTAAGAAGCAAGAAAACCTAAACAGTTTCCTCTTTTTTGGCACATCTCACAGTGTTATTTTAGGTGTGAAGCAGCTCGAGTGAGAGGTCAGCCGTAAATCCCTATAATATTTTATCAGTCCTATTTTATACTAGAGATCAAAGATTGGAACTGTAAGCCTATCTTCACACCGAGTCCAAGGACTTTGAGACATTCACTTTTGACACCAGCAGGTTGTCAGGGTGTTGATATTTTGATAATCTCAGGCTGAGTAGCAGAGTTGCTCGAAATCTGAATTCATGGAAGTGTTGATACAAGTCTTAAGCAGAAATCTTGGCTCATAAACAAATTGCCTATTTCCTTTGAGTGTCTTTTGGTGTGTAAGCAAGAGGCTTGCTGAGCCCACCCCACCGTGGGACCTTGCCATCCCCCTCCCAGCTCTGTGGAGAGCAACTGATGGAAACTCTCTAATACAATCCCTCCCCATTCGACCGGCAGTGGGAGAAGGGGTCACCACGGGTGTCAGCAGTGGCTGTGACCAACTGAATGAAGCCAGAGCTGGCAGCCTGGCTTAGCCCCAGCTGGAAGCTGAACACCATGCCAGGGTGTCAAGCAGGGCACCAGCAAAATGGGGCTGTTGGAAGGGAAGCACAGCTATCCATGCAACTTTGGGAAAATAGGGGTTATCTTAACCAGGGTTTGTTCTGTTTTCCTTTTGGTTGATTGATCAATTTTCGCCATCCAGTCCTTGAAAAGCTGCAAGTCCATTGATGAGAGCTGCCCTGGTTAACCTGCTCTGAACCTGGTCTGTGAGTCAACCCTGGCTAAGCAGATCTTTCTGATTTTAAAGGGAATGGGGAGTTTTATCACCCCAGTATGTGCACCCTCCTACTGCCTGGCTCCCTAGGAATAAATCTGAGGCTGGAAACTTGCAATTGGTTTCTGGAATCACATTATTAGCCAAAGAGGCAAACCAAAACAAAACAGAGGCCTCTGACAAGCAGGAGGTTAGATCTTCACATGTCCAAAGTGATTCCACCATGTGGAGGAGCCAGCTACTGAGCACTGTGGCCAGCCATGGTTACAGATCCACACATTATATAACCCCAGGATGATGATACATAAGAAACCTCCAGGCTCGGTTTTGCCTTCCCTTTGGTTTTCCCTTGCAGCCCACTGCTCGGTGTGGCTGCCTGTGGAGAGTCAGTAGCGTGGGGAGGGGGCTGTCAAGCAGTGCTGGAGATTTTGCCTGGAGGACTTGGAAATAAGGAGGGAGAAACCCCCTGTCTGTAGTTTGATTGGAAATGCAGACCCAGAGCTGCGAGCATTGGGGATAGCAGCCTTTCACTCAAAACGCCCTTTCCAGAATCTCTTGGGCACTGCTGGGCTTGTGGGGAGAGATGATGTCTTTTATAAGTCTGACTGATAGAGGGGGATGAAAACCAGACAAGCTCTCACCACACAAGACATTTTTCAGCCCTCATTTCTATGGTACATTCGTTAGGAAAGATTTCCTGGGGCCGCAGGTCCTTTTTTTAATTTTTTTTCTTTCATTGTGAAAGTTTTTTTTTTTCCCACGCCCTGCTGGGTTTTTCCAACTTCACTTCTAGATTAAATTACATTTGTATACCCCTCTGTTACAGCTTTGTGATCCCTGTATGTCGTGGTTTAGCCCCAGCCAGCAGTTCAGTCCCATGCAGGCCCTTGCTCATTCCCCCCCGGCAGGATGGAAGGGTAAAGTGAGCAAACTCGTGGTAGGGGTAAAGGCAGTTTAATAGGAGAAGAAAAAGCTACACATGCCAGCAAAGCAAGATGAAGAATTCATTTCCCACCTCACATGGGCTGGGAGGTGTTCATCCATCTCCAGCAAAGCAGGGCTCCATCACACCTAAAGGTGACTTTGGAAGACAAACACTCTGAGCATCCCCTTTTTCCTTCTGCCCCCAGCTTTATGTATTGGGCATGATATGATATGGTATGGTCATCCCTTTGGTCATTGGGGTCAGCTGTCCCAGCTGTGTCCCATCCAAGTCCTTGTGCACCTCCAGCCTACTGCTGGTGAGATGGGGTGAGGAGCAGCAAAGGCCTCAGCTCTGTGTGAGCACTGCTCAGCAGGGACAAAAACATCTCTGTGCTATCAATGGTGTTTTCAGCACAAATCCAAAACTCAGACCTGTACCAGCTACTGGGGAGAAAAACTGCCCAGTCAAAGCCAGTGCTATCAGCTGAGGTGATAGAGGATTTCTCCACCTGCAGTAAAATCAAACTGAGTGGTGTGATCCCCGGCATAGGCAGATCTTTAGCAATTTGCTGAGGAGAGCACTTTACACTGGAGGTGATATCCCTCGGCAGTGTTTCAGCCAGCTGGATTTCTGCGTGCCATGACACTCACTCCGCAGGGCAGCTGGCAGACACCGCTGTCTCCTGGCAGACAGTCACGGGAAGGGCAAAGCATTTAAAAGATGCTGGGCAACCTCTGGATTATTTGAGGCGACGCTATGCAACCCTGATATTTTGCAAAGCTGGACATTAAAGAAGTACTTAGGGAAATCTCCTTTCATCCTGCGTCTCCTTCAGAAAGAGACGGAGGTAATCCTATTGCAAGGGTTCCTCCTGGGCAGCCCCTGGGATAACTCCTGAAACATCTCATTCTCCAAGTGTGACACAGTGGTGACACGTTTGTGTGTTAAATGCTGGGCTTGCAACTGCTCAGAATCCTTTCAGCCTGTGACTGTATCGTGTTAAGGAAAAAAGGACACGTGTATTTATAACCCCAACTTCTGTGCTTTATGCCAGTTGGTTTATTATCCATTAGAGTGCGAAGGGGAATCGGGATGTTAAAGCAGAGGGAGGCAGTTAGCCAAGAGTGTCGTGATGTTGGAAACAGGTTTATTTTAATCCAGTAAGGTAGATAAAATAGAAATACCTTCAGCACAAGGTCACATTGTCTTATGGCATGCATGTATTTCTGAGTCCAGGAAAAGGTGGGTTGAATTCTTGTGCTCCTGTGAGCTTCTTCCATGTGTTGGGTTAAGTTTCTTTGCCTAAAGTTTCTCTCCTGTAAAACAAGGGTAACGTGTGTCAACGCTTCCCTATTTAACAGTAGGTTTGTTACAGCTAATTGCTTGGTGAGAGTTTAGTGCTGTAATTATAATCTGAGTTAAAGCTTTGCTTGTGTTTCACATCATTGAAAGCCCTTCCATAGAATTATGGCCTCTTGAATCGGATATTAATCCTGCTCAAGTACACTTAAAACAACCATCCTGTTGTTTTGTTCGGGCTATTCTTCCTGGATGGGCTTTCATGTTTCATGTAGACATTTTTCTAGCAGACTGTTATTGCTTTGGGAGATGTGAAGGGAAGGAGGATGTGCTAAGGCAAAGAGATACTCTCTAAGTACAGACCATTATCAGATAATCAACCGCAGAAGGGGGCGGGCGAGACAAAAGCCAGTAACTGCAGCTTTTAATTTGGGTGGAAAAGGCCATGGGAGCTTTTATTAAATTACAGGCACTTTGTTCACTGTGACCTGAACTTCGGGGTCTCACAGTAGTCAAGGGTGATCTGAGGAAGGCAGGGATTTCTGACGGTCTCCAAAGCTATTTTCTCTCCTTTCTGGTATGGGTTGGCACCACTCATGCTAAATTTATAACCCTGTGGTGTGGGTCCTTCCAGGCAGCATGGCAGAGCTCACGTACTGGATCTGTGAGTTATGAATGTGCCGGTATTGTTAACGTACTGTTCACAAATGGAATAACAGAGTTGACGGCCTTTGTGTTGCGGGAAACAGCTTATCATAATCTGTGCCCTTGTGACCTTCCAGTTGAACCAGTGCTGCTGATTCATGTTGCGAGCGACTCTTTGATGGTCAGAGACCATACAGTTAACCTTTTGGCGTTAATATGCACTGCAATTAGAATGGATTTATAGCCATCATCTGGTGCCAAACCACAAATGTGATTAAGTATTATAAGTCTGTCCCTCAGAGTAAAAGGTAAATAAGAAGTGTGTGCACTTGTGGAGAACATGGGCACCCACAGGGGTTTTTTTCCTCCCCCCATACTCTTTTGAAGAACAGTTGTTCCCCTGCTATTCAGGTAGAAAATCTTATCTCCAAGATCATCAGATCAGTGTCACAGAGTTTAGAAGAGCTGCTGCTGGTTTGCATGTTGTCTGGTATTTACAGAGTGGCACAGCAGAGCAATAAAAAAGAAAAGTTAAATAGCCAATGTACTTTATGGCCACCAAGAAGAGCATTTCTCTGTGTTTTTCTGGGATACACCAGCCTGTGTTACCACTCAGAATGAACCAGAAGAAGAGTGTGGTGTTACTTTGAGGGCAGTTACTGTTTCTTCACAAAGGTGAATAATGAGAAGGGAAATAAGAATGTGAAACTCTAGTAATTAGGTTTGTATTGTTGCTGCTAAATATTATCTTTACAGCAGACTTCACCTAGAAAATAATTCAGGGATGGTAGAAACATTTGGAGCTGCTCAGATTTGCTCTAGTGTGAATGAATACGCTCCAAAGCTTTTGCTTTGTTGCTGTTGTCAGGTGAGTAATTTGTGGTTTGGTAATTGAGTGTTCAGCAGCAGAAATATTGATTAGTTGCAAGGAATTAACGCAGGTTTAAAAAATCCCTGCCAGAATTTTCTGTTGTCTAACATTTTGCTCAGAGTTGAGTATAGTAAAATAATAATTTTTCTCTCTGTTTGTAAACACTGTGTTTGATAGTCATCAAACAGATGCTTGTGTTTATCTCACAGACATCTACACGTTCCTGCCTGTACTGCAAAGCATGGCTCAATCTTCATTAAAGCCATGTGCCGCTCTGCGATGTGTGAGAGATGTTTCCTTTGTGCTTTGCAAGGAGCAGACTTGCATTGCTTGCCTGGTTAGAGAGTCTCCAGTGGAAAGCAGGAACCAGTTACCAAATCCAAGCTCTTTGTCTCCTAGCAGGACCATGTTTCTTCAACATCAAGTTTCCTGATGTGCTGAGCCTTCCTCATTCTTCCCACTGTCAAAATGGCAATGGGAGAGAATTGGAAAACAGCAAAATTGATCAACTTAAAAGCTGTGAAGTGTTTGCATAACTGAGGATGCAGGGTACACCAGGATGGTAACTGCATTCCTGTAGCCATCACTGGGTTACAGCGCTGGGAATGATTCCCGGGTTGGAGACTTGACAGCTGCCTCAGGTCGCATTGAGGGGTGGGGCTGATGTTCATATCACTGGCCTTAGCTGTGTCTCACTTCCTCTCATTTCAGAGGATTTGGGTCATTACTCATTCCGTGCCAGCATGCTCTTTGCCATGTGATGTAGCTCTGGCACGGGTGATCCATCCCAGAGCTATAATGTAGCCACAAAGAATGTGATCCTGAAGTTTTAATGCATTTTCTCCTTTTGTGCTTTGTTGAGCCTGGCTTTGCCCTACTTGTTGGGGAAGCTTGGCCACAGACAGGTCTCTGCTGAAAGTCTCTATCTCACCAAGGCTCTCTTCTCTTCCAGGTGATCCCGATGCTTCCCAAGCTGCTCTGTGAGGAGTTGTGCAGCCTCAATCCCATGCGAGATAGGCTGACTTTCTCTGTGATGTGGAAAATGACTCCGGAAGGCAAGGTACCTCAAGTAGCAGGCAGTCATTCTGCTCAGCAGTCCTCCCTCTGTGGCCAACCCCTACTCTTCCAAACATGATGGTACAAATGTCACCCCTGACACCCGGGTGGATAGCAAAGAAGGTGTCGGTGAACAGTGCTGGAGGATGTAGGACTGTCCCTTGTATCTTGTCTTACTGATGTGATACCATGGAACTTCCAAATGGATTAATGTCCCTACGTGGCGGGGGAAGGAAGAATATTTATTTAAATCTCAGGAACAGAGAATTTCCTGCTTCTTGCCAGGTCACCCAGTCATTTTAATGTCTTACCTCCAGCAGCAATCCAAAGCTAATGGTTTGGGTGGGACAAGATGTTCCCCCCTGGTTCCAGCCCTGCCCATGAAATACAGAGGATGTGGAGAGTATTCCTCTGTGGCCTCTCTGGTAAACAAACTGTTTCAGTCTAATTCAGAGCTACAAACTACATCAGTCCAAATAAAGCGTGGTAACCCTTCAACAAAGGCACAGCTCCATCCTCTGCAGATTTTATTCCCAGGGGGCAGTTGTGGAAGTTGTCTGTCACTTTAGCAGCCTTCAGCTACCTGCCAGCTCTCTCCACGTCTCCATTTCTTTCCTTGTTCCTCTTCCACGTGCTCTGTAACTGCAGCAATCTCCTCTATGGTGATCACAGGATCCCCTCACTAGTTGAGGAGGGCTGAAGACTGCCCCTGCCAGAGGATCCATGTGAAGTACATTTTTGTACTCAGAAATATTTTCTTTTAACCAGTGTTGTGCTCATGCATGGATCGCTCAGTGCAGAGTATTTCTCATGCCAATTTGTGAAAAATCACTGATGATTAACTGCCTAATTATTGTCCACACCACTCTTAAGGATACCGAATCTTGTTTTGCGCTGTAGCGAAGTGTAGTTGCAGCCCAACATCTGTGTTTCTCCAGCCAGCCCTAGCACTGAGGTGGGCTTCATTTGATCACTGTGACATGTGTTCCACTTCCTGTAGCAACAGCCTGATTACTCATGGGGCCTTCTAATAGTAGCTACTTGGTGGGTCTTTTATTGACTCTAAGTGGTGTTTCAACAGCTAATAGTCAAGTCTTAATTAAAATAAGCTTTTAATTAAATCTTGTCTCTTGCCACCTGTAACATATACATTACTTGCTTTTCGGACAGTGTCAGACCAACCCTGTCTGACCGGTGAGAAAACAGAGGAGCTCCAGTATCTGCCTTAACTCATCAGCAGGGTGCTGATCCCTGTAGGAACCCTAGTCTGGGCCATGGCCATGGTCTCCCTTGGAGAGCAGTAGCTCCAACATCTCAGCAAACTAGTTTCTCCTAGAAGGCCTTTCAGGATGGCAGTCTTAGTCACTTGGTTTGAATATCAAGTGAAGATCAGAGAGGAATTTACTCCTTCCAAGGGGAAAAGTGGTGGTAGGGCTTTTGCTCAGGCTGTTCCTGTAAGAATTTAGGTGTGTGATGGGACAGAATGTGTCTCCTCTATTTCTAGGTGTTACTGTAGCCTAACCTCAATGTGAACAGGATGAGTGCTCTTCAGGCTCTGCTGGGTGCAAGGGAGCTAAGTCAGAGCCCCAACACAGCCTTTGAACCATGGCCAGCGGTGGAGACCCCTGAGGACACTGACACTGAAGACAGGACATTCCTCAGTGTGGGACCCATGAGGCCGAAGAGCCTTTGGTCGCACCCCATGCACACAGCAGTATCGTCGCCTTGAACTTGCAGAGCAGAGCCCACAGCACTGCTGGAGGTGTAAGCTGTTCTGAGCTGCTGCTATTACTGTTCCAAAGCACACAAATCTAGCACTAAGGCATCTCCAAGGAAAAGCCACCCAGATTCCTCCTTTGAATATGACTGTTGACAAGTTGTTGGGGTTTTTTAATCTTGTTTCTTTTAGAAAAATAATGCCAGGCTCATCCCTTTCTGGGATACAGGAGTTTTCTTGTTTCTGTTGCTTTTGGGTTCTGGAGTTTTTATCTTCTAGTTTTCCATAAGTGCAACAAAATGTTGCCTGAGGAGTGCTCCACATAGCTCCGTGGACTGCAGTGGGATAGTGTGGCATGATGTATCTGAGATGACTTTCCAAGGGCAGAGGCGTTGACCATATTGTTGCATCTGTGCTGTTCTTCAGAAGCAGAGCTGGGCGTTTATAGGAACAATGTAGCATGTTCTTGTTCAGATGCAGTCAACAGAAAGATATTTGAAAACAAACGTTGCAACTCTCCTTTTCAAGTTAGTCCTGCTGGTTTGAAGCACAGCCCTGCTTGTTCCTTCTACCAGTGAGGAAGAGAAATTGCTTCAGTCTGAAACAACCTACACAAACAACTTGTCTTCAAGGCTCAAAACTGTTGTCATCATCCAGGATGTGACATGGACACTTGTGTGGAGAAATTCTTCATCCTCCTTCACAGCTATGTCATAACCTCAGGGAGACCTGTACCACCAGGGACCATGCTGACTGGGAGGGTTTCAGTAGAGCCATGCTGACTGCCATCATACAATGTGCTGGGGACTACATCTTGTTCTCAAAAGCAACCAGAGCTGGGGAAAGCCTTCATGTAACCCTAAAAATGTCTCAGATACTGGTACTCTGTCCAGAGTTTGAGTGCATCAGGTTTGTGGTGGTGGGGGAGACCTTGCAGACCTGTCTTGCGGGCTGCTTGTAATCTCTGAGTCCCAGCTCACAACCCCAAATGTTCCTTCTCTGAACTGCTTTCCCATCCATCAGTCACTGGTACGTGGGCTAGCCAGCCTTAGCAGCTTTCCCCACAGAAAGAGGAACTTGCCCATTCCTCTGGTGGGGTTTCCAGACCAGGGATGGAAGGCTGTGATTGCCCTTGGGCTGCTTGGATGGCTGCTGAAGGCAGAGACGAAGGGCATTTCCAGGAAATGTTTGGACAGTGGGTAGAGTAAGTTCACTTGCTGCAGCAAGGCTGAGTCTGGCAGCTCTTCTTGTCACACACAGGGGTTCCTGGACTGAAATAGAAGTAGTGTCTGAAAATGTTTGAACAGCAAGATAAAAGACCCACCTTTTACAACCAGAGGGTCTGTAGAACTGCTTAACTGAAGAAGACTGCTCAGCCTTGCTCCCAGGTCATCTCAACATGAAGCAACACTGTTTTGGTATCTGAGAACCATTCATACTTTCCTGAAGTCTGACATATCTCTATTGCCAACCAGCTAATAGTCTTCAACTTTCTAGAGTGGCTCATTTAAAGAGCAGTGGAGCCTCTTCCACACCAGACATCATGCTTGCTTATTATCAGGAAGTTTTTTGAGTCCAACAGGTTTAATCAGATCTCACCGACCTACAAGGTATGGATACCCCATCACCACAAGCAGCTGGACTGCATTTAATGGGATGCAGCAGAGCACAGAGGTGCTGCCAGCCCTTTTGCAGCCTCTCTGTCCATCTTTATGGATTTCTTTTCCTTTCTTTCTCCTTGGATTAGAAAAAGGGACACACATCATAACCATGAGCTGAGGGTCAGAGCACTTTCCATTGCAAGACATCACTTGCTCTATCTCAGCTATAAAAACACTTTCTTATTAGAAATGAGCTTAAATGCCCTGTGACTTTCAGAGCTCTGAGCTCATATGTTTCATGGGGCAGAGGAAGGAGACAGCAGAGGTATTTTAGGGATCAATCTTCTCTTGTTAAGAGGTTTGTCCAATGTCTGAAGAATTGTCCTTGATGAGTCTGTCTTTGAGAGATCCAGTTGTCCTCCCCGGACACTGTCACTTGCAGAGTTTACCTTGTCCTGTTGTGCTGACAAAGGCATAAGGTGGGTCTTTTAGCTAAAGGAGGACTTCAGTTCTCCACTTGTTGTCTGAGCACTTGTGCTTTGAATGATATATCACAGACTGCATCCGCTTCCAGAGCTGTCATGCCAATGCTCTTGACTTTTCTGAAGAGCCTTCTGCCCTCTGTCCCTCTCTGCTTTCTTGCTGGCTCGGTAAGTTTTTGGACTCTCCTATAGAGATTTTCCTTTCTGCTTTAAAAATTCTTAATTTTTACTTCTACATTATAGAGCTTAAAATGGGAGAGACTTCTGTTTTAAAAGAAAATTATTTTATAGAAGACTTCTAGATTATTTTCCTCTAGATTCCAATATAGTTTGCAAGCTCAGAAAGGTTCCTGGCTTCAGTTTGGGCCCGGGACTGTAGACATGATGAGAGGAACAAAGGGCTATGTCTCCTCCAGACCCACCAAAATCCTACACAGGCACTTCACAAGTGCAAGGCAGACGCTGGGGTTCCTGCAGTCCTCCTGAGAACAGTATTTTGGGGACAGCCCCTAGTGCCCTGATGGCCACATATGAATTGAAGAGGTGGAGTGCAGTCTGCTGTGTTTTAGGTACACACATGCAAAGAAAGATCTCATGTCTACCTGTTGCCACTGCTGCACCTTTGAGTCAGCTGACTGATTTCAAGTCCCAGCTGGGCTGTAGCTCTTAGAAGCTCTATGAAGGAGGGAAATCAGATAAAGGAGAGAGGGCCAAGCATTTCCTATGTGATGGAAAGACTTTACGATGCATATACACGTTACTAGACACTAGAGAAGGCCTTCTGGTGGCCTCTGTATGAGAAAATCTTCACTTGAAGTTCATATTCAGTGGTGAGGTCTACTGTCATTCCTTCCAGTGTTGTTAAACTTCCCAAGCTCTTATGCACTGGAAGAGTAAGCTCTCAGATCTATTTATGCTTTCCAATTTTGCAGATCCTTGATGAATGGTTTGGGCGGACAGTCATCTGCTCCTGTGTGAAGCTAAGCTACGACCATGCACAGAGTATGATTGAAAACCCTGGAAAGGTGTTTTCACCAGAAGAACTTCCCCCTGTCTCCCCTCAACACTCAATAGCTGAGATCCATCAAGCTGTGCTGAACCTGCATCGAATCGCCCAGCACCTCCGCAAACAGCGCTTCATCGATGGTGCTCTGCGCTTAGACCAGGTGAGTAAATCCAGCCCCTCTAAGGGTCTCCTGCCCAAGGGAAGCAGTTTCATGTGAGATGAAATCCTCCCTAAGGATTTCCTGATTAGTCTGAAAACTCCAAGGGGAAAGGCAGGTTTGTGTTCCAATGTCTTCTTAAAAGCTGCATTGAATTTTGTACCAAAAGCACTACGTAAAATAAGATCAAAACAAAAAACATGTTTTTTTAAGGAATGGTCCATTTTCTAACATTTTTTAAAAACTCAAACTATGGTGAATTGGATAAGTAACTTAGTGAAACAAATCATGATGCTGTCATTCATTATCAGGCAGTTCAGATATCCTTAGTACACATTTCACTGTGAAAGGCTCATCCTCTGCATTTATTTCTGTGCTTGCAATACTCAGGTTTTCCACAGCTCTCACAGCAGTTCTCTGGGCAGGGAAAATGACTAAATGTTATCTAAGCTAATGCTTATACTGTTGGGTGTGTTTCAGAGACAGAAATACTAGTGAGGAGGTTTTCTGTCTGGGATGATTTAAATAATCTTGTATCAGTTGTGATATGTGTCTTTACTATTTTACAAGTAGATTCAGATATTTTTGACTATCACAGCAAAAATACTTTTTGCATTTGAGCTTTGGCTGCTCTGAGGTGGCTTCTGTCAGTTTCTTTGGATAGGTGGTTCCAGTAATTGATAGAACCCAGTGGCCTTCCTGAGCAGGAGACAAAATAATCTATTAATATAAGGAAGCTCTATTGTTTTGTTTTGCAAAATGAGCATGAGTCAACATAAGGATATTGCTGTAAAATAAGCTAGTGTACCCAGATTCATAAACAGGACTATTGTATGTAAGAAGTATGTTGTAACCCTTCCATTTTACTCAGCGTTGTGGTGGTGTTTCCAGTTGCAGGGAAGTCTAACAGTGGCCTTCAAGTACCTGAAAGGTGTCTATTAAGAGCTGGGGAATAACTGTTTGTGAGGGCTTGTAGCAATAGGGGAGGAGTGATGGTTTTAAAACCATCACTCCTCCCCTAAAAACCATCACTCCTCTCCTTTTTAAAACCAGAAAAGGGGAGATTTAGGTTGGATATTAGAAAAAAATTCTTCAATATGAGCGTGGTAGATTAGTGGAACAGGTTGCCCAGAGACATGGTAGAGGCCCCATCCCTGTAGACATTCCAGGTCATGCTTGATGGGGCTCTGAGCACCCTGAGGTAGTGAAGGTGTCCCTGCTTACTGCAGGCGGTTGGACTAGATGGTCTTTAAAGGTCCCTTCCAACCTAACACATTCTGTGATTCTATGCCCTGGCAAGAGTGTCAGAGCGAAGGTATGGTCTGCGAGTAGGAAGGGTGTTACAGTTCAGTGGACACCTTCACCATACTTACTCTTTTCAAATACTGCCCTGATAGTTGTATTCTGATGAGCTACTTCTTCCCCAGTACATGGAGAAAGCAGTGATTGCAAGGCCTGAGTAAGAACAAGTGTGTGAGGGAGAGGTGGGTGGACATGGCCAGCAATGTGTGGCTGCACAAAGCCATTTGTGTCCTTTCCTAGGAGAGAAGTCCCTCTGCCTTTACTCTCCCACTCCCCTGACTTCCCATGGAAGCAGTTGTGTGCAGGGTCCGACCTCCAGCCCTAAGCGAGCAAGTGAGGGTGGGTCGAAAGGGGAAACACACCTTTCTAATCACTAGGCCTCTCACTGATTTCCTGTTGAGTAATGTAAATCCTGAACAATGGAAGAGAAACTCCAGCAGGAAACTAGGGGCAATGAATTATCAGATTCCAAATAAATACCTGAGCAAAGGAAATGATCATCTCATGGTCTTAAGGGAGGGGGTGGCTGGTCATGGATGACTCCTGTGCTTTTCTTTCCGAGGGATGTGGGCCCTCTTCCTATACGTTGCCTTCTGTTGGAGAGGTTCTACCTTGGGGTCACTCCTGATGAAAGAGTGATGACTTTTTTTGCTTACTTCTACCCTGCAGTTTTTCAGTGTGATGTGCTGTGGTGCTTTTTATTGGTATTAAGAAAATCATTGGTGGAAGAGTCTCCTGCCCAGCTTTACTGCTGGCTGTGGTGGCCTTGGGCTGATGCTCTCTCTGTCTGCCTCAGTTTCCTTTTGGAATGATACTGATCTCCCCTGTAATACCAGTATAATTGTAGGATTTATTCCCAAAAACTAAGAACATCTCTCACATGAAGCCGTTCATGGGTGAGCCTGTGTAATAACAGAAATACTGATTGGCCAGGGAACCCCTTATGCCCAACCAGGATGGCTCCAGTAGGATACAGCAGTGTTGGACTGATCATGCCATGGTGAGGGGCATGTTTCCAGCTTGAACATCGCTGCTGGATTTTTGTGACCCAGTGTGACAGCAGGAACTGTTCATCCATGGTTTTTTTTCCTTTAGTGGTAATTTTAATTTATTTTTTTAGTACTTTAGGAATTAAATCTCTGTGTCACACAAAGACCTTGAGACACATTCCATAAGTAGCACATGGTTTTGAAAGTTAAGGATTTGTGGATTCAGTATCACTCTACATGTGTGTGTCAGCAGCTGTGTCAGTCTGAATTCCTTGGTTCAGTCCTGGCCATGGCAGCCTACGTACCTGCCACTCTTTTTCCTCCTGGCTCCTTTCATGCCTCTGCAGAGGTCTCTAGGGGAATCCTGGTGCATCAGACCTTGGGTCTGAGGGCCATCTTTGCAACCAGAGCCACACGTCTGTCACTCCATAGGCTCTTGCTGTCCCCCCAGGCTTCTTCTGGGCATTTTCTCTAAAATATGGTTTCCTGTACTGCCTGCCAGCTTTCCTAGCTCCAGAAGGCAGCTGAGCTCTGAGTTTTAGAGGTTTAAAGTCTTTGCACCTTCAGCAGCTAAGGAGCTTATGAAACATTGTCCACATAGACAGAGATTAATGTATTTCTTTTCCTTCTCTTCTGGAGCTGCAGCTTTTAGATGTAAAGGCAAGAAGTGCCTTGTACTGTGGCTTTGAGAAAAAAATGTTCAGATATTTACAATATTGTCTTCCCTCCCGCCTTCTTCCTGCCCAGCTCTGTGAAATGCCACCCCTGTGCTGTCCTCTCACAGCTCTTGGTGCACCCGCAATGTAAATTGGAGCAGGGATCTGACCTGGTTTAAAAACCAAAGTGAGCACAACCCANTTTTTTTTTTTTTTTTCCTGGCCAAGTTACTTTGAAGCTGGATTGCTTCCCCAAACCACAGCTTTTAGAAACACCAGCCAGAGAATCAGATAGAAACTTGCTTTCAACAAAAACCATCGTTTGCAGAAAAGCTCCTTAGCTCAAGCCTGCCTAGAGGAGACCTGCTGATAAATAGTTCTCTTTTTGGCCTCAGCAGTTTATAAATGAATCACGAGGACAGATGCCTACAAGAAGACAGGTTAAAAAGGATTTCTCTGCGTATTTAAAATGAGAATACCCCAGGATGCTGATCTGTCTCTATGACAACTGTCTGTGAGCTGAGCGGTGGCTTTTGTTGTGCCGGTGATTCTGCCTTTGCCAGTGCACTTACACCTGGGCACTCAAAGAGTTGGCGTTGACCAGAGCTCATTGTGAGAACATCCCAAAGTGCACTCGTGTTAGACCAGTTAGTGGTATTGGATTATTTGCTAGAATAGCTCCTTTCCTTGTTCTCTGCACAACAGATGCTCATCTTTGCTGGCTTTTGTGAAAAGGGAAGGAAAAAGAGTCAAGATTGCAAAGGTGAGCATGTGATGCAAATGGAAGGGTTGAATTGCTAGTGAAGTGATGACGCTTCTGCTTGCTCCCAGCCTGTGAGCTATGCAGTTGTCCTGTTGTCTGAGCAAGGGTTGCTGTTCCCTGTGGGTCTTCATTGTTTTGAGTAGCTTAAAGGTAGTAAAAATGGTGGTGTTGTAGCTCTGTACCACACTGGAGACCTTACCTATGGTCCTGTCAGTAGCTGCTGGAGATAAGAAGTGATCCTTGAAAATAGCTTTGTTTAATGAAGGTTGGTGTGACTTCTGAAATAACAGAGTATTTCTGCTGAAGGGAACATAGGGAAACAAGCACAGATCCACCAAACACCAGAGTGTGCGCAGATCACCAGCCCCAAACACAGGTATATGGCATACTGGATATATGACCCAGCACTGTGTAGTTTTTCAAGCTCAGAACTGACTCTGCCTACTTGATGCAAACAGTTTTGAGAAGTTGACTCCAGGCCAGAAAACGAGGAGGAAGGAGGATGCTGTATGTGCGGGATGCGATGTTGTATGTTGGGAAATTTCGTATTTAGTTGTGGCTAATAGAGTAGGACAGAAACACATATTTTTAGGCAGTACCTCCTTCTGATGCTGTTTAATTGGAAATCTCAAGAGTCAGAGATTAATTACAATCACCAGTAACATTTTCCAATATGAATGACTGCTGGAAATAATTAAATTATTTTGTTGTATTTCCTGCCTCATATCTGTGTAGTAAGCATTCAGGTCTTGTCCTCGTCTTGCTGTGTGGAAGCAGTAAATGCTTCTACCCCAGTTAAACAGTGGTGTGTGCAAAATAGAGTATTTTAGTATAAAATGTGGAAGGCACTTAGAGTTGGAAGACCTGTTTAGACGGGACAGCGAAGGGCTATAATGTTGTATAGACCTCAGTTAACTGGATGTGCATATGTTTTCTGTACTAACATGAACTGAATTTGTGTCTTGAAATGCTGCCGGGCAGGGAGGCCATCCTGCCTTGCACACTCCCAGTGTGACACTTAGGTTTTGTAGCCACAGCATCTGTACATGCTACCCCTGCACACTCAGTGCACACATCTTTTTTGGGAGGAGCACATGACTCTGCTCCAGCCCCTGACTCTTGGCTGGCCCTGCCTCTCTCCAGGGAGCGCTGCTTTGTTGGGGTTTTGGCCAGCCTCAAAGAGAAAGTCCTGGTACTCATCACCTAGTATGAGACATTGATACCAAATTAATCTCAGATTTCCTTCCCTTGTGGTAGGTTCAGGTGTGTACCCAGACACTTGCTTTGGTTCAGGGGAAAACCCAAAAGATCTGTTTATAAAATCCTGAAAACTGTCGTGATCCCTCTCAAAAGAGGCCGTTACAGCAACAGTGCATGAATATGGCGGCAGAGACAGGGTGGGCTGTGGGGATGGTGCTGCAAGATAAATGGAAATGCAGACTGACAAGGAGCTTTCTCTATTCACTTCCTATCACAATTCCACCATTGTCTGTGCCTTCTCTTTGATGTCTGGTTCAAGAGACATTGCTGATACCCAGAATGGGGACAGCAGGTGCTGTACGGTCATTATGGAGAGTTGCTTATACTGTGTGATACATAAGGCAGCTGGGGGGACGTTGGATGTATTTGGAGATTAATTTCCTTCAGGGATTTTGTCTTTTGCACAGCCTCAGTTAAAAATGAGCATCTCTGCTGCAGCTTTCTACTGGGCAACACCGCTTTTCCCCGCAGGAATAATCAAAACACATTTGCAAAGGTGTGTGAGCAAAGTAGGAGTGATTTTTGAAATGTCTTTCCTGTAGTACCACAAGGGAACATGGTACTTTGCAGGCAAATATGAAATGCCATCGCTGTCGTCAGGAGCAGCTAACAGCTCAGGTCGGGCAGTTTGAGCAGCTCAGGTTGGGCAGTTTATGGACATGCTGAGGATGTGCACAGGAAGGAAACGTTGCAGGATAGTGTTATGGAGGATGTCTGTTGGCTGAGCATCTTTCTGCTTGCACAGAGATTCTCGTTGCCAGTAGGTTTTAAAATATTTTGATTAAATTAGGAAGTTGAGTGGAAAGCCCTCAGAATCTAATCTTTTGCCCTGGGTTTTTAATGAAGTCCTCCCAGGGGTGTGAGTAGGATTGATGTCCTCACACATGTCCCACCGTTCCCCGATCGTTCTTTTAGAGCTGAGCAGCTGTGTCCCAGCAGGAGCAGGTGGTGAAGTGGTCGAGCTGGCTCTGGCGGGAGGGGGGAGTCGGACGCTGTAGCGCAGGGCTCGGCTGTACAGCGTGGTGCTGGGAGCCACTGCAGCCAGATGTCTGGGCAAATGCGGCCAGGAAGGAGCTCCCCACACAGTGGTGCTCTGGCATTAATTTACCATCAGTAATGCAAGAGTGGGTTATGACTTTATTCTTCCTGCAGTAAGTATTCTAGCCGCTAGCTCAGCTACTCAAGTTCTCCCATCGTGTACAGGTGATTTTCTTCTAAACAAACACTGGTTAACCCTTGATTTTTATTAAATCTGCTGTAGACCTGCAAGCTTGGAAGCTCGTTCTTACGCTTCAGCCCAGAAAGGGGCTCTTACACTTTAATTGTGAGATCCTGTCTGTCACAGCAATAGCTTCTTTCGTCTGCCAGCCTCAGTGCATGAATCGGAGGGGCGGCCGGCTCCATCCTTCCAGGCGATGGGAACAGCGTGAAGAGGTGAAGCTGTTGCCTGAGCTCACGCAGTGAGTCAGTGGCAGAGCTGGCAGGACAAGCCTTTTCCTGATTCCCAGGCCAAATCCAGCGCCTTAGGCCAACACTGACCGTTCTCTTCCTCTCACGTTTATTACTGACAGCTATTGAATAAGAAATTATGCGCTTTTTTGTGCCTTTTATTTCTGGCCTAGTTATGGTCAGGGGTTTTTTTTTATTCCAGTTCCCCAGCAGGTACTTCTCATGGTGCTGAGAAACAAACCACATCAGTATGAAGGGCTGAGCTGTGGCCAGCACTTCTCTGCAGCACGGAAGAGATCAGCGTGTTCCACACGTGGTCCCTTTCCCCAGTCCTTTCAGTTCTCAGGCTTTGCCTGCGTGTGCCAGGACCACACCAGTGTGCTGCTCTCCCATGGAAGTCTCTCTGACTTGCACAGGATGGAGTTGCAGTAGAGCAGTGCTTCATCATACCTTCCATTGAATCCAGTTGGTGATTGCTGTTGTGGGTGAGCTGACTTGCGAGTAGGGTTGGAGGTGTTCTCAAGTACTCCAGATTCACACATGAAATAGACATCTCATGGTTTTCTGGACTAGCTGGACACACACAGGTCTTTCCCAAGCTTGTGTGATAGGCAGCCTCAGGGTCACGTGCTAACAGGGACCTCAGACACTGCTGAATAACATCTCTAGGGGAAGGAGAGGGCATCCGTGGCAGGTTGTGGCTTAGAGTAATGGAGCATGTCCCAGAGATGAAGCTGACAGCTCAGGTTAAGAGAGAATGCAGTTCTTGATCCAGCTGAGTAAGCTGCTTGTGGGTTTTTTTGAATTTGGTAGGGAGGGAAGTAGTGGCTTCTGCTGGTTACACTGAAAAGGGTTCAGGATGGAAAAACTGGTTCTCAATGAAGCAGAAGCGAACTGGTTCTTCAGCATCTCTGATAGCAAAGCAGATAAAGCCCAGGAAAACATGTTTGTGTAGAGGTGCTTTGGGGTGAGAGCTGGAAGGAAAGTCTTATTTTAGGTCTTCTACTTGAGGAAAAATTTCTCACACCGAGAGTCTTGCCCTCCAGTTGATGGTGTTTTTCTTCCCCAACAATGAACAGACGTCATCAGAAAGTCTCTTCTTGTTTCAGATTGCGTTTATCACATATTTGAACAGAGGCTTGACAAGGGTTTTTTTTCAGGTATTAATTATAGCTGACTGCATGGCTAATCAATCATTCTCTTTAGATGGAGTCACTGGGTGTTGAGTGATATAACTTCAAATGTGATCAGTCTGCCATAGGTGAAGATGTAGCAGGTCTCTGTCAGAGCCAGTTCTGTTCCACCTAACAGTAACTGGAAGAAAGGCTAATTGTGTAATGACAAAAGACAACATTTGGAAGGAGATGAAAGATTCAGACTTTGCAGTTCTCTGATTTCTCATTTCAATTCCACAGTGAGACCTGGGTAAACTCTGCCCCCGGCTTTCCATGACCACAGCTCATTTTATCAGGTGTCTCTGAGCATGGTGATTCCGAGTCCTGGGATATTTTATCTTTTCTCACCCATAGCATACAGATACTGAAGTACAAAGAAGCAGCTTAGAGAACACCTGTGGTTTCCACAACCCTATGAGAGTCTTAGCCAAGATCTCAGGAGCTGACCTGAGGTTGGAGCTGATCTTGCCCCATCTGAGGAAGCCAGCACCTGCAGAAGTCCACCTTTGGGTTTATCTTTGGGCCTTCCTAGTCCAAGCCCATATCTAAAATTATATGCCCTACTAAAGTTTGTAGTGATTCATTGGGAATACATTTTGTTGAGCAACCTCTTGTTTTTGTTTTGAAATCAAGTGGCTTTGAATCTTTAGTTGTCTAGATTGTTTATCTTGCCCTTTTCTACATCTTCATATGTAATAAGGAAGTTGTTCAAGCATATGAGCATAATTCTGAGCATAGATTTCCCCGGAATACTTAATTGTGTAAAATGGGGGCATGAAGTATGACATCTCAGATAACATTGTTGGTCCATGTTGCACTTTGTTTCTGAGATTTCTCCATACTTGAGATTTGAGAAAGACCTTCTGTTTCCTTGTTGCTTTCTGCTCCCATCTTCAGACACGGACACCCATCTCTGCCCAGATGTGCCTTTAAACCTAACGGCAGATGTGCCTTTAAAACTGACCTAAACTCTGCCCTCCAAAGGGATTGCATCCTCAGCTTGGATCCAGGTTTGTAGCAGATACATTGCATTTGTGCTCATTAGTTACCAAGCTGGCGACAGTCCATTGCCCATCTGTGATGGCCTACCATTAAATTGGTGGTCACTTGAAAACTAAGCAAGAGGCAGTGAGAAGGTAGCCACAGGAGCTTGTTGGACTAAAGTGGTTTGAGAGACTTGGACATCTGGAAGAAACCAGCCATGCAAAATCACCATGAAGGGTTTGTGTGGGTAATTCCTTTAACAGCACTTGAAAAACTTGTTTCCATCACATAAGTACAAACTAACCAAGCAGTCACTATTTTTTTTAATTTAGCCTGAATGCAACAAGATTTAATTTCTGCTTTCCTGAACAATTGAAGTAAACTGGCTGCATCATGGGTGTGATCCCTCTGATCCTGCTTGCCTGGGTGCTGCAGAGCTGTAGCTTGCTGGGTGTCCCACGGCTGGGCTGAGGTCAGCCCTCTGACTGAGAAATTCTCAGTCCCATGAATCAACAGAAGGTTTTGCATTAGCTTTAAGGCTGGAGTTTCACCTCAATTTCAAGGTCTCTGTTCTAATCTCAAGGCTCTCCTTTCTGAGAAGAAAGCTCATTGATTGAGAGAGCGCTTTGCTTCTGATTAGCATGTTAGAGGAGAACCTGACCCACAATACTAGGAAATAAAATGCTTAAATAGCTAAAAAGGGATTTAAAAAAATACCATTTATTAAATTATTTCTCTGTCAGTGATGTGTTTAGCAGGTATAGAAGACAGAATGATCTGAACCAGGCTTTGGCATTTCAGAAAGTGAGTCATTTTTTCTGTTGCATCATGTATAAACTTTTCCCTTCTCATGTATGTATGGTTGAAATTACTTTGCGGTTTTGAATTTTCACTTCAGCTCTCTGTTTTTTATTATTTTCAAACATTACTGAAAGTGATGGTCGATAGTTTTTAATACTGTGCTTCCATTGTCTTTCTCTTCAGATATATTTTGAAAATAAGCCAGTGGGTTATAACAACCTATAGGTGGTTAACTGAGCTTGTGGGGGTTACTGTTTTCTCATGTTTAGGGAGGAGTAAGAGGTAGGTGTAGATAGATCTATAACGTGGTGCGAAGGGGTGCTGCTGTTGAATGGCCTTTAAGCAGGGAACTGACCTTGAAATCCTTGTGCAGTGTGGTCATCTCTTTTCAGATTTCACAGGTTCCTTGAAATCAGCTTAAAGACCATAAACATGGTGCTGGTGCAACCAGCTGAGACAACTGACAGATAACAGTCTTCTTTTAAAAGAGGACAAAACAATATAAAATCCTGTGGAATGAACATCCCATTCACGGGGTGATCTTGCTGTTGGGTTTGTTCAGTCCTCTTCTCACCTGAGCTCTGACATTCTCCATGCTGGAGGAATGCTATTGCTTAGTGTCCCAGGAGTTTTAAGATAGAGTCTAGAGCAGAGAATGAATACTGAGAGGGGCCAGGTAGAAGTACAGCATCTAAACAGAGTTTCCATAGGTCAATCACAGCACAAAGGTCAGTTGGCTTCCACATGCCAGGGTCAGCAAAATGATGTATGTGCTTCTTGCAATGAAGAAATCCAACAGATGGGGTGGTGTTAAACCCCAGTTGTGTGCCCACTTTGTAGGGAGAAAGTGGCTACTCCTTGGGATGAGTTCTGTTTGGAGCTGAGCACTGCAGGAAAAAAGAGAACTTGTCCTAATCCCCAGAAGTTGGGCAAAGCAACATCAAACTTTCTTCATCCCTTCAGAAAAATTGTTGAAAGGCAGGCAACTTCTGCAGCCAGCTTCTTTGGGTTAGTGAGTTTTTTGCAGAGCTTTGGCTCGGTGTGTTGCAGACCTGGTTCATTCTTGCTCAGATTTTGCTACAAGTAGCCTTTGTCATAGCGATAGGCATCCATCTCTGCTCCTGGCAATAGCAGCAGCTCAGCTGGCAGTGGTCCTGTGCCGTGTTTGTTGTTGCTTTGTCACTAAGCCTTTGAAGCTGCTGGGACATGTGTAGCCAGAGCAAGCTCCTCCTGGGGTTGTCTCCATGACTTTCACCCACCCAGCCATGCAGATACAAAGCATGTGGAAGAATGTGCCTTGTGCCTGTTCCTCACGTGTCTCTGCTTAGTCATTACCTGGAATCTGAAATACTAAAGGCCAGCAGAAACCTTGAAAGGAACCCAGCCAAGCATGCCAAGGTCCTCTGGGGTAAAGTTCAGCGGTCTGAAGTGCTCACCTGATCACAGCAAGGTAGTCATGCAAAGTGACTCACATGCGGTTATCTTTAATGTCATCGAATGTTTCTTCTCGTTACTGTTGACCAGACACCCTCCTGGCTGCTGTTGTAACGGGGTTTTAGTTGACACAGCTGCAGCATTGCATGGTGTGGGGAAATGCTGGGGTGCAAGATGCCCTCTAGTGCAGTCTGGGCAGCATAGCTTGGCTCTCCCATGGCTGGTGGCATTGCCACCACGCCAGGGCTGAGTGGCATGGCTGGGCGATAACCCGAGTGGGCAACAGCGAGCAGGGACTTTGCTCCTCAGATTTAAGTGGGGATTTCAGCCCTAGGTTGGGTTTATGGAAAGCAGTGCGAGGCTTGGTTAACCAGCGAGGGGGGGATAATTAAAAAAATAGTCTTTTTGAAAAGCAATTTGTTTCTGCTTTCTGTGCACGAGGCTTCCAAACGGACTTGGTTGGTTCTGCAGTACAATCAACAGGACTGGAAAAAAATACCCAGTGAAGTAACACAGTGGCTGTGGTAAACATGAACTGAGGCCTTGGAAATAGCTAATGGCATACCACAAAAGAGTCTCCTTTCACCCACCGTGGGCCGTGCCAGCAGCAAGCGCTGCCAGCGCTGGCGTCTAGCAGAGGAAAGCATCATTTGGCTCCCTTTGGATTTCATTACTCTTCCTGCACTCCCTCCTGCTCACAGCAAAGGCCTTTCCAGTTGTAAAGAAGTGAATTAACTCCCGTTGTGTCAGTGATGGATGAGGCGCTTTCTCCCCCTTCAAATCAGCGAGCCATGCCGGTGAATGCGGGATGGCGGAGTTGAAAAGTCCAAGCGGAACAGGGGAGCCCGTGGGGTGACCCAGCTGTCAGGCAGGACACCCTGGGGATGGCCCCCACCAGTGCCCTGTGAGCAGGGAACAAAAGCCGCTCTCAGCGCACTGGCCCGGCTTCGAGGCGCTTCTTTTTTTATAAGTTATTTTTGTGTGTGTGTGTTTCTCCCAGTTTTCAATGGACCTGGGCACATCCCTTAACACACAGCAGCCGTTTGTGGTGGGGTTCATGGAGCCTCAAAGGCTTTCAGGGGGTGCTTCTCTGCTTTGCACAAAGGAGGGTTAGCAGCCCATACTTGGGAGATCTCCTTTCAGGCGTCCATGGCTAATCACATTAAAGGTGACCTCGTGGGCAGTGCTTTCCATTGTTGCCATATGTTTTGTCCAGTGCTTGAGTGATGTTGTGCATTGGAATGTATTCATGCATCACCTAATTTAATCACCAGGCTTAATCCCGTCTCCTGTTCTACATCCTTAGAATTTACTGATTCCTTTTTAGCCTCCTGTGCATTGTCTGGGTCTCCTTCACAAGCCGATGCCTGGAGATATTTTTTTATTTATTTACTTCCAGAGTGTTGTTGTTTTTTTTTAATTATATCGTCAACAGACCCAGAAACCTCTCCAAAGGGCAAGTGAGCGCAGTGGATTCTCTAGGAGGCTGATCCTTCATCCCTGTGATCTTTTCCTTCCAGCTTTTCCATAGAGAAATTAAGGATTAGGCTCGTGGGTTTAAAAAAACAAAACAAAATACTACGAATGGAAAAATGACTGAGAAAGTGGTGTGTGTCCTTTTAATATTGTTGGAATAAATAGCTGATTTTAAGACCTGGACTGTCTCTGTAAAATATGGTGTTGGTTTTTGCCTTTAAAACTTAGTGCTTTGGTATGGGCAACTCCAATTCCAGGACTGACCAGAGAAAATTAACCCAGCAAAACCCCAGGCCCACCAAACTGGGAAAATAGGAAGTCTGATTTCTGTAGAATTACTGCAAAAACCAGAGAGCTTTCCAAGAGCTGCCATGCTCCACGGAAGCCAGGCACTTCTAGAGAGTGGTGCTTTACCAACTGGCTTTTACAGATGGCTTCTAAAGATTTTTTTAAGGCTTCCCCACCCAGCCGCCTCAGCCATGTGGAGGGGGACGTTAAAAATGGGATTTCAGTTGTGTTTTGACTTGCTTTAGGGGTGGATGGAGGTCAGTCCCATCAAGGGAAGGAGATTTTAGGATGATACATGATCAGGTTGCCAGTATACTGAACTCCAGGGGCAGGAAACCTTGTAATTTCCTTGCACTTGCTGAGGCAGAGCGTTAAATAAATACCTCATGCTTTGGTTCAGCTCTTAGATTCCCCTTCTCCGCATATGGCGTGCTGGTACCCACAACTCCAAACAGTGAACTACATCCCGGATGTCTTTGAAACCTTAAACATAGCTTGTACCAATTTAGCTGAATTACAGCTTTGAGTTTCCCTCTGTGTGTGTGTGTGTGTGTGTGTGATGTGCACACACGTTTCTTGCGGCTGAGTCCTCGCACGCGCGCTTGCTGGTCGTCTGTGAGTTGTGTTATGGCTTGGGTGTGATAGGAGGAAGGAGGAATGACGTAAAAGATTGCGGATTTGCGACTGGTTTTAAAAATAGCTTGAAAATATTGTGTATCTTCAATTTGAAGAAAGGCAATACCACTTGGAAACCACAGCTACTGAACATAAACCATGTCGAGCCCCTTACATATGTTAAATAACAGTGTGGGATAGAGGGTTATAAACAGCCTGCTGTGCGCTGATGCTGGAAGAGGATCACTGACCCTACCCCCTGGGCTCCAACCTGGGAATCAACAGCAGCGTCATGGGCTCTGATATCAACTTGGCCCTACAAAAATACTTTATGTTTTACACCTCATCTTTTCAGGGTGAACCTTGCCAGAGCTCTACATGCAGAAGTCGCTTCCCTGCTGAAGCACAGCTGCGTCGGGGCTGGAGGAAGATGCCTGGCCATGGGTTAACCGGAGGGCAGGGTGCCTGTCCCGCTGCCAGCAGGCTCTGGGCTCGCTGGGACAAGTCGCCTGGCCCCCATCCACTCCTGTTTCCTTCTTTGCCTGTGACAGAGGAGGTCCTTAGGAAAGTGTGAGCAGGAGCAGGTCGCTGCCAGAGGAATTCAACCAAGCCAGAGCCAGCTGCTTCCCGGGAGAGCCCGGCAGTTCCACTGACAGCAGCAGCTCTTGCTGTCCATGGGAATGGGCAGGGATGTGCTTGGAAAGCTTTGGCTTTCCTGTAGTAGCAGTGGTAGGGCTGGACTTCATGATTGCCAGGTTTTACCGCAGCACCCCAAAGGATGGGGGAGAATGACGTGGCTGTCAAACTGAGATCAGTGTGGTGTGATCAGGGCAGTGTGATCAGGGCATTCAGCATCTTCATAGTCCCAGCTCCAGTTAATTGCTTGCAGATATAAATAAACCTAGAAATCCTGTTGTGATCTCTCTTGTTACCTGGCAGAGCTCTTATCATGTCGGCACAGGGGCTGTTCATATTTTAATGGATTTATCTCTTGTGTGGAGGGGTATTACAAGCTTCTTTCTTCCAGTGCAACTCTATGGAAATCCCTCCAAGCATGAGGCAGTACCTGGGCACTGAATTAATCTGTGCCCCTGGGTTCTCACAGCTCCATTAGTGGCTTAGCAGGGAAAGCAGTTAGCGTTAACTAACTTAAGAAAATAGGATTTGCTGTGTTTGATCTGCCCTCGGCTCCTTGTATCCTCCCCACAGCAATGACAAAGAATGGGCACATTACAGGAAGACAAAAATAGGCATAGGGAAGACACAACATAGACTAATTTGTAAAATGTGTATCAGCATCCTCCAAGGGTCTTGGTGGAAAAGAAAAGCTGTGCTACAGTCAAGTGCAATAGGAGACCCTGAACCAGTTTTCTCCTGCCACATGCACAGTAACATCCGCACCCACAGCTCTTACCTTGCCTTTCCCCAGGGCTTGAGCCACACAGAGACAGTGAGTGTAGTGTCCTCTCCTTCAGGTTTGGGATCTGTCGCCCATGTGACGCTGGGACAGCTCTCTGAAACCATCTGGCGTTTTCCGAAGGGCTGTTTGTCCCCTTGCCTTTCATCATATGAACATTCACCATAGCTGGTGTTCTTGTGCTTTTAAAGTCAGTTAAAGAAACTGCCTTCGAGCTGTACACCGTTTCCCCTGTGCTGTGCTCCTTAGCAGAGCCCTGTGTCCATCAGTGGCTGGGTCTGACGGCTCTTTGGGAGCCGCCAACTTGTGCGGCGCTGTTGTCTGATGACCATGAGCTCCCACGGAATAGCAGTGCCAAGCAAGAAGCTCAATTTCAGGCTGCTTAAACATAGGGTCAGTAAGTTGAGACTTGTTTGCAGACATGACTGTCAGGTATCTGAAATAACAGCAGTCGGGTGTAATGACCTGTTACCTGTAGTACCCTCTAATAACAACATACCAAGCAGTGAGTTTAGAGGGGTTTCCTGCTCGGTTGGGTCACTTTTCATCTAGAGTAAACATGGAACACACCAATTGCTTTCCTTAAGTTTTTCAGGCACTCCTGTATCATTTTGGAAGAGAAGCACCATAGGGATCTCTTTCTGATTGGGCTTGGCATTTCTTTATTAGGTCATACATGGACTTCCATAGCACTCACCCTGTGAAAGAGCTGGTGTGTGTCCCACAGAACCCCTCAGGTCCTGGGTATGGCCATCGAGCACGCTGCAGAGAAATCCCTCTCTGTTCTGTGCCAACAGTTGTCAGCTTTGCAGAAAATTTACGTCACCCATATGCTTAAACTTTCTCTCCTTGTTAATAGTAAGAAATATTTCCTTTTTTTTCATGGTTACTTTAACTCAGTCTGTTTGCTCCAGGATTTTCTGAGCGGTGGGTGTGTTTGCTGCTCTGCCAGCTCCTGTCATACAGTGAGCTTTGCAAAGAAATGGGGATTATGAGGCCCTGAGCCTCTCTCTGTCCTTGGTGTTGGTGGTAGGTGTTATGATCCCCTTGTCCAGGCTCTGCATCAGCTGCTGGTGCCTCTGGGCTTGGGCAGTGCTGTGTTAGCAGCTGCATTTCCCATCTCTTATTGAGCAGCAGGCCCTGGTCCTGCCTGTTCCCATCCAGACCAGTTACAGGTCCCTGTGCTGCTCTCCTGGCCTCTGGCTGTTGGCTTCTGGTCTCTTCTCGGGTTTTTCATGCTCTGAAGGTATGTGGTGTCCAAGTACTGCCCTCCAGCCATTGGATTCTTTGTGGATAGGGAGATTTGACTTGCTGGCAGATCTAGTGACTTTGAGAAGTGTCAGTCCTGCCTCTTGGGGCTGTTTCAAATTCCTGATTGCAATCTAGCCTCTTACTAGAGTCTCAGTCATCTTCTTCTCCCAAATTCCTGCTTTCCCAAATGAGTTGCCTTATCTCCCAGGTGAAGAAGAAGCTATCAACACTGGGCAGGAGCTAACTGTTCCCCTGTGGCCCCATGCAGCCTGTAAGCCATCATCAGTCTTCAAAATGCAAGAGTTTTCTGCAGCCCCCAAACTCCCGTCTCTATTGAGGTTGGTAAAACCCAGCTTGTGATGGCTCTGCTACCCACAAGCTGAAATCAGTGAAACTGTCTTGTGTCAGAGCACCAGCGGGGCTGGGAGAAGCTCAAGAGCTGGGAGAGAGAGGCTGAGAGACGGGCTCTGAGTAACATAAAACGGCCAAGCAGTGAAATTTGGCATGTATCTTGTTAGTGTCACAGTTTTTTATGTGGCATTTCCTAGGGATGTTTTGCTTTTATTTTAAAATTGATGTATGTGTAGAAAATATTTTTAACTTCATTGACAGCTCCCTAGTGGTCTAGAGCACACGGTGTGGTGTCACAATTCGTTAGCTTCTCAAGGAGGTATTTTTAATCCACCAATATAAACCATTTGCAATTGTACAATCTGTATTTTAGTCCTGTGGTTTCCTAATCATGCATCTAGAGAATGAACTCATCCAGTTTATAAATTATAAAGCGAACGGAAGGATTCAGCTCTTCTTTCTAAATGAATCTGGATCCATTTCTTTGCGGATTGCCTACTGTGTTTGAAACCTCTGATGCAGGCAAGTGTGAATGTTTAAAAATAAACTCATGTGCCATTTATATTTTTGCCAAGTGGTGAAAGTTGCCTCCTGCCCTTTCTTTCCAGAAGGGCTCTTCAGCTTTGACTTGCAGCCGGGAAATAAAAGCCAGGGGTAGGATGCCAGCTTGCCAGTTTGATGACGGCATCAGCGTGTCTTTGCAGAGGATCCAGCCACACTTATTTCTGGTTTTGCTGGACTGCCCAACTACTTGTAGTAGAGGTTTTGGGGGCCACTAGACAACAACAGAGCAGCCTTCGCATGTGGTAGGGAACATGTGTTGGTGACTGCTGCCATGATGGGAAGACCCCAGTCCTCACTGCTCGCTGGAGTAGATGTTTGGAGAGCTAGAGCTGCTGCAGCCTGTGGAATAATTTAGTAATATCTAATTGTGGCTTTGGTTACCAGCCTGGGAACCTCTGGCACGGGAGGTTAGGTTAAGAAGGGAGAAGAGATACCCGCTATCTTCCATCTTCCCACATCAGGGATCCACTATATTTTATGCAGTTGTACAATGCAGGCAGCAGCAGAGGAGAGGAATAACATCTGAGCAAGCTATGGGATCATAAAACAGAAATAAGCAGAGGGGTTCAGCCAGAGAAATACCTCAGAGGAGCTTCAGCTCCTTTTCCCAGGCTGAATTAGGTTTTGGGTTGACATTGTCATTCAGCCACATTCATGGATCTGTAGCCTGTTGACAGAGGTAGTTTGTTGGCTAATGTCCTGAGAGGAAGAGACATGGGAGATGTGCAGCTTGGGTGGTGTGTAATGAGTAAAACTCAAGGTGATGGGTTGTTGCAAGTAAGAGAGAAATCTTCTGCACAGGAGACCTCAAAACTGGAAAGCAAATGGGATTGGAGCATCATTTGCTGTTCGTTTGTACGCAGTTCTTCAGTTGTGTGAAAGGGGGCAAGGCTGGTAAGGGGAAGGATGATGCTGCTGTCAGGCACAGCACCATCATCTTGCACCCAGGAGGTGCAGGTTGGCTAGTTGTGGAGCTGTGCTGGGTGCCCAGCATGTTCCTTGCTGATTCCTTCCTGTGCCTGCTCTGCATTTGTTTGGGATGGAGATGTCTCAGGTGTCATGACAGTGGGGTGGGAAAAGCAGCTGCCAGTGATGTCTTGTTTCCCTGAAGAGCAGGCTTATGGGACAGCTGATTTTACTACTTTGCTTGTCTCTGTCTCCTGGAGGTCAGCCATGCCCAGGACACAGGGCAGCAGGGATGGCTTCAGGAGCCTGCTGGAGAATTTGTACCTTCACCTGGAAAATGCACATTTAGGGAGAGACAGGGGTCTCACTGAGGAGGCAGTGGGTGAGGTGGGACCAGTTTAGGACCGATTCAGGACTTCCGACCGGTAGCAACAGTAGTCCCATATCTGGGTACTGAGATTGGCCAAGTATTTGTTGTCTGCAAGGCTGAAAGGGAAGGACCATCCCAAACCAATTCAATAGGTAATGAGTTGAGATGGTACCAAGCTTCCTTGTCTTTCCTTGTTTTCCACTGTAGGACTTCTGGTTTCTCCTTATTGCCCCCATCCTGTCCCTACAATGTCTTCTTCCACCTCTATCCAGGGTCTTTCTCCAGCAGTTCAGAACTGCAGCCCAAGTAGAAAAGCTCATGGAAGGAGAAGTGCTTCTGTGTCAAGAGCAGTTTCTTTAAGTGAAAACACAGCTGTGAGGTTTGCAGGCTGCACTTCTGTACGGGCTCGTCCAGCCAGCACAGCCAGCACTGCTGCAGTCCTTCCAGCACGCAGGAATTGGGAAATCCATTGTGAACAAGATTGAGTTTGATGGCCTGTGTGGAGGCAGATGGATGTATTTTTAAAGGACAAGGTGCCAGAGAAATCTGTGATTACGTTACTGGAGAATAGCTCGTTTTCTGTGGTTTTAAAAGTGAGTGTCAGGACTTCAGGGCTGTTTTTTTTCGGGTCAAAGCCGAAGTTTGGGAGGGGCATAAAAAACCTGATGATGACTAAGTTTGTTCTTGAAAAGCTTTCTAGAGCTTGCTGGAGAGGGGAGTCTTTGTTCCGAGAGGGAGCTGCTACCAGTCCTTTTGGGCTTCCATGCAAATGGAGTTAAAATTGCATGAGTGCCAAGAGCAGGAAAGAACCCCAGCCCTTCAGGAGAGTGTTCTCTGTTTAACCTTTAGATCCAGTTCCCTGGTTTTTGTCATGGAGGCTCGTGTTGTGCCGTTCCCCCTTTGCCCTGGGTGAACTCCTTCTGCTTGAATAACCCACCACATCGGTGGAATTACCTTGAGTGGTTAAACCCAAGGCTGGCCGAAGCGTGCCCTTACATCGCCCCAGAACTGGGACATCTGAAGTCTCTGACCGGGTTACTCAGCTGAACCGATAATGCCTCTCTGATACAGTGCATGTGTAGAGAAAACTTTTCATCTAACGACAGAGGTTTGCTGCTTGGAGCCAAGGCTGGGAACGGGCTGGGGATCCAAGCCAAACCATGTACTCATGGGGCATGCAGAAGTTGCCCAGTCAAGTCAATATAGGTACTGGCAGCACTTCAGCAGCCAGAAGGCTGCTCCTCGCGCTCTCTCCTTGTTGGAGCTACCAGGCTTTATCGCATGACTGGGCCCCTAATTGCTGCAGGTCTGAAACTTTCTTTGAAATGAGGACGGCTGCTCTCTGCACTGAAGCCCAGGCACGCTGGAGGTCCATGACAGCATTCAGCACTGCTCCCCCTTTCTGAAAATCCTTTTTTCTGACCTTGGTGGAGGAAGCCCCAAGATGTAGGCAGCTTCCCCTATGCCCCCCACCAAGAGCTGTCCACGTGGAGCAGGGGGCACTGTGTCTCCACAGGCAATCGGGCAGCACAGAGCTGCCAGTGTAGCAAAGGGCAGGTGTCCTGAACCCTTCAGCTGTTGCTGGTGTCACATGCCTGCTCATGTCTGGGTGCTGGTTTGGTGTCTCCTTGCCACTGTCAGGGGAGTGTGTGGGAACCCTTGGGTGCAGATGAAGTGCACTGGTGCCTGGTGGTTGGAGGAACAAGAAGGAGCAAGGAGACATCCCACTGTCAGCCAGCTGCATCCTCTACTGGATTTAAGGATATAGGAATGGAGAGGAGGATGTTGCCCATCTGGAGAGCCATTACATGAACAAGTGTTACGAGCACACAGCCCTGTGTGCCCAGTGACTATGCTGGGCAGGAGATGACTTCCTCAAGCAGGTAACATTACCTTCACCGTGCCTCTGTGTTACATGCTACACAGAGTTACTGGTGATCAGCCATGTATTGTAAGCACATCCTCTTGCTCTGTCTGCCCATCACCAGACAGTTTGCTCACATCTGCTCAGCACCTTGGGTGTGATGCCTCCACGGAGGACATGATGCCCTGCCCATCAAACAGCCTGTCCCAGCCCCTTTGAATTTCAGCACTCTGCTCCTCTTGTTTGGGTGTATTGCAATTGTGTCTGGTGGCGAGCGAGCCTATCTGTCACTGTATCCACACAGATCCCAATTACTCCTTTTGACAGCTCTTATTCACACACCTCCCTGTGCCTCTGACATCTCAATTATTGATGGGGCTCGCCTGGTAGGCAGCACTCTGTTCTCAGCATGGCTACGTTCCAGCTCCCTTTCCCATTGAGTTCACGCACGAACCATGCCGAGCGTCTCTTTATGTGCAAAGCTATTGAAGTGGAAAGGGATCTTTATTAGCATGTGGGCTCCAGGGCTATGCCACTGAAGGGGGCAGTGCAAGCCAAATCACACCACAGTACTGTGCTGGGAAATTTTCTCTCCCCCTCCCCTCCCAGCGAAGTCCAGCAGTGTCTCATAAAATGAAAGAATCTCATACGTTTAATGCTGGAGATCCCTTGATCTGATGAGCCTTCCTTGTGATGGGGTCACCCTGCACTTGCATTTCTGTAAGAACCCTCAGTCCCACATTGCCCCTTCAGGCAGACAATCTGGTATTTTGAAGAGCGGTGCCCTTTCCTTTGTCTTGGTATTGGTTTGCTGGCTTTACAGCAAGCCTCTGCGTCCTGACAAGGGGCACTGACACAACAGAAAAAGGAGCTTCAAAGCAACATGGGGTGTTGGAGCAACGTTGTCAAATTGGTTAAGAGTTAACGCTGTGCCAGAGGGAGGATTGCAAAAGCCTGCTTGCTTTGTAGGGCTTTGCTATGGGGAGGCTCTGGGTGTCTCGTGACATTGCTGCAGTCAGATAGCAGGAATGATAAAGTGGCTCCTGATTCCTGCCCTCAGCCTTGCCCTGCAGCCCTCTTTAGTTTGGAGGTAGCCAGAGACTTTGTGCTTAGTGAAGGTAGGAAAAGGGAAAGGGTGGCTGCTGGAGAAGATGGAACAAGAGAGAAGCAGCAGTATTGGGGTGTGCAGAGAGCTGGGAATGGACACTCAGGTTTTGTTCTGGGACATCTGTGGCAGCAGAGACCTCATAGGTTTAACTTTAGTGTGAGAGGAAACGTCTGCAGAGCAGACCTTCCAAAGCACCGAGGTACTGGGAAGTGTAAACGCCTTTGCTGGCTGAGCATGGCCGTACAGAAATGAGCACGTGTCTCAGTGTGGTCAGTGGAGCACTCCTGTGTCCAACAGCAGAATGGACCCAACTACACAATATTGAGTGGGTGTGGACAAGCTTAGTAGGGAGCTTACAGTCTGTGCATCCCAGCTTGTCTCCCAGCAGCACTCAGCTAGTTCTTCTTCACTATCTTATCTGCCCTGCGATGAGTTTTGCCTGGAGGCTCCATTTTCCTTGCGGACACCAAATGCCACCAAATGAGCAAAGGCAGTCCAAGTGTCAGAGCTTGGGTCTGTAAGGACTCCTGGCCTGGGTGACAATCACAGGTCCTCTCTTCCTCTTCCTGGCTGGCCATGACAGTGCATCAGCAGGGCAGATCTGTGGAAGAACAGGGGTTTGTGCATCAGTGACAGCACCCTTGAGCTATGGTTGTTGGGACAGACCTTTAGTTACATGTCCGTCCATGTGATAGCCAACCATGACATTTCCCTGAGTAGACTCTTCTTGTCACTGTGGGTGACAGCAGCATCTTCTTTCCTGACAGTTGCCTCAGATGGTCAAGCTGTGTGTGATCCCCGTTAAACAGGCCTTGCTGGCACCAGTGGGTAGGCAGAGATGTCTGAGCCTGACAAACAGGGTGTGTTTTATTTGTCTGGAATACCATGAGCAGATGCAGAAGGGTTAAAATAACAGAAAGGTGAAAACCCCATTATCTCTTGGAATTGTGATCTTTCCTCTTTCTTGGGTAGGCAGGTCCATGGAACCCCAGATAGTGGAGCAGTCACCCTCCCATACCTGATTGCCCCACAGCTTTCCCTGGCAGCCTGTCCAAACAAGGCTGTTTTCCTTCCAAACCCTTTTCCTTCCCTCCCTTCCCTGGACCTGTGTCCTTACACAGAGCTGGTCCTAATGCCAGGCACAGGGGCCAGGTGAGCTGTAACCAGAGATGCTCGGTTACTGCAAGGCCAAAGCCCACTTAGCCAAGAGCTGCAAATGAAAGGTTCCAGTATTCCTGGGTTTGTCCTGATCAGAAGCATTGTTGAAAGTGGCCAAAGCCACACTTTTGCCTAATGTGCTTCCATTTTGTCTTCTCTGGTGACTCTGCAGTGCTGTGCCCTTTCCTCAAAGCGCAGGACCAGGTGGAGCTGGGAGTGGTTGCCTCTGGCACAGGCCAGAGGCAACCACTGTCCCAGAGGTGCTTTCCTCTCAGAGGTGCTTTCCAATACTCTCAGGAAAGCTTTGGAAAACCTTGCTCAGAAAAATTGCTTTAGGCTGTTCTCAGTTTGTCCTTCAGTTCCCCAAACCAGGGAGGTTCACCTGGGGGACTCCAGTTATGGGCAGACGACCTTTGCCTGCGCCACAGCAAGGTGATCGTTTCCCTCTCTTGGGGAGGTGGCTTGTTTCTTACTGACCTCCTGCTCCCATGGGGTAGCTGCTGTGTGCCATGATAGCATCTGGAAAGGCTGGAGCTGCAGCATGGCTTCACAGATCTCTGCAAGAAGAAATGTCCTCAGCTGCCCTTGTTGGTCCTGCCTTTAGTAGTGGTCTCCAGAATGGATTTGAGGGACCTGCTATGCTGTGGTGAGATCAGAGCTTGCAGGAAGGGGTAGTGGTGGAGAGCATAAAAGGTTGCCATCTGATCAGCGGTCCAAAAGGTGACACTTGTACCACAGACAGGTGCACAGCACAGACACGAGTGAAGCATGCTGTCACAGGAGTGTGTGTTTCAGAGTGGCTTACAGAGTTGGGGGCATGGAAGTCAAGGGAGAGCAGCTGGATTTGGCCTCAGCCTGGTACTTGGTTCTTAAGTCAGGAGCCAAGATGATGAATTTTTCTATGATTTCATGGTATGCAGTTTTATTTGGGTCAGTGAGAGCACAGAGTATGACTTTGCTACCCTTTAGGGAAGAGAAAATCAGTGCACCATCTAATGATTCAGCACACGGGGTTTCTTAACAGCCTGCGGGAGAAAAATGTTTTAATTCTGTGTTCATTCCTGAATAAGCCGTTAATTTGAGATCGCAATTTCTTTGGAGCCCAGAGGATCGGAGTCTGTGACCGAATGGAGCAGCTCAGCACTGCTCTTTCCTCCTTTCCCTGTTAAAAAAGGCTGGGCTCATTGTAACAAACCTCCCTCAACTTTTAGTGACTTGCAATGCTCTTCCTAGACTGTTTCAAGAGTCCCTTGTGATCCAGCAGTGGTAACAGCCCTGCTGTTAGTAATCTGTGACCCCAAAAACCCCAAAGTGCTCAGCACATGAAGACCACAGCTGCCTCCTCTGAAGGGTGCTGCCTCTTTCCTGCTGGCTCCCAGCTGGGGTCTGCTGCACTCTGTGTCTGTGGGAGGTGGTGGGACACGGCTCTGGGGCCAGCAGCCTTCCCCTGGGGAACAAGAGGTTGCTGGGATGTGCAGAGCTGATGCAGGGCTCAGCCCTGTGCCATTTTCTAGGCATTTCAGCGTATGAAGTCACTGGAGACATTTTCAGCAAAAATGTCTCCCCACAGGACCATTCTGGTGCTTGTTGAAAGAGGATTAATTTTTCCCCCTTAAATAAAACGAGCCGTGTTTGAAATCTGAAAGCTCTTGCCGAATGCCTTCTTGGAGCTGCAAAGACAGCAGCTTCCAGGTCACATCATAGCCTCCTGCCGGACGCGGATCCAAACTGCAAACCCTTCTAACAGCTCTTTAATAACTCTGCACAGAAGGAAAAATCTGTCACCTTTCCCTCTGTGGTTTCTCCTCTGTTCTAATGCACTGGAGGAACGAGATGGAGCCGGGAAACTTTTCAGAGAAAGACTCGTGGGAACTACAGCTGCCGATGGAGAAGACTCATTTCTTTAGTGTCTGAGGGGAACCGCAATCGCTTTGGTGAAGGGTGGTGTGCGTGGGTGGGTTTGGAGGGGTGAACCATTATGACCCATGCATTTCAGAAGAACCACAAACACTTTATAGTAACAAAGTGTGGAAAAAGCGAGAGGTTTCTGCAACGCATGTGACTTTTCCCTGAGGTTTGGAACCCCGCGCTATGTTCCAGGCCACGGTGTTTGCGTGTCAGTCTCGGTGGGTTAAGCTTTCTCCCACAAGCCTCTCTTGAAGTTGCTGTGATGACCGAGAGTCTAAAATGTTGCTTTTTTTTTTTTCCTCCCTCTCTTCTCATTCTCCCCCCCCCCCCCTCTCCTCTCTGCAGCTGAAGCTCTCGTTTACCTTGGACCGGGAGAGCGGGATGCCTCAAGGCTGTTATATCTATCAGTACCGGGATAGCAACAAGTAAGTCCCGCAGAAGATTGCATGCAGCAGGTAGGGGAAGGTGCATTGAAACCAAATGTCCCTGCCTTCTGGCAGAGGGATCCGAACTGCTTGTACCACTTAAAAGTAGATTAAGACAGGCTTCAGGCTTGACCTGGAACTGGGAACAGCTCCTGTAAGGCCAGAGCCTTTAAAATGTGCGAGGCCCTGCTGCCCTCTTTTTTTTTTTTTTTTCCCCTGCAGCATTTAAAAGCTTCTTTTGTATGGCTAAAAGAACTTGCCCAGGAGCGTTTGCAACGCAGACCATGCACTGGTTTATGCTGGGGTGACTGGGAGCATGACCTGGGTGTAAGCATCCAAAGGCTGCAGAGCACTGAAGAGGCCAGCCCTCACCTCTGCTCTTCTGGAGACCCCATTCTCCCTGCTAAAGCTCATGTGTGGGTTCACTGGGTCGCCCTTCATATGCCTACAGTGGCAGCCACATGCTCTGTTTTTATAAGGTACCGTATGATATTCAAGCTTCGGATGTGTCTGGAGCACAGAGTCCTCAATTTCTAGGTATTCTGCCTATTTTTACTAGCTGCTGTAGCAAATTGGCACCCACAATGTTTTTATTTCAAATCACATTCTCATTATCAAATTGACGGCAGCAGCACAGTGCAGGATATTTCCGTGTTCGCGCTGGGTTACTTTGCCTGAATACCAGCATGTCATAAATCCATAGCTTGTTGCCTCCACCCATATCGTTCTGCTTCTTGCCAGTTATTGAAGGTTAATGTAAAAACAGAGGGTATGTGAAATTGTAAATGAAAGGAACAGCCTGTAATTAGATCTGCTCTGCAACCCTGGCGAGAATGGTCTCAAAGAGGAAGAGGGGCACCCACAGGCAGCACCTGCTCCCTCTTAGTTGAGAAATCTCAGGCTTTAAACAAGTGGGGAGATAATTTCTGGGAGAATCTTTCCCATCAGTGGATGGTGCATGGTCCCATCCCAAATATCCTGGCCCGTGTGATGGGAATGAGGAGAGCTGGTACCTCCAGCACCACCAAGCTAGCACGGAGACGTGTGGTTCAGCACAGAAGCATCAAATCACAAGGGAAGAGCGTTTAGTTTTGAGGTTTGCAAAGGCAGTGGCACACAATGCACAGCAAGGAAAAGAAAACTCATGGATCTATTGGGGGTTGTTAAGGATGTTTATGGATGCAGTGTTTCTAATTGTGTGGTGGATATCTCAAAAATCAGCAGCTGTGGCTTTTTCTGCCACAGACCCTCCTCCCCCGGGGCTCCAGTGGGTGTTTTGTGCCATTGTTTGAGGAAACTCCGGGGATGGGAGTGGAGCTATTTTCTTTAAGCACTAAGGCCAGTAGGAATTCCTCTTGGAAAGCTCGTTTTTAGCCGCGAGTGGACAAAGTAGCTGCAGCATGTTGTCAGCTGTTGATTTAGAGATGGATGGCTGTGACCTGTGTTTCTGGCAAGCGTGGGAGCTGAGCCCCTGCCAGCCATGCCAACCAGGATCATGGGTTGGAAAATTACGGTGCAGGCAGGATGAGTGGGACTGCGAGTAAACCCAGACTTTGTGTGTGTCTGATGGATCCAAACAGCAGTTACACCTCCTTGCAGGGCCCGTGCTTTGTGTGTTATAGCTCGTTTCACCAATCTGGGGCTTGGGATTCCCATTTTTCCCAGGAGAGCCTTGCTAGATCTGCACACATGTTTATCCCCTAAGCCCTGTGCGTGCAGCCCAGCGCTTCCATCAATCCTTGGCCCGTGAGCTGAAGCGTGAAGGTCTGTGTTACAGCTGATGTGTTCTTGCAGGTAAATCACCCTTGAACCAAGTGTGTACTTCCTTCTGGTTGCACTCTGGTGATGCTGGAGGAGCCCACATGCACTACAGCTTTATTGGCAACAGAGCATCACATTTGAGTGGTGTGGTGAAGTGCTGGGCGCAGCTCCTGCTCAGCCAAGCAATGGCCGTACTTTCCAAGAACTGGGCCTTTCATAGGGTTAATTTGTTAATCCATACAGTGGCACAGCACTTGCTGTGATAATTTTTTCTTAGCAGTTTCCCAGGGTAGGGGGAAAGCCTTTGTGTTTTCTCAAGCCTTGTCAGGCTTTGATGGTACTTATCAGGACCCAAGGGGATAACAGCTCTTCTGCATCCCTCTAAAGATATGTCTGGAAGTTAAAGCAACGTAGCATATATGTCTGCACCATGTTTTGGAGCCGTTTACAGCCCAGAGAAGAAATTCTGGTGGCACACTGCGACCTCATGCATGGAAAAGACTGGAAACATGCACCTGAAAACCCAGTGTTGTTGGCAGAGCGTTGCAGCCGGGACCTGCACCTGGGACAGACTCACGGTGGGACCATGGGTATGTGACACTCTTAAGCAGCAGTTTCAACAGGAGGAAGCGGAGGTGATCCTGGTCAATGGAAACCTGGCCTGGCCAGGAGTGTGCCTGGTGCCCGGAGATCTGTGAGCTGGACTGTGCGTGGCGAGGCTCAGTGCCACCCTGGTTACTGGTGGACTGTGTCCCTTCCCCTTCAAGTGGCAAATGCTGTTCCAAGCTGCAGCCAGATGGGGCCACCGGAGAACAGCAGATAGTGGCCTCCCACTTGCAGAACAAAGGACCGCAGCATTGATGAAAGTGTAATTACCAGAGCAATTAAAATTTCTATTGCTCAGGCTAGAAGTGCAAGTACCACGCAGGCTCTTAAAAGGGCAATAATTTGGAATTTGTTCCCTTTAAAATGATAAAACCCTTCCAATTATTTTTTGCCCACTCCCAGTAGCTGCCCGTTGCCTCCTTGCCTACAGCAGCATTTGTGGGCACTTGATTGCCCCAGTAGCGACCCAAGTGCTGTACTTGGAGCCATATGATGGTCACAGGGGTGAGATATGGGGACATCACTTCTCCCCTTTTTCCTCTGCTCAGACCTGGGCAATTTCCTTCCCCTTGCCTGCCAATCCTTCCCAGCCCCAGGAAGTGCATTCACCAGTCCCTCATCCACGATTATGATACCAGCAGTGATGAGGAAGCACTGGCTGCCTTCTCTGAAGGCTGCCTTCTCTGAAGCCTGCCTGCGTGGTGCTGCTGGTCCCACTCTTGTGGGCTTCCAGGCACTGGAAGGATGAGATTGATAAGGGTTACAGATGATTGTGGAAGACTCCTTCCACCCCAAGTGCAGGAAGAGCCAAAGCCAACTTGAGATCCCCCCTGGAAGAAATTAACAGCAAGAAGTTTAGTGTCTTTTTGCTGAAATAGAAGATTCAGTCTGTTTTCTGAGACACTGATGCTATCACACGCTTCTCCCCTAACATGGTTTTCCTGCTCCTTTCACCTTCAGGTACTGGTGTCTTTTGTGTCTTTCTCACATCACAGGCACCACCTTCACCAATAAGCCAGCTCGCAGTTCGCCAACAATTTCATTTTCATTCCTTCTGCAGCTGGGGTTTGTGTCAGGATTACAGATTTGTAGTGGGGGCTTTCATGTTCTCTTCAGAGTAATTTCTACACCCAGAGGAGCAGCATCTTGCATGGAAGCACTTAGAGACCTCTTAGAAAAGCAGCGTTGGAGTATTGATCATTTTTTCTCTCTGGGGACCCGGAGTGCTACAGATAGAGCTGCTGTGCAGTGTAGCCACTTGCGGGCAGCACCACACAACTCTTCACATGAGAAGTGAAAAATAGCTCCAGTTGAAAGGAAAAGTGGTGCCCCCTTTTATATAGAGATCAATGATGCCTGGTACATTGGATTATCACTTAAAACACCAGGACTTCAAATGCCAGGGTGCATGCACTCCTGCTGCTGACAGGCTACTGATATATAATGCTGTTTGGGTTACCAACTGAGCTCCTCCCTGCAATCTTTTCATAAGGTGAATGTAATATCTGCAGTGATGTACTCAACGTTACGTGGAGAGAGCCAGCCTATAATTATGCTTGAATTGTTTGAACGGGTTATTTGTCACAAACACATTAGCTCACTCCATTTATTGCCACCATTCAGTGCTGCAGCAGGTTTGGTGTAAACAGAGCTGGGGTGGAGGTTCAGGGGGGTTATTTTTCTGAATAGAGCAAAGCAGAATTGTTTAGGGTTTATTCTTTTTTTGCTAGAAGAGCTGTTGACTGGGAGTTCTGGGAACAAAATTCATCAAGCAGCTGACACAGCATAAACTGATTTGTTTTGAGAGGTACTTCCGAGGTGTACAGCTCATGTGTTGGACTTTGGCATGGACCTGGTTGCTTTGCAGTGACCTGGCAAGTTTACTGTCATATGTTTGTTCCTTAGGAGAGATCGAGGCTCACGGAATGGTTGTTTGTGCAAAGAGCTGCTGCACAGCTCACACACCCCCTGGGTGCCTGACCTGCTGTATGACATGGCTGCCTCATGGCAAAGCAGCACTGCTTGGTGTAAAGGAAGTGATTGTCTCTGTGAATGGCATCCAATCTTCTTGTGAAGTCATCAACAAATGCATGCTCTGCTCTACTCTGACCTGCAGGCCAGAGAAGTCTCCAAAGGCGACATTTCCTCTTGTCTTGCCTGGCAGATTGGGTTTTCATGGGGGAAATCTATGTAATCCCTTGACATCTCAGGTTGGGATGGGTGCTGACTAGCAGCAGCTGTTCAGCTGAAGCTTCATGAAATGCCTTGTTTAGATTTCAGATTGAAATGAAATTAATTCCATTTCTAGAAATGGGTCTGCCAGCCCATGTCAAAGTCTCCAGGGTGGGATTTTCACTGCAAGTGGCCTGTTGGACAAGCTGGGCTAGCTGGGATGGGGCATGTCCTACTGCACCACAGATTGGTGGACTCACCTCTGCACATCACTGGGTTTCTGCAATTGTGGCCCAGATATTGTTGGATTGCAGGTGACTCTTTCCTGGTGACCTCCTGGTGGGAGGGTTGAGCTGTCTTTGGAGGCCATGGAAGCATCAGAGCCAGTAGAGGCAAGTCAGTCTAGGAATGCCACTACTTTGGTTGTAACCAGCCCCTGGGTCTAAGTCAGTATCTCCTGGGCTTAAAGTGCTGCCAAGCTCTGGTGGAAGAGTTATCTGTGTGATTGAGAATGGGATTGGAAACAAACTGCAAGTTAGGGTGTGAGTTAGCACTGCAGAGAAGATATATTGTGCAGAGAAGATATTGGCAGATGAAGGGATTGAGAGCAGCCTTGTGAAAAGGACTCAGGGGTGCCGGTGGATAAAAAGCTGGACATGAGCCAGCAATATGCACTCCCAGACCACAGAGTCACCTATGTCCTGGGCTGCATCACAGGAAGTGAGGCCAGCAGGTCAAGGGATGGGATTCTCCCTCTCTGCTCTGGTGAGACCCTACCTGAGTACTGTATCCAGCTCTGGGGTCCTCAGCACAGGAACAACATGGACCTGTTGGACTGAGTCCAGAGGAGGAGCATGACAGTGGTCAGAGAGCTGAGCACGTCTGCTGTGAAGACAGGCTGAGAGAGATGGGGTTGTTCAGCCTGGAGAAGAGAAGGCTCTTGGGAGACCTTAAGGTGGCCTTCCAGTACCTGAAGCAGGCTTGAAGGATGGGGGCAAACTTTTTAGTGGGGTGTGTTGCAGTAAGACAAGGGGTAATGTTTTTAAATTACAGAGAGTAGATTTAGACTAGATACAAGGATGAACTTTTTTACAGTGAGACTGGTGAAACAGAAGAACAGGTTGCCCAGAGAAGTGATAGATGCCCCATCCTTGGAAACATTAAAGGTCAGGTTGGACAGGGCTCTGAGTAACCTGATCTAGTTGAAAATGTCCGTGCTTACTATAGGAGTGGTTGGACTAGATGACCTTTAAAGGTCCCTTCCAACCCAAACTTTTCCATGATACATGACAAAAGAGAAGACTAAGCACATTGGAGTTTTTCTTACGATACCCTGTCTTGTTTTCTGCTTGACTTATTTGCACTAAACTTTACCTAAGTCATCAGGTGATGTAAATATCCTTCACCTGCCAAAGGGTAAGCGCTGGACTTGGCCAGGCAAGGCTGGTGAATTGTTCTGTCACTGTGTGTGGAGATAAACCAGTCCTCCTGGTTTTGACATTGGCTCTATGTAGGGTAAATCGTCCAGGAGAATAAGTCTGGAGGTTGACCTTTAAAACTTCAAAAGGTAATATAATCCTTCCTGCCTAAAGTATGAGCTTGGTTTTCTATATGCCACATCCAAAGTCTGCTGGGACATATGCTGCAAAATAGTCTTTGTTCTTGAGTTCTTCCCTTGCAGAAGGGACCCTGTGGCCATTTCTAGGTGACGAAAGGCTCTTGCAAAAGGCTCTACCCTGGTACTACATAGCTGCTTTTCTTGACACAGGCCTGTCTACTCCTGCCATCCCTCTGCTTAGTAACAGGTTTCTAATCTGTCATTGATGTAGAAATAGTAACTACCAGCTCCTTGGAGTGTTAGTGTGATGTGGGGGCTGCAGATGGAGAAGGTGATCAAGGAAACCTGCCTTTCCCCCCAAAAAGTAGATGGGATTTGAAGATAACCCGACCCTTTCCAAACAAACATTTGAAGCTGTCTTTGGTGACCTGCACAATACCTCTCACTGACTGACAGACCTCTCTTTAAGCCCTCAACAGGGTACCAGGGCAGTCAGGGTGTGCTTCCCCCCACGCAGCAGGAAGGAAGGACTGGGCTCTTAGACCCACTGAGTGTGGGACCACCCTTCCTTTCTCCCTGGGTTGAATCAGGGGAGTTTGTGGTCTTATCTGTTTCAGAGTATTTGCTTGGAGACAAGCTGTAAAGCCTCCCTGTGTCAGTGTTAGACAGTGTCTGGGTGTTTGGTGGTAGTCAAGAAGGTGAGAAAATAGCTGCAGTTGTAATTGAGTCAGAGCTGCTGTCTCCATGTGTCATCCCTGGAGATCTGTTTACATATCCATTTGCTTAACAATATGTTTGGAAGCCTTCAGCAGCATTTCAGCATCATTTCCCTGGCCTATATATGCCTGACTAATGCCCAAGGCAGTGAGCTATATCTGGACTAGAATTACTAACCTATGGATCTGGGTTTTCTTAGTAGCCCTGAATCAGACAAGTCTCTGATTAGTCCTCGGGTACACTGGAAAGGACAGGTCTGACGTGGGAAAAAGTGAGTAATCCTCCTTCCATGAGAAGCACCTCTCAATTTCACCTTGAACCCAAGTCACTGTATTGATTTTTGTGTCCAGTAAGACCCACTCCTGAGCTGAGATTGGGCTAGAAAATCAGCATAGCCCCTAGCCATCCCTCTTCCAGCAGGATTTCTACACATACTTTTTCATAACAAATATGGAAAATGAGTCCTTATTCTGGCTTAGGCTCTGTGTCCTTGAATATATGCCCATAGTGCAGAGTGACTGCTCTGACGGGTATAGATTTTGCTGTCCCCCCTGTGATGATTCATGCAGGGAGCACTGGGACCAGTGAGCAAGTGCATGTGCTGCTTTAGACTCATAGAATCATAGAATAGTTAGAGTTGGAAGGGACCTTCAGAGGTCATCTAGTCCAACCCCCCTGCAAGAAGCAGGGACACCCCCAACTAGATCAGGTTGCTGAGGGCCTCATCCAACCTGGCCATGAACTTCTCCGGGGATGGGGCATCCACCACCTCCTTGGGCAACCTGTTCCAGTGCTCCACCACTCTTAAAGAACTTCTTTCTAATATCCAATGTAAATCTCCTGCCCTTTATTTTAAAACCACCACCCCTTGTCCTGTCACAACAGGCCCTACTGAACAGCCTCTCCCCATCTTTCTTGTAGGTCCCCTTGAGGTACTGGCAGACCGCTTGAAGGTCTCCCCGGAGCCTCCTCTTCTCCAGGCTGAACAGCCCCAACTCTCTCAGCCTCTCCTCGTAGGAAAGGTGCTCCAGCCCCTTTATCATCTTTGTGGCCTCCTCTGGACCCTCTCCAACTGGTCCATGTCCTTCTTATGTTGTGGGTTCCAGAACTGGACACAGTACTCCAGGTGAGGTTTCACAAGGGCAGAGTAGAGGGAGAGAATCACCTCCCTCGACCTGCTGGCCACGCTTCTCGTGATGCAGCCCAGGATGCCTTCTGCTTTGTTAGGATTTGCAATAGGTACAGCCTAACAGTGGGAGGTCACATGCAGCAACAGGCAATGGAATAAGACCAAATGTGAATGCTGAGCACTCAGAGCATGTGTTGTGCTGGCAGTGATGAAGGATGCTGTGTTTGGAGGTAGACCTTCCAGCCCTGCTCACCGTCCTACTGCTTGATCTGTGCTTTCTGCCTGGAGAGAGCGGGGACTTTCAGTTCACTGTGGGTAGGACCTCTGCGCTCTGTTTGGCACTAAGTACCTTCATTCCCCAGGGCATTGGTGGTGTAAGCCAGAGTATCCAGGTGGATTGTCAGCCAGCTGGGATTGCTGTCTCGAAAAGAGCTGCTGGCTGAAAGCTGAAGCAGTCAGACTAGAAGTAAAACACCTATTTAAAACACAAGAGAGATCAACCACTGACAAAATGTCCCAAGAGAAGACCAGGGAATTCTTCAGGTGCACTTCTGGAAGGTGTTTTAGACCCTGTGAGTTGGTGGATTTAAGGGAGCAGTAGCTACCTGAAACCTTCCAGGCACAGGACGTCAGTTACTGCAGTAATCCTCCCAGTCTTAAATTCTGGGCACCCTGCTCTGTGTTAAGGTAAAGGATCAGCTTTGGACTGACACCTCTGGCTTCTTCGCAAAGCTGGGGTTTGTCAGCTGCTGGACCGGGAAGAATAAGGTGTTTGCTTTGAGTCCTGCCCTCGCTTCCTGTACTCTGCTGATTTGGGCATTCAGCAAACCTTATTGTTTGAAATGACATCCTTACAAATCAGAGGGTGAGAGGGGAAGCACCTCTCCTTGCCCACTCCCAAGCAGCAAGGGCGAGCACTTCTCCTTGTCCAATTCCTGCCGTGCTTCACTCTCATCCTGCTGCTTTTTCAATGATTTTCCCACAGTTCAGAGCAGCTGAATCAGCCTGGCAATGGGCTCTGTTCCCCCCGCACCTCCCTGCTTCTTCTTCGTTGAAAAAAGGAGCTCCAAATCTCAAGCATGTTTTGTGTGCTCAGCTCCCCACTGTGTCAAGGTCACCCTGAGCAGGGTTCCTGTTACAGCTTAGCACTTTCACCCCTTCCAATCTGCCATGCACTGGTCAATCTGGAGCCTAATGGATTTGTAACCTGGCTTTGCCTGTCCTGTCTGAGATGTTCCCAGCAATGTAAGAGGATTTGGGCACAGCTTCCTTTCAAGTTAATGGAAAGATCTTGCTTGGAAAGAACCTGCTTGAGGATCTGAGTGTACTTTGCATTAATGTCTCCATTAATTTTAATGGCAGATGGTCCTAACTTCCTCAGATTAGCTTTGAATATCTTAAATTTCCTGTCCTTCATCTGCCTCATCTAAAATGGGACTGATGAGCAGAGGCACCCTGAAATGAGCAGTATCATTATTGGCCAAGATGCCCTCAGGTTTTTCTGCCTTTGTAGATCTCTCTGGAAATGTCCTGTTCCCTGGTGACTCCACTGGACCCCTCCCCAGCTCACCACGTGTAGGGCAGGAGGTCCAGGGTCAGCTCTGAATGAGAGGCTGGCCCTGGCATGGTTTCTGACAAGTCATGTTGTCTGTCTCTACTTCACCACTCTCTGTAAAGCAGAAGAGAGCAAGAGTCCTCTGGGACTTTTTTATTAGCATTTATAAAGCACTTTGTGATCATCAAACAGGAGGGAGTAGAGGAAAGTGAACTTTTATTGTTCCCACTCAAGTCTCAGTTGCAAGCAAGGAGGGGTAGTTCAGCTCTGTCGCCTTGGGCGCGATGTCCTGCCGCACTCCGTTCGCTGGTACGGGCAGTTCTGCCTGCACACAGCCCTTCAGAGCCCAGCCTGGGCAAGGTCTCGAGTGGCTTTACTGCTTCTGTGGGGCTAGGCTGCTCTTGGCAGTGGTCTCATGAGTGGATCAACTCAGCACCCCATGATTCTCCTCCATCTCTCCTCACTCTCTGCCCTCTGGCTCCTCCGCTTACTTGGACGTTTGAATGCATCAGTGATTTCACTGTTACTGTGCATCTCTCACAGATCGGATTGCTGCTCGCTCCTGGCTCGTTCAGCAGAGCTCTTACCTCCTCATGGGCTGCTGGTAGATAGTTCTTGCCACCTCTGAGGGAGCTGAGCAGAGATGGACACCGTGACTGGTGGAAGCCAGCCCTGGCTGAGCTCCAGAATATGTTGCATCTCAGCATAACCTCATTTTGCTCGGACAGTCTGGGTTGAACAGCCTGATTTAGTAAGAGAGTTGATGCAAACCCACTTATCTCAACATCGTCAGGTTAGCGAGCAGCTACATGTGCAGTTGTCCTGGAAGATATAAAAAGGCCACACAGGCTTGTCCCCACTGGAAGTCCCCTTGGGAAAGACTTTATGATCAGATAGGACTTAGAGAGGTGGGGAGGCAGCTCTGTTGCACTACAACAGGGCACCTGTTTGAGAAGTCATCTTATGAATGAGGTTTTCATGCTTTATTTATGCTCAGTGCTCATTTGTAGTCTCACTGCCAGACAGGCACTGTCTGGTGCGATGCCATCTGCCTGGCAATGTGGGGCTGGGCACAAGTGTCCAGGTTAGAGGGGACAGAGTCCCCCATCCTCAAAGAGATCTGCTGTGACTCAATTAAGGTGTAAAGCAGGAGAGGCTGAGAGCAGGCTGCCCGTGCTGGCACACTCACTCCCAGCCAGGCCAGCCCGGGGTCAGGTCCAGCCCCCAACAATTAGCCAGACAGATTGAATCTGGATTGATCTGTCTAGTTGTGCAGAGCAAGCCTATTCCAGCAAAAAAAAATTCTCCTTTCCTTCTCTCTTCATGTCAAAAGGAAGGAGACCTTGTCATATTTCTGGATAAATGGGAAGTACGGGGCAAGGTAGAAGTAAATGTGGTGCTAATGTGTAGGCAGAGTCATTAGGACTGAAAGACATCATCGATGCGGCCAGGCTGCAGCTGATCTGCATTGCTGTGTTGAAACTCCACTCCATGGCATGGCTGCTGCAAAAGTCAGAATTTAACAAGAGCTCTGCTATTTACTGCATGCTTGCAGCATCTTGCAGAGGAGTGCAGGGATTCGAAATATAGTTCAGAGCAGAAGTTTTTGGTGCTGGTGATACTCGCTGCAGGGAATTGCCTGCTGGTGCGGTTATTTGACAGATGTTCTCGGGTCACTCAGGTCTTCACAGTCCTGGCACCAGCAAGAGGAAGCTGAGGTCGTGGGAGAGCAGAGGAGAAGGGCCATGTTGCTTCGGTGACATACCAGGAGTGTGGTACTGAGCTAAGCTGGGGTTTGTGGGTCTCTTTGGAGACAGCGAGGAGCAGGGGATCAGTCCCAGGTAGAAGCCATCAGAAGATGATCAAACATCTGCTCCATCTGTGAGTCACGCCAGTGGTGCCGCGTAGCTGCACCCGTGCTGGCCTTCCCCCCCTCTCAGCTGCATCTTCATGCTGTGCTGTACAGCAAACCATTGGAAAATCAGGCAGGGTGTTTCCAAGGTAGGCAGGACCGGTTCAGGGCTCTGACTCCTGGCACAGCTCCGTAAGCTGTTTGGCCCACACAGCCAAGGAGGGGACTTTTGCAATGACAGGTGCTCTCTGTTGCACCCAGAGTGCTCACATTTTTCAAGGACATTGTAGAAAGCAACCTGAGGAGTGAGACAGAGCACAGCAGCCAAACCAGTTTGGCTTTGCACCACTGCAGAGAGAAGCGGCAGTCCTGGAGAAAACAGCCTGCAAGGTGCCTGGCTGCTCTGGAAAGCAGAGAGAGACAAAGGATGCTTGTCCTGAGATCCATGGAGTGTGCAGCCATTCCTGAGCTCCCCAAAGTGTGAAGGGATGCTCTCTTAGCTGGTGGAGCGGTGTGGCTTTGTGCATGTTTATCCAGGGCTTTCACCCACATGGTGCCAGCGCAAGAGCTGTTTGTACTTGACAGCTCAGCTATTGTTGCAAAGTATGATTTAATAGCAAGACTTGATTACAACATGCAAATGTAGCTGCTGGGGGACTATCTCAGAGGTTTGTGGAGATTAGCTGTTAAATTGGCCAGTGCAAAAACATTATTAAGCAGAGAACATAATTACTCATCTTGTGCTTCTGTAGTGATAGAAGAGACAGATTTGTTTAAAAGCCAGCAAGTCCTATACAGAGAGGAGACTCGTGTAAATGCCACATCATGTACCACTGTATGTTGAAGCATATTTTATTTGAGAAGCAATACTTAATAACAACATTTGGGAACTTGTGGAAGGAATCCATTATATTATTCTGCATCGTAAAAGCAACCCTAATGCCTAGTCCGTGTGAAGGCTGTGCAGATATTGAAACATCTCCTTTCGGTGGTGGTTGATTGCTTTTATGGGGATTGTATCATATGGATATAAACAAATCCAGCACTTGATGTGAAATCTGTGAGCGGGGTTTTAGACTCAGGCATCTATCTTCTATCTGTGTGCATTCCCTCTGAAATGCATCAAGGTTCCCATTAACACCTTAAACGTGGCAAGCAGGATTAAAGCGAGACTGAGCACATACAAAACAAACATCGAGGCATGCGCTCGCCGTTGTGTTTCCCTCGCAGTCCTAGGGCAGGCGGTGGGGTTGCTAGAATAAAGACCTTGTGCATGTGTGAGGGTGCAGGGGGAGGGATCGAGGTGTGGGGAGCTTGTTAGTGCTGCTGACCTGGTTGGGGCTCAGGGGTTTCCTCCTGCCCTGTGGCTCTCAGTAGCACGGGCTGGACTTGCAGTGTGGTGACAGCTGGAGGACTGAAGTCAGACTTAAAGGTGCATTTGGCTAGTTAACCCCTCCAGACAATTTCAGGGTGATCTGTAACAGAGGAGTTGGGAGGGCTGGGTTAGAGGAACAGCTTGTTCCTAACAGAGCGCAGTTCCTGCAGTCGAGAGTGCTGGCCGGGGAGCAGGGTGACGCTGGCAGGGTGAACCGCTGCACCGCGGTGGCTGCTGCCCACCCCAGATTAACCTCCTACAGCATCTCAGCCCCCCCAGCAGATGCTCTGCTGAGGCTTTACTTGTTCAAACAGGAGGAAATATCCTCCCAAGCTTAAGTGGGGGGTGTAAAGACTTAAAGGGTTTTTAAGGGGAATCTCCTCGCTGGTAATTGCTCCCCAGGCAGGTTCCTGTGTGACTCAGTGCTGAATATGGAGCTGCCAAAGACTCCAATCGCTGCTGCTGTGTGAGCCTCAGTATCCTGGAATTCAGCATCCCGACACAATGTGTCCCAGTCCCTCTGAATTTGAATTTGCAGCTGGCCCTTCCCCCTCCTTCCCAATGTGTCTGTGCACTTGCAGGCACCTCACCTTGCTCCTTACCTGCTGTGTACTTGTAAAATTGCCACAGTTGGAGCCATTGGCTGTTCTGGGCTGTGAAGGTGAGGAAACTGCTGCCTGGCTTGTGGCTGGACAGTTTTCAGTTCAGAGCCTGAACCCTGAGCAGCTGCTCACCAGCATCACCCTGTGTGACTGCAGGGTGGCTGGCAAGAGGCTTGGCTGTGTCCAGCAGCAGCATCTCTCTCCTTGTGTTACTCAGTGCCAAAAAGTAATCTGAAAAATACCTGCAAGAGGCTTGCCAGCCACATGTATCGGGAGCGGGGGGAGCAGCTCAGCAAAGATCTTATGCCACCAGGGAATGACACATCTTGGTATCACGGGGCATGAAGGATGGTACCTGCAGCTGGGCACTGGGAGTGGGTGGAAGCAGAGGCCAGCTCTTGGCAGCTGAGGGTGGATCATCCCCGTTGGCAGTGGAGCAGGAAGGGACGCGGGGTGGCGTGGGCTGAAGTGCTGAGCTAGGGCACGCTTAGTCCCTGTGCAGGCACATCTCCGTTACGGCTATTTTTTTATAATGATCTTTGGTAGTTTGTAATGAAGCCAAGCAGTGGGAGAAACCACATAGCAATATTTCATAATGGTTTTGCTCCAATTAAGTGAGGGCTGTGTGTGTTCAAGCTGCCCATGTCTCCCTGAACACCACATGTACGTGTACAGGCTGCATATCCAATGGTCAGTGCTGATAAATGCAAAAAGCTTCACGTGGTGACAGTTACAGGAGGAGCCTCTGATAGGCAGAGAGGAGGCAGAAGTGATGTATTCTTCTGTGAAGCTTTTTTTTTTGTGTGTGTATGTACAGCAAGTCTGCCTGTCAAATGGCTGTTAACCTGTTCTCAAGAGTCTGGAGTGCAAGAAGACAGTTGTGTGATCCTTGTCTCTGACGGCAGTGGTGCTGCCCAGGAGAGATGCCCTTAGGTGCAAACTAAGGTACTACAGGGAGAATCATAGTAGTTCTTGCCTCCATGAATGATAGAGTGTTACTGAACTGAGCTGAAGAGCACAGTTTGAGGCAGGACCTACTCTTAACTGGTCCAAAGTTTGCCACTGCTGCGCTGAAATGCTGGGCTGGAAGAAGGCTGTGATAATTGATGGGGGTTAAAGTGCTCCTTCTGTCTGTGAGCTGGTTGGAAATGGAAAAGAAGAACATGTCACAATTGTGACTGGCTCTAAACTGTTGTCAGGCTCTCCTCCTTCCCTGCCCCAAGTGGAAAATCGTATTGGAAAGCAGCAGTTATAGCACTTAAATCTTTCCACAGTTCATTTCAAGCTCCCTTTCTTCTTCCCAGTCATTCCCAGGCCAGTTCGGGGCGCGGATGGGAGACTTCGTCTCTGGCTGAAACTTGCAGGATGTTGAGTAACAATGGGAGAGTGGCTTTCAAAGAGGGTATAATGTGCCTAGATTGCACGTACCATAAGCTGTAATTCCCATGTTTTGACATTAAGCCCATCCATCCATTGCTCCTGAACTGTTTCCTTTCTGATTGGGATCTACCTCGGTGTGTGATGGAGCAAGCTCAGGCTGAAAGGGGTTTTTTTACTCTGATGTTGCTGGGTAACTCTTGGTGGGGATTCAGGCAGCTATTTTGGTGTTGATCTCCAGGAAAGACATGGCACTGCATTTGCCTTCCCTATGTGACTTTGAGCATCGGGAACCTACTGGGTGGCAGCAGTCATCACAGCTGCTTGCTCTTCTCCCATCTCACAGTATTTTCAGAGCTTAGGAGGGGCAAGGGAGCATTCTGCTCAGTTTGAGCTTGGAGGTTGCAGTGCAGCCCAGCCATATGGTCTCTTTCAGGATGGCACTCTTGGAATTGCAAATGGTTGGCCCAGCATGTAGATCAAGTAGCCAAACAGAGGTCTAGACACATCATTCACATTTGACTGATGAGTATAAAGGCATGACAACTGGGTTGACTCTAGGCAATATGGCTGGTTAGGGTCCAACCACTGAGTGTCAGGGCTGGAACCACCCATGGTGCTTCCAACAGCAGGGTCCTTGCAGGTGGTGACTTGCCCTGGTGATTCCCAATGTGGACTGAGAGATTTGGGCACTGGGAAAGGGGGAGGGCATTGCTGTCCAATCCAGGACTGTGATTTAGAAACAAAAGGCAGATTTAATATTGTGCTTCCTTCTGAATGTCCAGAGCTACCCTGTTCGTTCAAGGGTTAAGCGGTCTGAGAGATGCAGCACCCAGAGCCAGGTATCTGTCAGGCTTGGATTGGAGGCTCACCAAAACATGACGATATATGGGTTTATTTCTGTTTTGTCATTTGGAGATTACTACTCAATGTCTGTAGGACAAGAAGGCTCCAGGGCATCTTAGGATATGCCCTGTGCTCCAAGAGAGGTTGTTGTTTTGGCTTTGCAACACTCATATGCAAAGGCAAGAATTGATGCCTGAAATGATTCTTTTCCAAGGATTAAAAGGCACTGCCAAGGCTCTGCAGAATGACAGTGTTGCAAATCTTATCATGATCCAGTGCTGAGATCTGTTGGTTTCAGCAGCACAAATGTGCTGACAGATCTGTGTGTCTGCTCTTTGGTGATGGTAGATTTTTCAGAAGGTTGGTCTGTGCTGCTGAGCTCTAGTTGTGGCTCCCAGTTCAGAGCCTGGAAGGTAGCACTGCACAAACTCTTCTTCATCACTCCTGGGTCTTCATTTTAACCAAACTTCCTTTGATCCAGCAGAACCAAAGGGGCAGTTGCAGGGTATCATGGTAGATTTAGCTTTGGTTCCTCTGCTCTTGGGCATAGCTGAGTGAGAAAAGAAAGTGGAGGAACTAGCAGGAGGAACTGGGTTAGATTGCTGCTAATGACAGACAGTGATTGAGACACTTGGTGCCTTCACCCAGCAGCATGTGAAGTTTTGCAGACCTCACTGGGAGCAGAGTTTGTTCTCTCTTTTATACAATCTCAGGAGAGGGACAGTGACATCAAACAAAGTCCTTTCCTTACTAATCCATCTCTGGAGACTCACCATACCTATCCCCAGGCTTTAGGGATATGCTTCCTCCTTGCTTACAGCAACAGGTCCCTTGCCACCCATCCTTACCTGCTACGGTCTTGTTGAAACCACCTCATCTGTCATCTACTGCCCCTCTGTAAGTAGCTCCAGCTGGTGACAAACAGCCCTCTGTCCCCACAGCCACATGCCCTCCTCTCTGACAGCATGTGTGCCGTTCCACACCTGCTCCCATGCCGCTTGGCTTGCTCTGGTGTGTGCCGAGCCTCGGTAGGATATTTAGCCATTTCTTCTTGATCCCATTGCGTAAATGAGGCTAATTTCAGCCTGCCATGAGGTGTGGGCTTGCTGGAACGTGACTATAAATCCAGACCTAAACATCTCCTTGTAATGGATGGGGTGGTGAAATTGCATTGCTGCCTTTAACCTCAGGCTGTCCTTAGACCAAACCAGACTCTTCACAACCCCTACACCAGTAAATCAAATCGTTTCTGAATCGATGCACATAAAAGTCAAGAGAGAGAGAGAGAGAAGGTAGGGATAGAAAAGACCTACTGTGCCTCGAGTCTGTCCTGCTGCAGAGGGGGTAAGGCACTCTCAGGAATTTACGGCAAGCTCCAAGCCTGCCTGCTGGGGCCAGACAGCATCAGAGTCGTGCCTGGGGGAAACATAGGATGGGGGGACACTACCTAAATGTCCTGCAACTTTTCCAGCCTGCTCATCTCTGCATTTTATTCCATTGGCTTTGTTTTTGGGAAAGAGAGCTGTTGTCGATTGTGTATTCAACAAATCCGATACGTTAGTTCCCCTGCTCATTGTTTTTCACTCGGGACTATGCCTGACTTTTCTTTAGAAGCATGTTTTTCTCACCTAATATTTAGTTTAAGATTGTAGGAGCTGGGTATAAAACCTTCTGGGACGTTTTAATCTGCCAAAAGACTGCCTGAAAGCAGAAGTTATCCCAAATATTTCAGTAGTACCTATTTAGAAAACATCACCCCCAAGTCCCATGTTACCCGTTTTTCTTTGATCCCCTTGCCAACTTATACTGGTTGCTTTAACCCCAATCTGCTGTCCATGTCCCCTGTACCTTGCTCCCCTCCCCCTAGGGTTTCTGTGTCTTTAGAAGTCCTGGTAACCAGAAGGTTCATGTGTTGTGCTTCGCAATCTTTTCAGACCAAGAATAACAGAGCCGGAGCCAGCTGGATCCCTCGCTCTGTATTGATACAACCATTCCCCTTAACCTACCCACACTGAGTGCTACAACTGCAAGTCTGAGGTTGAAGCAGTGCTGTGAGCCCAGCTCCACAACCAGGGCCCTGCCTGGAAAGCACCCACAGCAGATATCCCACAGTCTTGCTGAGTTCAGTGTGTTCTCCTGACATGGATCTTCTCAGAACCAGTGGTCCTCGTGCTTGCTCTAATTTCCTTCATCTGCAGCCAGTTTCTCCAGAGAGATCTTCCTCCCTCGGGGCCATTGCTAAAGGCTGGCCAGCCTGTGTGATCGTTCCTTCCAGAGGTCTCTTCTAATGAGCCTTAACAACACTTAGGAGCATGGTTAAGCTCTGGAGCAGAGACCCAGAGAAGCAGTGAGGTAGTTGACATTGGAGATTGCTAGAACTCAACTGGAGAAGTGAACCAGATCCAACTTCAAAGTTATCCCGCATTGAGCAGGAGGTCAGACCAGAGACTTGCAGCAAAAGAGGGCAAGTCACTGCCTGCCTTTCACTTCATGAACATCAGGAGGTACCCACTGGACTGTTGTGCCACCACTGCCTTTGACTCCCTCATTATTAGATTGCTTTCCCTGCTTTTTCTCTTTTAAACTTTTTTGGCCATCTTTTGTTACTCACTTTTCATGAGCTTCTGCAGGCTTCTGCTTGTTTGTCCCAGAATCACATCCTGTTCATAGTGATGGACTTACCTAGTCCTTGACTGTGTCAGAGTAAGCTTCCAGTCTGGGATATTCATCCCTTCTTTATTTTTCCTCCTTGTCTCTTGCTTTAGGAGTAATAAAGTCTTCAATGCCAGGTGAGGAGGGAGAAAGCAAAGCCAAAGACTGAAGGGGGAAATGCACACAGGGCGTGAATGTCTCCTCAGCAGGAACATCTGGGGGGGCATTAGCTGATGGGGAATGTGGTACAGGAGGGCCCATTCTAACGATCTGTGACTCCCTACGGCACTATCAGTTCTCCAGATGATTAACTGTTTATTTCTCCCATACTGAAAACTTGTCTCAGATTAAACCACCCTAATAGAAAGCTCGGTTTCTGGAGCGATCCCAAGTGCAGGTTAATATTTACAAGCTATCAGCTTCAGGTTTTAACGCCATCCCTTGCTAGCACAGAGATAAAATCCTTTTAAAAATACCTTTTGATCTTTCTGGTTCATGACATGGCTTTAGTAAGACGCTTCCCACATGAAACTGGCAAATGTCATAATGGAAATGTAAGTTTTTTCTCATCCTTTCAGGGAGTGGTAACAGAGGAGGAGCCCCCTACATACAAGGGTCCGTGACTTTATAATGAAGCATAAGTGATGGACAGTATCTCTGCAGGATACTCGTGCTAGGAAATGTCAGGATATTATTTCTGCCTCAATGGCTTAAGATCATCTGTTTACCTAATGGACTTACATTTGCATTTTGCAGGTGTTGTGTTAGTATTAATGTGTTATCTGAATTGTTAATATTCCTCCACTTCAATGTTACATTAATGAAGGCTGCAGGGGATGGAAAAAAAAACCGACCTGGCTAATTAATGGGCAAAAAGCATCTTTAACTTTCCATCGTGCTGCCCTTTGCTTCCACCTAATGGGTCTTGGCATTTCTGGTCAGCAGCCATGGAACAACACATGCTGCTGTATGGAACACTCAGGGACGGACTTGCTAATTTTTCTGACCCGTAAATCACTTGCGTAAACTCTTAACGGCACGGAAAAGTGCCTTTCATTCCTGCTTCCTCCTTTCAGTGGGATATGCAGCCTGATAACAGGCAGTGCTGGCCTGATGTGTGGGGCCAGAGGCTGTCCCGTCTGCATTTCTTCAGGAATTCTTTCCATTCCCCTCTTTGCCGGACTCTGGATGACATTAATATTATGTGTCTTGTCACAAGCTCTGCATTTGGAGCCAGTGGCGTATCAGGCTGCACGTCTCAGGAATGTGGACTGCCAGTCCACAGAGGAGAGCTCAGACCCAGCTTGGTTCTGGGCTCTTTTGCCTATCAGGAATTCTGAGGAGATGGAGAAAACTCTTGGGTGCCTGCTGTGGCCCTGGGTGGCTTGGCAGCACCCCGGCTTGGGAGCATGTATTGCCAAAAGTAAGGCTTGCCAGCCCGGGTGTCGATTGCTCTCGTGAGCCCTCTTAGCTAAACACAGCATGGGGTTGGGTGCATTAGTGGTCACTGCTTGTTCCTCCCCTGTGGCTGTGGGGAGAGGGAGCAGGGCCCTGGCCATCATAGCTCCCTCTGAGAGGCAAGATCTCAGCGAGCCAGGGACTCCTGGGAAAGACAAACCTGATCTGATATGGGATCTGGACTGGAATTCCCAGCCAAGCAGCTCCTGGAACTAACCACAGGGACCACAGACCCTTTCCAGTGCTGCTGTGGTCTTACCCATGGAGAAGTGCTTAGGCAGGGTGAAGGGGTTGTGTTTTAAAGGAGGGCTTTTGAACAGAACCATCACTTTGCTGCTGACATCCAACACAGCAACAGGGGAGGCATTTCTAGGAGAGGAGGATAGATGTGGGGCTGTGGGCCCATGCTGGGTAAATGGCACTCTGTGGGCTTCTTTGGGGACTGTTGGAAAAGAGGCTTCTTGACTCAGGAAGGACATTCCAGGAGCTTCCTCTGTCTGCGATGCTGAAGGTGAAGTCCTCTACTCTGGGCTCAAAAGTGTGATAGTTCTGAGAAGAGCATGGAGAATGCTGGAGCCAGAACCAAGGGAGCCTGCTACAGTCCTGCCTCTGTGTCCTGTGTGTCCCAGCACGTGGGTGCAGGTCTAAGCTCTGTCCCTGGCCTGTGGCAGCTAAGACACTGTTTTGGCACAGAGGGACACTTCAGCTTCGTGCCAGGAGTCTGAAGGTTGTCGCCGATTTGCATGAAGAGGAGCAGACTGCAGTCATATTAACATTTAATGAAGAGGCGCCGCCCGCGGAGACTGCGTCCTCTGCAACACTCACTCTTCATCTCGATGTTTTCTTTGCCACTTGGATTAAGATAGGATGGAGGTCAGTGGCATTGGCAGGCATTGCCTTTATCCCTTCCATACAAACCACAGAGGAGTTTGAGGAGCTCCAGACCAGGTAAAGAGCAGGAGCCACCAATGCAGCCGAGCATGTGCCGTCTTTGGCTCGCGGACGTCTGGCCTGACGTCGTGCTGCCAGGTCAAGTCAGGTCTCATATGTAATGGGGCTGCAAAGTCATGCTGATATTTTCAAAGGAACTTAGACAAATGGTTGAGGTTTTTCTAGAGGTCCATATCCCTGTGTGCAAACCCACAGTACATCAGGCTTTAAGCAATTAATTCCTAATCATGCTGAATGCCTTCAAAAGCCTGGCTTTAGTGTTGAGAGCTTAAAATGGTTTTCCACTGTACTGCGGTTAATTTGGGTAAAGCAAAGAGAGTGGTCTCATGGCATTTCCAGCTTCCAGGTGTGAGAGTGGCCAGTAAGTGACATTTGCATTCAGAAAACCCTCCCATGCATTTGTGTTGCAGGCATCTATTACTGGGGATGGCACCATAGCTAATAAAAAGGGCATTCATTATACCCTGGAAAGGGAGTTCATTAGAAGGAAAAGCCATTTTAGCTTAGTAAGAAATGAATCTAAAACTGCCTCAGAGCTGCTATTCTCATCAAGTTTCGATGTTAACAGTTTTAACCAAGAGCTAATTGAGCAATATCAGAAAGTGGAGTAATTCCATTATTTAGCTCAGCTTTGTTCAAGGCTGCCGCTAGTTGCAAGAGGACCACAAATGACTTTCATCAAGCCAGGAACCACCATCGTTCTTGTCTTTTACTACTTTTTCTTTCAAAAAAAAAAAAAAAAAAAAGTAGGGCTTCTGGGCTTTTGGCAAATGTTGTTGGCAAAGGGAGCTCCACACCAACATTGCAAGGCTCATATATAACACCACGGTCCAAGTTTTTGGATAGTGGGATTTGATTTTCATAATTCTTCAAGCAGCAATGGTGTTCTGGAGTGAATGGCCGAAGATGTTCCTGTTCATTGGATAGGCAGAGTGTCACCAGGAAGACAGTACACCATTCTTGCAGGATTTTGCATGGAAAAGAGCCATTGCAAGCACCGATCCAGCTACTCGCCAAAGAGCATGATTCTGTCATTGGCTATGCTCTCAGGAGATGCAGGATTAGCTAATGTTGCTTTTAGAAGAGCTTTTATAGAAACCTCTCAAGTTCCTTTGCTTCATGGAAGAGCTGTAATCAAAAATAAACGTACATGATTTCAAGAAAAGAAGAAGAAGTTGTACTGCATCCAGCGTCTTTGGACTTAACACTTTGGAGAGAGTATCTTGGTGGAACTGTGGAGTTGTTTCCTTACCGTTTTCCTTCAGCTGCTACTGTTGGATGTGCATGGGAGTGTTTGCAGCCTTCTGTGGAAGGTGACTTTCTCTTGGTGAATGCAGCAGGATTTAGAGTCACATTCCCAGGAGGTGGCTGTAGATCTCTTGTTTGTTATGAGATTGTGCTGCAGCAATAATCCCCTTGAAGCCAGTGGAGAGTGAGGGCTATCAGTGAAGTACTGCCCTTAGCGAAGGGACTTCCATCTATCATTGTCTTTAGAGCCTTCTCAGACGCACATGAACAGGCCAGGGATTCTTTTCCACAGCTCTAGCCTCCCATGGCACTGTTTGGTTTACACACAAACCAAGTGTGATGCTCTCAGAGCTCCATAGTCATTATCCCTGTTAGGACCCAGCATGGAGCTGGACAACGAGGCAGAATCATAGCTATAGGTTGAGAAACCAGAGGCTCTGACTGCAGCACAGATTCATGCTGAGCCTGGATATTAAACCCATCTGGAGGTGGGAAGGAGTGCGAACAGCTAAAACCTTGTTGTCTGTGCTGGAGGGAGCAGGTGCTGCAAGGAGGAGACAAGATGAAGAGGAAGAGACAGGATTTTGTAATGGGGTAATGAAGTTTGGTAACCTGTGCAGAAATGATTTGGTCATCTTTGGCTCAAGTCTGAGATGCTGGAAAGATGCTGGGATTTACCTGGTGGTAGCTTGCCCAACCAGAGGGACCAATGCTGGAAGGCAGCTCAGGACTCCAGCTCAGGACTGTTCAGCTCCGTCCCTTTGGAAGCAGGTTTCCTCAATGAGCTACACATGAGGAAAAGACCAACTTGCCCAGTCTGTCAATAGCAATAAAACACCTCTGCTATGGGAGGGTTTTGGACACCGCGTTCGAAATGTGACATGTCGAGCTCATCTCTGAGTGTGCGTCTCAGCGATGAGCACACTTCCAACGCCTGGATACCCTCAGTGGTTATGTCCTGTAGGATGGGATGGAGGCTAAGAAAGTGGCTTGAGGGAAGAACCATGCTCCTCTGTTCAACCCCACCTCACTTCCATTTGCTCTGAAACCTACGAGTCTGTTACACTGGGGGAAGAGCAGATGGTTTTATGTTGCTCTGCTATAACCAAGCTGCCTGCCTCCTTCCTGCTCTTACTGGATTTCAAACAATGTGCTCCTTGTCTCTCTCTTGCAGCAAACCTTGCTTAGCTGATGTCATTTGTCAAGTTAATCAGGGAGAGTGGGCACTTCAATGGCTGCTGTATAGCCTGGCCGCATTGCCATGGAGACAAGCAGCCAAACAGACGTTTTGCTTGCCCCGCTTCACTCTGCAGAGATTTGGCGTGAGAAACCAATATTTTATTTGCCGTCAACCAACTGACTTGCTGAGGGTGTGAGTAGTTTTTCAAGGTTGCTATCAAGAGTTTGGGAAGTGTCTAGCTAACCTTTTATAGAGCAAATAGTAAGTCTGCTACTAAAGCAATTCCAGGGTCTGAATGTGCAGCTTCTCTTCTGTCCTTCAGATGTTTGGCTCTGATGGGAGCTTTGAAAGAAGAGTTACAGTAATGTGGATTTTGGGCTGCCATCAAGGCATCACCAGCCTTCTTCAGCTGGATGGTTTTGTAGGTGTTATTTAAGGTACTTAGAAAAACACAAAGTCATGTGCTTAAGAGCATCTCAGGAGCCTGAAATCTCCTTAGCAGTCAGCGGGATTTAGGAGCCGACATGCCTCAATCACGTTTGAAACTCAGAGGAAGATGCTTTTGAAACCTGTACACTCCATCTGACCTCTTACATAAGGCAGGCTATAGAGTTTCACCCACTAACTCCCGCACCAAGCCATAACTCATCAGCAAAATCCAGGTATTGAAAGAGCCGGCAGAAGATGCTTACGCGTGTTAACAGACCTCGCATGGTCCCGCCTCTCCCTCTCCTCTCGCATGTGCACATGTTAAATGATGCATCAAACAGGTTTGGAAACGCTCCCTCCTGCAGCCCCGGTGAGCAGGACAGCCGGGATCTGCAGGCACCTAAGGGAGGGACAGCCACCTGCTAACCCCCAGCCCTCTCCACGGGACAGCGGAGGAAACCTCACATCAGCACAGAAAGGGCAAAAGTTCAGATCAGATTGTTTATGGGATTTTATGGAGCCAGGAGCCAAGGATAGCTCAGCTAATCCAGAGGAAACTGTAGCGATGGCGTTAGAATGCATTTCACATGGGATTCATTCAGCGCGCGTTCAGATGGACCAGTCTTTCTGTCTCCATTTTTTTAGCCATGAAATATTTTTCTTTGCACTCCCATCTGCCAGCCACACTGAGCCAAACTCCAAGCTAGTCTGTTTTAAGAAAAAAAAAAAATAACCCAAACCCTCTTGTCATTTGACCCGCAGACGAGTTAGCAGAGCTTCAGCGCGGCTCTCGGTAACACCAGTGCCAGGTGTTGGTCTGGTCCCCAGCAACTGCCAGCCAGCCTCTGCTCCTGCTTGCCTCAGTCAGCATCCATTGCTTTTTTCCAAGCCCTGGCGTAGTGCTTGAGGTGTCAAAGCCCTGGTGAGGACACTAGCTAAAAGGTGATGTGGGAGAGGAGGAAGGCAGCAGCTTTGTGGTGCCCTCCTGCTCCTCAGCACTTGAGGCTGGTGGTTGGGTTGTGGTAGTCCTGGGTCATCCTCCTGGGTCTTTGACATCTCATGCAGTCTCGGTGTGAGCCTCTCCTGGGAACATGGATTTCCTTTTAGGTGCAGTGGGACCACCATGTTACACCATTTATTGTAGATCTTGGCTTCTTTCTCGTATCCTGAGCCACAGACCTTGTTTTTCTGCAGAAGAGGTGACTTAACTCTGGGTGCAGGTGACAGCTCCTTCACTGTCCACATCCCATTTCCTCTGACCCTGACAGTCTCTTACGTGCTCTGGATTAGCTCAGCTGTAACCTGTTCCTTCTGAAAGCTGCTTTCCTCTCCCTGGGGACTCAATCTCAACATTTGGACAAACCCACTTAGGAGTTAGCATGGAGCAGCCCCACCTGTTCATCTTCGATGCCTTCAGGGCTGCATGTGGGAAGCAGCTCTCTGACCCCAGGATGATCTAGAGCTGGGAGGAACCCTTCATCTACAGGGTGCTTTGGTGACAATCCACAATGCAGCGAGCCTTCCTGGGCCACCATGGCTCGTTCACCTGACACAATCCAACCCTTTGGGTTCCTGCAGCTTCTATTCCCCCAGATACAGGGCAGGGCCCAACTTCATCTCTGTTTTCTGCTCCTTGAAAGCTCCTCAGCCGTGTCTCCCACTGCCCCTGCCTTTGGGTGAGGGAGCAAGACAAGTAGCTTTTCAACTTTGAATATCTGTGGTCGCATCCTGTGCACCCTGCTAAACTCCTGGGTGCATCCTGATAAGATTTTCCTGCCTGTGTGATCAATCCAGCTGTGTGCCAGGCCCCTTCTCTTGATGCAGCCTGTTTTGGATGCTGTTTGGGGGTGATGCTCCAAGTGTGGATGTGTTGAAGGGAGAGAGGATGGGCTTCTGCAGAGCAAAACAGCAAGTGTGCTCTGTTGGTTTTATAGGGTGGAAGTTGCATCCGGCCCAAAATGTCGCTGGAGGTCAGAGATAAAGGCTTCACACTGCAGTGTGCAAGAGGAGCAAGAACAGCTTGGGCACTTGCTTACAGCGTTCCTCTCTCGGGCATGAGATAAGCAGGTTGTGCCTGTGACATAGAAGAGATGCTGTTCATGGGTGTCTCACTCCACAGCTGGAGGGAGGCAGAGGGACTCCGTGGCCAGCCTTGGCCCATGTGTGTGTCTCTGTAGCTGGTGCCAGTGCTGGAAATGTCTCCCTTCTCTTCCCACCAAAGCCCAATGGAAGGAGAGGCGCAGCCTTTCGCAGCCTGCCCTGTTTGCTGCGCCTTGCTGCAAGCTGGCTTGGGCAGAAGGGTCTTCCCAGGTAGGAGCGCAGGCTGGCACAGCCTCGCTGTGTCCTCGTCCCACCATTCCCCATGTCTGCGAGCACAGCATCTGGGTGACAGCGGGTGGGCACACCCACCTCCAGGAGATGGAGACAGCACCTCTGGGTGCTGCTCCCTACCTCCCATCCCTGGGTGCTGCGCAGCCGGGGTGCCCAACACCCTTGGGCCATACTGTCCCTCAGCCCCCCAGTGCAGTGGCCATAGAGGGACCGATGTTGCCATCTGCTGGCTTAGCTGCACAGGAGCAGCAAGAGCTTGGCTTAGCACCCCCTGGAAGTCAGGAACCGCATTGCCACGAATTGCCCACCCTCTGACCCTGCCCTTGGCCTTGTGGTAGCATCTACCTATCGGCTGGTGTTTCAGGGCCAGGGTGGGTAGTCCCACCTATTTAGGCTGTGCTGCTCCCCACCCCTTCCCACACTGCCCACGTGTGAGGGTGTCCCTCCTGCCCTCCCTGCCTCTGGCACAAGGTGCTCTGGGTGGACTTTCGCAAAGGGAGCTCTTTCCCATTAAAGATCAGCATTTCCACTGCTGGTTGTCACCATCAGGTGCTTATCCATTCTCTGGGCTCCTCTTTATTTCCCATCTCTTTTGAGTTCTTGGTAGCAAGTACCCCAGGAGCACATCACACATGCCCATCTCACCCAGTGATGGCCGGGGATGCTGCCTGACCACCAGCTCCAGCCCAGGTCCCCCAGCCAGCCCTGCAAAGTCACTGCTTTGCCTGCAGGAGCGACAGGGCTGAGCTGTGTGATAGTGCCAGCTCCCTCGGCATTGCTCAGAGGATGAGGTTACTTGTGTCTATCTGTTATCTTCTTTTGGCAATTAGCAGCAGTTAGGAGCCATGGGAACGAATGCAGCCAATAGCAGGCAGCCCAGTTAAGCACCTTTTTCTGCTTATCTAAGACCAGTTAAACAAGTCTCCTGTGGCACAGCTGGTAGCACAACCCATAATGCTCCAAAGACGATCTCTGGTGCTTGGGATCACTTTTCTTTGCAGTGTGTAAGCCCTAGAGATTTCCATTCAGCGCATGTACATTCAGAGGGAGGAGGGGAAGGAGGAGAGGGGGTTTCACCCATCCTGGGGTACCTTCAAGCAGTCAGCAGGTCCCCAGGGTCCTGGTGTCACCCGGATGCCGGAGGCAGCCCCTCAGTGAGCTGTGCGGGCGGCTTGCCCCGCGCCAGGGCCTTGCTGCATGGCGCTGGGTGGAAGCCCCGCACGAAGGCCGCTGGCTGGGCTTGACCACACATGTCGAGCTCGGGACGGGGAGCAAACAAGACACTGTTTTCTCTGGCCTGAGAAGACAGTGGTGTGTGTTTGTTTTCCATGCTATCTCTTGCACAGCGTTTGTTTGGTTGTTCGAGCGTTTCAGGAGGTAAAATGACCTAAAGGGAGATTATTTTATCCTAATTTAAGCTGTCAATTTATCACTGGCTTCTGCTTGTCCGCGCCAGCAGGACGGCCTGCTCGGAGTCCCCAGGGAAACCTCAGCTAGAAAGTGAGAATTTGGGGGGGGATTTGCTGCAGTCTCACATCTAATCTGTGCTTATAACAGCAGCTACAAGCTGCTCCCCTGTCCCCCCATGTCATATTAGTTCCCTTCACTACAGACTGGCCTGGTTTCCCAGGGGACACCACTCTGCAACCGGGGCCCGGGGTTGTTTTTCTCATGCTGCAGGCTGGTGGAAGAGTTCATGCTGCTCGCAAACATGGCCGTGGCCCATCAGATCTACCGCTCCTTCCCTGAGCAGGCCCTGCTTCGCCGCCACCCCCCGCCCCAGACCAAGCTGCTGAAAGACCTCATGGAGTTTTGCAACCAAGTTGGCCTTGACATCGACTTCAGCAGCGCAGGGACCCTGCATGTGAGTGTACTGACCTGGCAGGGAGCAGGGCCGGAGGGGGGAAGGGTAGGCAGCTACGTGGTGGCACGTTTGTAGCAGAGTGTGGTTTATTCCCTGTCCCCCTCTGCCCAGGTAGAGCTGATGCCTATGTCAAGAAACAACACTCGCTCTTGACCACACCAGTGCTGGATGAGGGTGGCCAAGCCTGTCCTGGTCAGCCAGTGTTGTGCTCAGAGCAAGGTGATGAGGACCGTGTAGGTGACCCCAGTGGTGCCCTCTCCACAGTGGGAAGGATGTTTCAGCACAGGGGCTCTCACTGGGACACCCTCGATTCCTTTCTCAGCAGGTCCTGGGCAGGACTCTTGCTCTGTCCCATAGGAAATGCTCTGCAAGGAGGTGTTTCGGTCTGGGTTGCTGAAGGTCTCAGGGACGGCAGGGTGGGGAGAAGGGTGTCTGGGAAGGACTGGAGAGCAGTGCTGGGAAAGATCAGAAGCAGCCAGCACGGGAGGTATCTGACCGCTGAGTGTGTCCTGAGGCTGAACTCCAGCTGAACAGCACAGCACAGGTTCCAGGATTTTCTTTACTTGCCGCAACTGGACTGTGGATAATCCTCCATTAATCCCATCCCCGCTGGCCTCCTGCACACCCCTCCTCGGCTGGGACTGCTCTCCCACTTGCTGGCTGTGCCGAGGCTATGTCAGCAGACATGGGGCTGCGCACTCAGCTCCTCTCCTGCACTTTGAACCCTCCAGCCCTTCCTCGCTGCTGGCTGCAGGCAGTGACCTCCCATATCTAACTCTCCCCAGAGTCCCATTAGTGCCTGCAATGAAGCTCTCAGCAGTTGGATGGGAGTCAGGCACAGGTCGGGAGAGGGGCTATGGGCACTCTTGTGTGCTAAATGTCTGGGGATGGAGCCAGCGGTCCCTGTGCCCTGGGTGCTCCCTGCCACCGACCCCAGGAGGTGGGTCACTGCTCAGGACTCTGTGTGTAGTCCTGTTGGGGCTGCTGGAACCAGAGCAAAGCCCAGTTTCATTTGTGCTTCTTGGCTTACAAGGGCATTTGCAGGGAAAAAAAAGGGAATTTGGCTCTGATGAGCTGCTGTTTGTCCTGGTAAGGTCAGCCTGGGTCCCTCTACCACCACAGCTTGCCAACACTGAATGCACTCTCTCTTTTCTCCTCCAGAAAAGCTTAAGTGAAACATTTGGGGCTGACAAATACTCCGAAGCCAGGAAAGAAGTGCTGACCAACATGTTCTCCAGGCCCATGCAGGTGAGAACAGCACTGTGTTGTTGAACATGTCTGGCTGAAGCTGTTTTCTGTGGCCCCCATCTTCAACCCTCACTCCTTGCACGTTAGCATGGCGGTCATTGCATAGGGGAAGAGCGAATGGGCCCTGAGTATAGTGCTGTGGGGCTGCCAGCAGCTTCCTCTAGTGCCTCCAGAGCCATGCAGAGCTTCACTGGGTGGCAGGGTCAGGCTGAGCCTCTCCTCAGCCAACATAGCTTAGGATGCTTCACCCTTGAAGTTGCATGGGGGATGTTGGCAGGCTCACAAGGACCCAGCCTGCTCCATGAAGAGCTGGTGTTGGACTCCATGACTTGTGTTTGTGTTATTTCCTTGTATCATAGTGCCCAAACTGGTCCAAAGAAGGAATAGGGAACGAGGATGATGTAGAGGTGTGGGACTGGCCCTAAGTGCAGTCTGCTACTCAGACACATGCTCTTAGAAGCAGGGATGATCTGGGAACCCTTTGGTCTCCATCCAGACCAAGAGATTATCTGTGAAAATCTCTGTAGTAGGGGCTGATTGTTGTGTTTGGTGCATCTGCAGCTCAGGATACTTAGTAGAGTGCTTATCACTATCAAAAAATGTTAGTGTGAAGCATCTGCTTTTCTACATTTGCATCTGGGTGTAGCACAGCCTCTTCTGAGGGAAGCCCTACCCTACAGTGAGAAGGGGCATGTTCCCCAAATGGGATCTCTACTGTGGCCTACTTATCACGGCAGGAATGAATCTTCCCAACATCACTCATTTGACTGTCACTCTTGTAATTAGCTTATTTGCTCCATTTACTCATTAGCAGTTGCCTGAAGTCCTGCTGTATTTTGGTGACCTACTACTTGCTTGGAAGTGGGATTTTGGGACTGAAAGCTGTTCAGTAAATCACCCACTGATGTTTGTGTCCAGCTCAGGAGTGCAGCTTTGAGAAGCGCAGGGAGCATCCTCTGGAACTGGCTGTGTTGTCCCAGATCCCGAGTCCTGCTTTGTCTTGTCCTGTTTCCTTGTCACATCTTCCTTTTCTGGTGGAAGGTGCTAACAGTGAGCACACCAGTGGCATACATTCCCCGTGGTCCCTCCAGGTCCCACTGACTGTTGTGCAAGCCTGGTCTTTGCCAGCAGTAGCACCTGAAGCAAGCCTAGCTGTGGGCCAGGAGGGATAAGCAGGGGGAAGACAACTTGGTTCTGCAGTGGCACCAAGGAGGAGATGAGCTTTTTGGGACTGAATGATGTGCTGGGCTTTTGCTTCTGTGGTCTCCTGAGGCTGTGGTCTGAGAAGTGGTGGGTGCATGATGAGATACCTCCCAGTGGCTCTTGTTAAGATTTAGTGCTGTGGATACATGTTAGATTTGTACGTGGAAGAGGTGTCCAGGTTTGGGGGATGAAGTTTTCTGTGGAGTAGATACCAGACAGTTTGGGGAAGAAGAAAGAGGACATTTTAGAGGAGGCATCCCACAAGGCATATGGTTTTGGCAGGACCTAGGCTTTTTTCATCGTCAGAAGACCAGGGTGCCTGTGTGTTCAGGGGTGCTGTGCAGTCACTGAGGCCTGGCAAGCCTGCTGACCAGCAGTCTCCCATCAAAACCCAGTTTCTGGCTGAGCCCGTTGTTCCTGCAGGGCAGCCCATGTCTGGATGGTGAGTGGCTTCTCAGCCATCGGTGTTCCCATCCGTTGGCATTCCTATCAGTTGTCAGTTGGTGTTCCCCAGCAGGATGGTATCACCAGGGGTGATGGAAGACACAGATCTTGATCCTGGGGTCGGCTTATGCTGTTGGCCATTTGCTGAGCTGTTGATTAGCTTGTAAATGGATTTTTAGACTTGGCCAAAGCCACTGGCCGGGTGAGCAAACGCTCCCTTCCTGCCCTAGGGCTGCTTCCCGGAGTGACCCAGGATGTGCTCGAGCATTGGATCTGTAAGACCTCCATCCAGTTCATAATGAAGGACCATGGTGCTGTGGGGGTGAGAGACATCACTATGGCTCTCTGTGTCCTCTGGTCCCTGACCACACTCACTGCAGGGTGGACTCGCAGCTCCCCAGAGTCCTGAGCGGTTCAGATTCCTGCCGTTGTTCCTGCTGCTCGGTGCAGAGGATGGGTCGTGCAAAGCCGTGCCAGCGCCCCGCAGAAAGGCAGACAGCCCCTTCCTTGGGAGGGGGACTTCTGCTGTCTGCCACCAGTATTGGGGCAGATGAGAGAATCAGCCCCATCCTGCTGGCATCCCCAGACCCCACGGCCCCTCCCTGGGCAGAGGGCAGGTCTGAGTGTTGGCAGCTGTGGAGCACAGCTGTGCAGGGGCCCGTGTTGGTGTCAAGGGCTGGGCCATTGCTCTGACAGATGGTGTGGTGGGACCATCTGGGCCCAGGGTGTGGAGGAGTCACCTGTATCCCTGCGTGCATCTCGGCTCTCAGTGATAAAGCTGGTGTTTCTGGGACGTGGTTGCCCACAGGTTTAGCCTGTGGTCGCACCGAGCCTGCATCTTCCATCCTTGTTGTACACTGGTGGTCAAGACATCAGCCTCGAGGAGGAGGAGGGAGATGGGAAGCAACTGGTAATGCATGTGTCTGAGGGAGCACACGGATTGCCATGCCAGGAGCCTCGTAACAGACGAAGGAGCAGCGACACACCATTTTTCAGGGGCTCAGTCACTCGGGAATCCAATCTGTCCGTAAGAGCAAAAGCTGCCCCTGGTTGACTGGGGCCAATTTATTTCCAAGCTCCTCGCAGTTCTCCAGGGATTGTGGCAAATCCTGGGGATTTGAGACCACTTGTGAGTCAGATCTGTTAATGAGCAAGCATCTGCTCCATGCCAGGCTGATGTCACCGAGTAGTGCTGTTGTGGGGGAGAGGACAGGTACCAGATGCGTGTCGGACTGGGCTCCCTGCAGCGTGTAACCTTACCACAGCCCAGAGGGGTATTTCTGCTGTGATACCCAAGCTGATGCCAACCTCAGTGAGGGTCATGTGGTGCCAAGAAGGTGTCAGAAATGGTTCTGGACCCAGCAGCCGCTGGGTTTGCCCAGCACATCTGTCAGGAGGAATCGACCCAGACAACAGCGAGTGCCCTGGGACCTTCAGCATCTTTCCTGCCTTAAGCCAAGGCAGGGATTGCCCTGAGCTGTTTCCCCTTCTGCCCAGGATCCTGGCATAGGTGCTGTAAACCCCCTGTAGTCCCACGCTGGCTATCTGCACCAGAGCACTTGCCTGCTCCTGCAGCAGCCTCCAGCACTCGGCGCGTCTCCCTGCCCGACCGCGCAGAGCCGTGTTCGGTGGGAACCGAGCTAATTGAGTGGAGACCGTACTTCACCGAGTCCATCAGTAACAATTTAATTCTGGGTTGTGGAAATTGGCAGCCAGCACAGCTCCTATCCCAGCTCTTGGGTCTCATAATAAGGCCAGGACCGAGGCTGCTTTTTTTAACCTGCTCTATTTACTTGCCCGGATCAGTGCGTTGCTGCTCGGCAGGAGCTGGCTGTGCCGCTGGGCTGGAGAACGGAGGATACAGCTGCCCAAACCATGGATCCCAGGACAGCTCTGTAATCAGAGCTGGCTACTCCTGTTTGTTTTAAAATCACTTGCTCTTATTTCTAAATGGGTTCATTCAATCGCCACTGTGCCGTGACCCCGCTGCAACCCCCCTGACCCTTACAGCCTCCCCTCCCCGCCTGGGCTCAGGCCCTGTTGTTTTCCCAGCCCCAAGGGCTGGTGCTTCACAGATGTAAAAATTAAAGCTGTAGCATATGGGATGACAGGGGCGGAGCGGCCTGAGAAGTTCCCGATGGACTGCTGGGCAGTACGGGGCTGCTGCAGCCCCCGCGGTGGTGTAGCCTGGCCACCAAGTTGCTCGGCTTCCCAGCTGTCATCTTGGGGGTGAAGCAGTGGGGATCACAGCAGGGATCACCTCCTCCTCGATGAGCATCCCAGCTGCTGGTGCTCTCCAAGCAGGCACAGTGATGGGTGTGCAGAGTCTGCAGCTAGACCCAGAACCAAAGAGCCCTGTACGGGAGCTGCTTTGCAAGACCCCTTGTTGGGAGAGCTTCTGCAGTGGGCATGAAACTCACCAGGTTCTCTGCTGGAGGACAAGGGGATGTTGAATGAGCCCCAGGGCCTGAGCCGAAGCAGGAGGCTGCTTAAACCCAGGTGTGACATGAAAATTGGTTGGATCCTTGGGGGCAGCCAGGATCAGCTGGCAGCCAGCAGCTCCCTGTAGTAGCCTGGCTCCCTTTCTCTGTGCTGAGTTCCTGAAGCACCCACCTTGTCCATGCACAACCCAAACTCAGAAGCCCGTGAATCACAGCATCACAGAACCACAAGGTCGGAGAAGACCATTTAGATCAAGTCTAACTGTCCCTGTCCTCTCCTAAACCATATCCCTGAGCACCTCATCTACCTGTCTGTTAAACACACCCAGGGATGGGGACTCAGCCACCTCCCTGAGCAGCCATTTCCACATCCCAACAGCTCTTGAAGAGAGTCTCCCCAACATCTAATCTGAACCTGCCCTGGCGCAGCTTGAGGCCATTTCCTGTTGTCCTGTCGCCTGTCACTTGGCAGAAGAGACCATTGCCCACCTCTCTACAACCTCTTTTCAGGTCATTGTAGGCAGTGATAAGGTCTCCCCTCAGCCTCCTCTTCTCCAGACTAAACAAACCCAGCTCCCTAAGCAATCAGGTCAGTCTGACAGGATCTGCCTTTTGTAAACCCATGTTGACTTGGCCTGATCCCCTGGCCGTCACGCATGTGCTATGTGATAGCACCAAAGATGACCCACTCCATGACCTTCCCTGGCACTGAGGTCAGACTGACAGGCCTATAGTTCCCTGGATCCTTCCTCCAACACTTCTTGTAAATGGGCCTAACATCTGCCAGCCTCCAGTCGAGCAGAACTACCCCAGTCAATGAAGGACAGTTGGCTTGTGGAGCTCAGACACAGACCCCTCCAGCCTCATGCAGGGTCCTGCCACCATCCTTGCTCACCCCCTTCCCTTGCTTCTCACCCCTTTCAGATGGCTGTCTACTTCTGCACCGGCGTCCTGGAGAATGAGGCCCTCTTCCGACACTATGCCCTGAACGTGCCCTTCTACACGCACTTCACCTCACCCATCCGCCGCTACGCAGACGTCATCGTGCACCGTCTCCTCTCTGCCTCGCTCGGTGGGTGCTTGAGGAGTGGCTCTGGGTGCTGCAAGGGGAGAGGGTGGCTGTGCCCAGCACAAGCAGGACTCCCATGTTCCTGCCCTGCCTGCTGTGGGTGATGGGTGCTTGGAGTCTGTGTCCCATGGGGAAGCTCCCTGGCACTTGGGTACCTTCAAATGACAGGGACGTGAAGGTGAGCTGGGCATCAGTCTCTGGAGCGAGTGGAAGCATGAGCATGTGATTGTCACTTGTGTCCTTCCCAGGTGCCAGCTCCCCCATCAAGATGGAGAAAGAGGCCATCCAGAGACAGGCAGATCACTGCAATGACCGGAAGATGGCTTCCAAGAGGGTGCAGGAGCTCAGTGCCGACCTCTTCTTTGCCATCTTCGTCAGGGTAAGAGCCCAGGCTATCTTCCCCAGTGACCATCTCTGGGTTTCCCCTTGAAGGCTCAGCCTGGACGACACCGGGCAGGGGGCTGTGTGGCTGCCCTGGGGGAAGGTGAGCAGAGAGGGGACACACTGAGTGACCATCACACAGGAGGTCCAGGACCTGGAGATATCCTGGGGATGGCTGGATGGGGGAGGCTGGCATAGTGACAGACCTGTCTCTTGGCAGGAGTGTGGTCCTCTGGAGTCAGAGGCCATGGTGATGGGTGTCCTGAATGAGGCCTTTGATGTCCTGGTGTTGAAGTTTGGAGTCCAGAAGCGCATTTATTGCAATGTAAGTACCTCACACCCATAGCGCTGCCTCACCGGAGAGGGCTGTGGCAGCCCCGCACCACTGGAGGCCATGGCTGTCCTGTGTCCTGTGCCAGCCCCACAGCCAGCAGAGCTGCTCCCATGTGGGGCTGGCCAGAGCTGGGAGAGCCCTCCAGGGGTTTCCCCTTCAGAAAGGGTCTGGAGTAGCCCAGTCTCTGAGGACCAGCTTCTCCCAGCCATGTGCCGGGGTGATCTCGTCTGGTTAAAAGGGATTACAGGCAGATGTGGGGGGACAAAGATCAGCGTGGGGCTGAGGTGAGGAAAGGGACAGAGGCTGGTTCACATTTCATTTCAGTCACATGGTTTATCTGGGGCTGTGACAGCACCGCTGTGGGCCAGCACCTGCAATTACTGACAGCATCTTCTCTTAATAACCCAGTTATATGGCTGGAATGACATCTTTAAACGGGACATATAGTGCGATATATGGGCTGTTTGTGTATCGCAGCAGCCCCTGATTTACGTGCTAGGCTCGGGCCGCTGCGTCCCGCTGTTAAAGACCTGCAGAGACAGTGTGCTTGGCATTGTCCCCACCCACAGGCGAGGGTGGAGGGGGAAAGCTGGTTGGGGGGATGTTGTGTGGGCCACAGGCTGTTCCCAACACTCTCCCTGCCCGCAGGCGCTGCCCTTGCTGGGCTTCCACTTCCAGAAGGTGGGGAAGAAGCCGGAGCTGACACTCATGTGGGAGCCAGAGAAGCTGGAGGAAGAATCTGTGCCCCAGGTAAGACACACACCCTCCCCGCACCCTCTCCACCCCAGGGCACGACAGGCTCACAGGGGCTGGCGTGGAGGCTGTGTGCAGTGTGTGGATCCCACGGTTTCCTCAGGGACAGGTCAGGGAGGCAGGACTGCTTCACAGGCTGTCAGGTCCTGCCATCCCTCTGTGTCTGCTCCCCAGTGAGCCCAACCTCAGCCTCAGCTGCTTCTCCCTCCAGTCCTGCTCCATCCTATCACTGCCCTTGCATCTGACCCTTCCATGGCCTTCAGACTCTGCCCTGCCTGCTGTGTGCCCTGCCTCCCAATTCAGTTTCCTTCAGGAATTGAATTAACATGCTATTTACTTCCTTCTTCCACTTCATCAATTAAGATGTTAAGTAAGATCAGGCCTAAGGCAGCTCCTGTCTAGACCCTTCCGCTCCATCCTGGCATTCCTTCCTTCTCACTGGCACAGCCCTTCCTTCAAGTTTCTATCTTGTGACAGGGTTGAGACCCAATTAGGAGGAATTTTTAAGTCAAACTTCCTGAGATACAGTGTCAAATGGTTTAACAGCATCTAGAAATCTCTCTCTTGTGTCCCTGTCATCTGTTAACTTAGTAACTCAATCAGAGGGAGCAACAGCATTTGTCTGGCTTGATTAAGTGGTGCTTCTTTGCCAACTTCTGTCTGGCATGGCTATAAAATCACAGCTGTGTTGACTGCAGTGATTCCTGCCTGCTGAATCCCAGGGCTTCTGAGGCAGGGCCGGGATGACCCTTCCAGCTGGTCCGATGCACGTCCTCAGGTGTCCTCTCTGTCCCAGGAGAGATGTTGCAGAGTCAGATGAGCTCCCTGGCTGCTGGAGACATTTCTGCAGCCCTCCCTCCCTCCCTTTGATGCTGAGCTTTCCCTGGGTATGGCCTGAGGTGGCCTTGGTTCCTCCTTTCCTACAGGAGCAGGTATCACTTACAGCCTAGCAGGGACCTGCATGAAAAACGATGCCCCAGCGTGAGCAGGGACCGCTTTGGTTAAGCAAACAAGCAGTAGAGGAAACTCCTCCAGGAACCCTCCACACCTCCTAAGCAAACACTGGAGCCTTCCCCTGGGATGTGTCCTCCCAGCCAGCAGATTCCCCAGGCCGATAAATCTCCAAGCCCGGCATAAGCCAGATCCTCTGGGAGCCACTCTGGACCACGGGAGATGCCCCACTGCCCTGTGGGTGCCAGCTGGGGTGGGCAGGGGACTGGTGCTGGATAATGGGCATCTGCAGAAGGATCTCCCTGTGGTTTGCTCCTCGCTGTCCGCTTTGGTTCCATCCGAGTCTCAATGAGATTTTCCTGCTCTGGATGATTCATCTGGATCAGCCAGCGCTGGATGAGCTGGGAAGGGTTTGACAAGGTTACACCGGTGGCTCTGAGCCAGCTGTGTCTGCAAGCCAGTCCTGAGCAGGTGGCCCCATCGAGCCCTGCTGCCCCCCAGGGCTCGGGGACAGGCTCTGACAAAGCCCCCAGATTCCTGGCCGCAGCCCAGGTCAGCCCCCTCCCGCTGTCCCAGCCAGCCCGTTAGCTGGGTGTCATGGACAGACCCGGTCGATGCTTCCCGTGTCTGATCCACACGGGAGTTGGGGCCGGGGAGGAGGCGGCACGTTCCTGGACAGGAGGGATTGATGTTCTGGGGTCTCCATCCCCTTGTGTCTCTCTTGTCCATTGTGCTGCGTTCCTGGGTCTCCTCTTGCCCTGCAGGTACCCAGGGGAGGGGGATGGGGTGAGGGGGGTGGGTGACTGATCCCTCCCTGTGAGATGCTGAGAAATTGCTCGGTGTCGTGTGGAAAGCTCTTCTTGCCGCAGCTCACTGTTGGCGCTTGGCCAAGTCACTTCATTAAGGGATGATGCTCGTTCTCTGGCTGGAGAAAGGAGACGTGGGGAGACTGGGACCCAAAGCCGAAGGCACACTGCCTGCCCCCACCATTCCCACCACCTCCCGGGCTGGGTGGAGGGACCAGGTTGGGATCTGGTCAGGCTGGTGTAAGTGAGGGCGCTTTGGGAGGCTGTGTCAGTCGGTTTGGGCTCACTGGCTGCTCATCCCCGCCGTGCTGCCCCTGGGGGTGCTGCATCCAGCCCCAAGAGCGCCCAGCAGAGCTGGTGGAACCTGTCCTGCCCCCTTCCCCCCCGGGAGCTCCCCCGGGAGCTGCAGCCGAGTCAGCCACATCACTGCAGCTCTAAGCAAATCCTGATCTGCTGCCAGGCCACCCAACAAACCCTCTTCTCGGTCTTTTTCTCCCTTGCTGAAGGTGATCACTATCTTCACGCTGGTGGAAGTCGTGCTGACGTCGGACGGCGTCCCGCTCAAGTACAGTGCCCTGCTCAAGAGACCGAGGCCGGAGAAGTGAGCGCCCCAGGCTGCGCCCGCTCCCCGCTGCTGACCCTGGTCACCTCCCAGGCCCTGCACCAGCACCTGCTGGGGACAGAGGGGACCCAAGAGGAGTTTGGGGTTCTGAGTTTTAAGACTGATGCTGTTTTATTTCTGGTTTGGATTTTATCTCTGGCTGAGAGTGGGGCTCAGGGCTTGAGCCTGCCCCAGGCAGAGCATTTCTACCCTCAGCTATTTTAAGCTTGATGCTTTGGGGGTTTTTTAAGGCTGTCCCTCGGGTGCCCGTGGTGAGGGCTGAGCAGGGACGCGTGTCCTTGGGAGCACAGGTCGCTGGCTCCACCGTCCTGGGTGGGTGCGGTGGGATGCGGCTGCGGGGCTGTACAGGAGGGTCTCTCGTAAGGTTGTGTGTCACGTAATAAAAGCCGGGTCAGCAGCCACACGGGGCCTGTGCAGGTCTTGTCTCATGAGCAGTGCCAGCACTAACCCGGCCCCAGGCAGCCCTGTGCCTTCCCCGGCGCTGGGATATGCGAGCGGCCTCGCTGCCCTGCCGGATGTGCTCGGCCGGAGACGGGGAGCGGGGGTGGTGGTGTCGGCTGGGTGTGAGCTGCCTCCTCCCATCCCTCAGCCTGAGCCTTCATTGGTGTCTGCTCCAGCCCCTCACACCCTGACCTCCGACCTCCCCCTGCTCGGGGATCCTGCAGCGCCGTGTCCCCTTCTCCCTGCCGCTGAGAGAGGACCATCCATCCTCACGGACCATCCAGCACCCGGGCACTTCTGCCGGCTCCTCGTCCCCGTGTCCCACCCGTGCCATACAGGATGCCCACGGTGGCACGGGCTGCATCACCCCCGTGGGGATGGTGGAGGAGTTGGCATGCTGCCTGCTCGCCTGGCAAATGTGGCCTCGACACAGCCTGTCCTTGGGAGGTGCCAGGAGCTGGGCAGACCTGGCTGAGGGTGGGGGACAGAGCCCTGGGGGTGGGCCAGGGCTGGCTACAAGATGTTCCCTGGGAGCTGGCAGGCCGTGAAAGCCATCAGGGTCACCTGCAGCCCCCTGGGGTTACGCGTCCTTCCAGGTGGCTTGGGACAACCAAGCCGTGGATGTCACCTTCAGACATGGGACAGGGCGGGAGCAGCCTCTTCCTCCCCAAGTCTCCTACTCCTCCTCATCGGGTGCTGGTGACGCAGGGCTGTTCCCTGCCCGCAGCAGGTACCTCACTGCGCAGCCAGGCCAACATGGGCTGCCCTGGGGCCTGACAGGCAGAGGGTACCTGAGGACACTGACACCAAAGGCAAGATGCACCCCCAGACCCCTAAGCCCGGTCTCCCCCTCCTCAGGTTTGTCTCAGGGGACACAAGGCCAGCCCAGCCCGACCTGGCTCAGCCTGTCTGCAAAAANCCAGGGAGCGGCTGGAGATCCTCCCTCGCTGGTGGGGGGCAGGGATGGCCACAGGGAAGGCTGAGGGCACTGGGAGGACCCTGGGCAGGGCTGGGAGATAGTCCCTGAATGTTATCAGCCCACAGTCTCACCTGCTGTGGGGCTCAGCCCTCCTGCGGGACAGGGAAGAGCCATAAAGGGCTGGGCTGACCCCCCCACCCCCATCCCAGACAGACAGCATTCATGGAGGGAGCCAGGGTGGGCAGCATGCGACAACTGCTCTCCCCTGGGACCTGCCTCCTCCTCTGCCTCCTCACCCGGCTCACCGCTGCAACCTCAGGTGACAGGGGACGTGTGGGACAGGGAGGGTAGGAGCCCTTGGGGGGGGGGGACACACACGACTGGGGCAAATTCCCTGGTGAGGCGGGTCTCCGGGGACCCTGTCCCTTCCCCTTAGGATACCAGCAAAGGCAACTCCCACCCTGGCCACGGCAGAGTGGTTTGAGACCCCCAACCTTCGAATGGGGTTTTATCTCAGCCCCCACCAAAGCAGTCCCTGTCCCTGTGTGACCCCCCCACCCCAAGCCCTGCTGCCCCCTTGCCCCTAGCAGTGGCTCTGGGGCCAGCAGCGATAGCCACAGCCAGACACAGCTGCCTGGACATGGCACACTTGGAGCTGGGGCTGATGCTCAGGCACCTCATCCTCTTTGCCAAGAGGTTTGGAGAACTTCCCTGCCAAACCGTGCCTCAGTTTCCCCCTTTGGGCAGTTCTGAGGTTGCTAAGACCAGGCTGATCCCCAAAGGGTTCCTGGCACCTCCAAGACCCCAGCAAGGGGATCTTGGAGCAGCTAAATTTGCCTTGGGTGGAGATGTCCTGAGGTAGGTGGGGGTATTATCCGTGAATACCCTGAGGATGTCCAACCCCCATCCCCGCCACCTGGCTCTGCTCTCGCCTCCAGATGCTGAGAAGACCCAGGATTACTGGAATGAAGGAGCCAGGAGGAGGCTGGAGTCAGCCCTGGCCTTGCAGCCAGAGGCACGTCGGGCCAAAAACATCATCCTCTTCATGGGTGACGGTGAGTCCCCTGGGTCCCATCCTGGCCTCAGGCTCCACGGCTTGGCAACAGCTGGAGGATGGGGCTGGAGAGGATGGGCCTGGTGCTGGTCCCCTCCCCACTGGCCATCCCCAGGCAATGTCCCAGCCCCTTCCTACCCCACACTTTGCCATGCTGACAGGCATGGGGCTGTCCACCATGTCGGCGGCTCGGATCTACAAGGGGCAGCTGGCCGGCAGCTCGGGCGAGGAGAGCCTCTTGGCCATGGAGACCTTTCCTCACGTGGCCCTGGCCAAGGTGAGTGGGGCAGCACTGTGGGGCGTCCACCCTTGCCCTGCCCAAAACCCCACTGACCTCATTGCTTCCAGACCTACACCATCGACAGGCAAGTGCCTGACAGCGCCGGCACGGGCACAGCCTACCTCTGCGGGGTGAAGACCAATGCCAAGACACTGGGGCTGAGCGGGGCGGCCACCTATGGCAAATGCCGCACCGCCTTTGGCAACGAGGTGGACTCCATCCTGCACCGGGCCAGGCTGATGGGTACGGACCAGCAGGCAACCCCATCCGAGAGCCTGGCATGGCGTGGCCATCCCACGCCGTGCAGGGCCGGACAGGTCCCGTACAGACCTTTGCCCGCCCTGCAGGCAAGTCGGTGGGCATCGTGACCACCACGCGGGTGCAGCACGCGTCCCCCGGCGCAGCCTATGCCCACTCGGTCAGCCGCAGCTGGTACGCCGACACCAACATGCCCAAGGAGGCCTTGCGGGATGGCTGCAAGGACATCGCCTTCCAGCTGGTGCACAACACGGACATCAACGTGAGCCGGGAAGCGGGCGTGGGAGGGAGGGACACCAGGCACCCTGGGAGGGTCTACTGAGCTCCTCGGCAGGTGATCCTGGGCGGTGGGCGCATGTACATGACACCCAAGCGGACCCCGGATCCCGAGTACCCAGAGGACCCGGCTCAGAACGGCACCAGGAAGGACGGTCTCAACTTGATTGACGAATGGCTGAGCGCCAGGCAGGTGCGTGCCAGGACGGAGGGCACCTGGTGTTGGGCACGGGGAACATGGCGTTGGCACCAACTCCGTTCTCGCTGGCAGGGCGCCCGCTATGTCTGGGACAAGAAGGGCCTGGATGCGGTTGAGGATGACTCTGTGAGTCACCTGATGGGTAAGAGCATCACTGACTGCACCACTGGCAACACCTCCTCCTCCTTCCTCTCCTCCTCCTCCCTGCTCAGTGTTGGTGGGGGCCTGAAACGACCCTGATGTGGACCATCCCCCCACCCCCCTGCCCCAGGCCTCTTTGAGCCCAAGGACATGAAGTACGAGCTGAACCGCAACACCTCCACGGACCCCTCCATCGTGGAGATGACGGAAAAGGCCATTCGCATCCTGCGCAGGAACCCCAACGGCTTCTTCCTCTTTGTGGAAGATGAGTAACCCCAGACAGGCAGCATGGCTGGGGCTGGGGTGGGATGTGGCTCCTGGGAGAAGCCACATCCCACCCCTGGGTGGGTGTCCCAGGGAATCAGGGAGGGGGTGACAGGCGCATTCCCTGTGCAGGTGGCAGGATTGACCACGGCCACCACAGTGGCCGGGCCAAGCAGGCGCTGATGGAGACTGTCATGCTGGACCGGGCGGTGGCACGGGCAGGTGAGCTCACCTCCCCCTCCGACACACTGACCGTGGTGACGGCTGATCACTCCCACGTCTTCACCTTTGGGGGCAACACGCTGCGCGGCACCTCCATCTTCGGTGAGTCCCCAGGGGGGACAGCAAACATCCCTGCTCCCACCTCCCTCTCTGGCTCCCACCAGCAAAGGCTGAGCTGGCCGAGGCGAGGAGCTGGGGACAGGTACCCTGGGGGGGAGGGGGGTGGGGGGGTGGAGGGTAACGGTGTCTTTCCCTGGGGCAGGATTGGCCCCCAAGAAAGCCAAGGACAAGCGACCCTACACCAGCATCCTCTATGGCAACGGGCCTGGCTACAGCATCCGTGACGGGGGACGCCCAGCCGCCAGCCTCCCCGCCGCAGGTGTGGGGACACACACAGGGGGGATGGGGGCAGCATCCCATGGGCATGGACACTGCGGCTACACAAGGTCCCAGTGCCACTGCCTGGCTCTGGTGTCACTTGAGCAGATACCGCCCCAATGCCAGGGTGATAGGTGCTGCCCCCCAGCCTCTGGGATGGGTGGGGGAGCCTGCTGATTCCAGCCTTGTTTCTCCTGCCTCCCCCCCTCCCCCTTTGCAGAAGACAAGGACTACAGGCAGCAGGCAGCTGTACCCCTGGAGACAGAGACCCACAGCGGGGAGGACGTGATGGTGCTGGCCCAGGGCCCCATGGCCCACCTCTTCCATGGGGTGCAGGAGCAGCACTACATCGCCCATGCCCTGGCCTACGCTGCCTGCATCGAGCCCTACGCCGCCGAGCCGCAATGTGGGGCAGCACGCAGGGCCTCCTCCCATGGCACCCAGTGCTCCCCCAAGTCCCTGCCCACCCTCCTGACCCTCTGCGTCACTGTCTACCTGGTGAGGGGCTGAGAGACCCCGGTGAGCCCCACTTCAACCCAGTCTGCCCTGCCCCCACCCCAACTGCTCCATCAAGGTCCTCAGCAACCAGGTCTCCACAGTTGCTGGGATCAAGGGACACATTAAAACAGGTTGTTTGCCTCCATCTGCCGTGTGAGCATTTTGCCCCGTGCCTCAGTTTCCACAGGTAGTTGTGGCTCCTATTTCCCCTCCCCCAGGGCCAGCACTGGAGTCATTGGGGTGAAGGAGGTGATGAAATGGGGGTGAGGGGAGGGCGTGTTCCCCGCAGCTCTGTCAGGCTGGGACACAGCACACAAGGGGCTGAGCAAGGAGCAGAGTTTTAGTCCAGATCGGTGGATTTATTGTTCAAGACAGCGCTGGGCAGAGAACAGGGCTGCTCGGTGCATGAGTGACCCCAGGTCCTCCTGACACCTGTGTTGCCCCAGGTCTGATGCTCAGTGTTACCTGTAGCACCCCAGGCCAGGGCATCCCCCCCACTGGGCACCAGGCAATGCTGCCTGCCCAGCATGACCCCCCCACCTCACCCCCTGAGCCCCGAGCCCGTCCATCCCCCGGGACGGCAGTGGTGTGCCAAGGAGGGGCCTGCAGCCCAGCCCCATGGCCTTTGTGCTGGCTGCCCCGCAGGACACCCGGCTATCGGGGAGACCTGCCGAACCGCTCCACACCCCCTGCCAGGGCTGATCCTGGTCCAAAGTCCCTGGCCAGGTCTGCTGGAGGCACAGACACTGCCAGCGGTGTCAAGCTACCGGATCTCACCATGCAGCTCCTGGCACCCTTCACCCTCTGCCTGGGCCTCTGGGCAGGGCTCAGCACCGCTGTCATCCCAGGTGGGGACAAGGATGGGGACAGGCGCCTGGCTGGCTTCAGCAAGTGCCTGGGAAAGTGGGGCAACCAGAAGGGCACCAGCCTGGCTGGCCAAAAGGGAGGGTTAGGGGAGGGAAGTGCGTGGCTCTGAAAGGGTTAATGGGGGTTTCCCCTGCTCTTCAGGGGATGCTCAGCCAGCTTTCCCCTGAGGAGTCAGGTCCCTGCTTCTTCCTGGCAGGGAGGCTGGGGGAGGTGCCCATAACCTCCCCCTCCATGGATGTGGTTCCATCTCACCTACCAGAAACTTCCCCTAGTCATGTCCCATTCTGGTGCCCCCTCCTTCTCTGGCCCAGGACCCTCCAGCCTGGTGCTGGGTGCAAGCCCATGTGGCCTTTCCCCACCTCAGACAGCACCCTGACCTGCTCCATCCATGTCAGAGAAGGCACCAGCACTGGCATGCCCGGGGGTGTGGGTACCCCAGGGATGCAGGTGCCCCAGGGGGATGTGGATACCCCAGGGGGGTGTGGGTGCCCCAGGAGGATGTGGGTATCCTGGGGATGCGGGTACCCCAGGGGTGTGGGTGCTGGCAAGCCGGGACTGATGGGTGTTGCCCGTCCCAGCGGAGGAGGAGCTGCCATCCTTCTGGAACAAGAGGGCGCGCGAAGCCATCGAGTCTTCCTTACAGATCCAGCCCAGGATAAGCCAAGCCAAAAACCTCATCCTCTTCCTCGGGGATGGTGAGTCCTGCTGGCATAGCAGCAGGCAGGCTGGCATCACTGCTGCCCCATGGAGCTGGGCATGGGGGTGGGCACACAGTCCAGAGGGTGACTGGGACACTCTCCTTGCCCAGGCTTCGGGATCCCCACCATCACGGCCACCCGCATCCTCAAGGGGCAGCAGCAGGGGAAGCTGGGCCCCGAGACCCCCCTTGCCCTGGATGCTTTCCCCTATGTGGCTCTCTCCAAGGTAAATCCCCACCACGCTGGGCTTGGGCTCAGGTTGATGATGCCCATGGAGCTGCGGGCACGGAAGCACCCCAGGGATGCACATATGGGGTGCACGGGGCCCCCACCCACCCCCACACTTGCCTTTGGGCACGGTAGCGAGCGCGGCAAGGGGTGCTGGGCGTGAGGGAGGGTCACTCCACCAGGTGCCTCTCCCGACCCACCCCTGCCCTGAGCGTTGCCTGTGTCTTTGTCAGACGTACAACGTGGACCGGCAGGTCCCTGACAGCGCGGGGACGGCCACAGCCTACCTCTGCGGGGTGAAGGGCAACTACCAGACGGTGGGGCTG
>VXBZ01009624.1:184648-198681 GCA_013399135.1 Heliornis fulica | reverse complement strand
CCATTAACGAGATTATTATGCAAATAGAGCAGCCCTGTGCCACCCGCCAGCCTTACCTCATCCCCGCCGGCGGGGAGGCAGGGCAGAGGGGTCCCCGAGCCCCTCTCTCCTGGGGGGTAGGGGGAGGATGGCTGGTAAGGGGCTGGCAGTGCCGCTCTGCCCGGCATCCCCCCGTCCGGGGGCACTGCTGTCACTGCCCGGCAGACCGGTACCCAGGAGGGGCACCGGGCGGGCACGGCCGATGGCCTGTGCCAGGAGCATCCCGGCGGCTCGGCACCCCTCGCAGTGCTCCTGGTACCCTGCGGGGAGGGGGGGGTTCCGTCCCGTCCTGCCAGGGTGGGTGCCAGGGGCAAGAGCTGTCGGTGGGCAAGAGAGGGAGCCCGGGAAGCTCTGAGTGAGAGGGTGGGCATGGGGGTGGCACGGGGTGGCACGGGAGGGGACCATGCACTCACACAAGCACACACACACACACGAAGGTCCAGGAATATTAAACTGCATTGCAGATAAATCCCCAACATAAATATCGTGAGCCGCTCTGCCACGGGGGGGCCCAGCAAGGAGATTTATAGCCCAGCAATTCCCACCGCCCATGGTAGCCCCCCACAGAGGCCACATAGCCCGTCCCTGCATGGTCGTCCTGCCTCCCACACTCAGGGTCCTGCCACCCTCCTCTCTTATGCTTGCACAGCTCTGGGTGGTCAGAGGGGGCCCTGGGTCTTCCTGGGTGCTGGGGTGGGAGCCCCAGGCAACACATACTGGGTGCTGTGCCACACACAGCACAGGGACCCTGGGATTGGGGAGCTCAGCTGGCATGGGACACGGTAGTCACTATGGGCCAGCCCCTGGCACAGCTCTGACTGCCTAGGGTGGCTGAGGCTGTGACCTCCGGTGCTGGGCACAGCCTGGGCAAGGTGCCTACCGCAGCACCAAGACACACATAAGGGCAGTGGCACACATGTACAGCACATGTACACCCATGACAGACACATGTGCTGTGCCCCAGCCAGGCACACACAAACAGGCACTGCCATCCAGGCCCCACACGTACCTTGGCACATGGATACACAGGTTCCTGGGGCACACATCAGGGCAGAGGGACTCCATGGATCCCACCAAGAGAGATGCTTGGGCACCCTGACAATCTGGGCACCAACAACCACAAAAGGGTGCAAGGGAACCCAGACCTGGGCTGCTTCGTGGGAGGGCACGGGGTGATTTGCCCTACAGGTGGAGAGGGAGGAGGGGCTGGCTGCACGTTGGGGGCACAGGCCCGGGTACCACCACACCAACCGTCTCATGCTTGCACTTACCCATCCCCAAGACCCGCTTGACACCTTGGTGGGAGCATGATGGATGCAGACCGGAGGGGGGTGTGGGGGCTGGCGTTATTAACAGCCCTGCGTATTGCTCCAACAGGGCTGTAAAAATTAAAGGCGTGTGGATATAAAATAATGGATAAATCTGAGCCGGCCGCAGAGCGCTGCAGCACCCCGCGGGAGTTGGCATCTCAAAGAGCCGGGGTGCAGCAGGCACGGGGCGGGCATCTGGGTGTAGATATGGCCATGGCAGGCAGTGCCTGCACCCACCTCCAAGCGCCGTCTCCTCCCAAAATCCCCACTGAGCACCCTGAGGGGCTGCATGGGCAGTACCAACCCGCGGAGCTGGCACTAAGAGGCAAGTGGCTGCTTCTGAAGCCGGGACGAAGGAAAAGAAGTTGTGCCTTCGCAGTCAGCTCCGGGGGCATGGGGCGGGATGCCCACAAACTCAGCCCAGCCCATGCACTCCAGCAGCAGGCAGGATCTGCGCCCCAACACACCCAGCCATGACCATACTGGTGTGACCCCGGGGTCCTGCAGCCCACCGCTCCGAGCAGGGCTCAGGCCAGCACCCGTCTCGCCAGCCCCGCTCCGCTCTGCCCATCTTGGGGGGCCACCCCGCCGGCATCCTCATTTTCCCCGAGATTAGCCACGGCGCGGGAGCCTCCGCACACCGCCAGCAGGTGACAAATAAGATTTTTCCACTCTCCCGAGCACCCGGCATGGGTCTGTCATTGAAAATGCAAAGCAGCGCGGTGCCAACCTCTGCCGCCCGCCCTCCCCTCCGCCAGCCCCTCGGTGCCGAGCTCCCGGACGGCTGAACTACCTCCTCTCTGCACCCACTGCCTCCCCTCAGCAGTGCCATCGGGGTGTTGGGTAGTGCCCTGGTACCCAATGGGGCAGGGGAGTCCTTAGAGGGAAGCTAGTTTGGGGGCATCAGCCTGGGTGGGCAGCATGGCCTTGCGGTGCACCCACGTGTACTGCAGGTGGGGTGCATGTGGGTCCCTGTCACGCTGGGTGTGTGCACCCCACCAGGGCCTGTCTGCCTCCAGGGAGCGTGCCAGGCTCTGGGGTGGGCACACAGCAGGCTCACCCCGGTGATAGGGTAAGGGTTTATCCCTTGTTGGAAATATATGGCACAAGACATGCCCGCTGGGGTGAGCATCATCCCTCCCACCAAAGCCCACCCCAACAGACCCCACTGCCAGCACCCAAGGTGGGAAGGATGGAAGCACTCCACCCCACACCCGGGCACATCCACCCAGCGCCCACAACTCTCACCCACGGACCCAACTCCCTCAGTCTCCCCCCAACCCTAAGCACCCCCATCATCCACCGCAGCCCCATCCCAGAGCCAGGTGCCTCCAAGCAGCCCCCAGCCCCGCTCCCCCCGCCGCCACCGCGTCTCCTCGCCGCTGTTGTCAGAGGGTTGCCTCTGCCTCTGTCTGCGAAATTAATTCGGAGGTGGAGAGGGAGAATTATGTAAAGTGTGGTTATTCTGGAGCGGCGGGGGAAGCGCGGCTGATGGCAAAGTGCCTTTTTGTGTGTTTAATATGCATTTTTTTCCAGCGGTGCATTTTCAGGCGGGTAATTTGCTGTCTTTTCAGACCCCGATCAGTATCATTTCTCCGGCAATGACAGCTTTTATTTGCACTGAAATGAATGCTGCGAAATTTCCAAGAAATAGCCGAGGCCCCCGTTGGCTGCCCACCCCCACGGGGCCAGGGCACGGGCACCCGCCACCGCCTGCACCCCGTAGCCCCCCCCGACTCCTGCCCACAGCGCCTGGGGGTGTTGGGCAGATGCGTGTGCTGCCTTGCACACCATGGTGTGTGCACACATAGGTGTGTGCTCCCCTTGCTCACCCACACCAACTCTGAGCCCTGTGTGCACACCAATGTACCGCTTAGAGGGGTGTATATACACCGCAATGCATGTGCACATATAGGCACCCCTTGTGCACGTGCACACACATTCGGACACGTATATGCTCCCCCCACCCTCAAGCAGAGCACCCCCCTTTCTGGTCTATGCATCTCCCCTTTAATGCACACAGACATACCCCCCACCAGTGCATACACACTCCTCCTTGTGTGCTGGGAGGGGTCTCCCACTTTGTGGGGCTTCAAAGCAGCGTCCCTGACTCCGAGCACCCACTCTCCAGAAGAATTCCCAACCCCCTGCCAGCTTCAGTGTACCCTTTACCCACCCAACCCTTGGGGAAACTGAGGCACGGAGAGGGCAGCCACCACTGGGTGCTCTCCCCCGCCATCCCATCCACCAGCAGCAACGGGTGGGCGCTTGGAGAGAACATGGGGTGCGTGTCTGTGTACGTCTGCGTGTCAGGAGGGAGGAAGAATTGTTGTTTGTGTAGGTGTGCGCTGCGTGGGCGTCACGCGCCGGAGCCAGCCTGACGGAGCTGCTCTGCAGCTGCCTTGGCAGCGGCCACGCAAACGCCATGAGCACATCTGGGTGTGCATGTGTGTGCCCGTGTCACCCCCTGCCCGGCGCGTGAGATGGCACGTCTGCAGGGGTGGCACTGGGGGTGCAGCTAGGTGTGCTCCCTGCGTGTGCCCAGATTCACGCCGCCGTGGGGTGGTGGATGGGGTGGGGGGCACCCCCGTGTGTGTTCAGTGCCACACCCCAAGCCATGGCGGAGCCAGCGCCTGGCACGGCCGAGGTTAACTCTGCCGGAGCCCATCGGCGCTGTGCAGGGAAGCTTTAATTTAATGAAGTGTGAGGCTTTTTATGGGCTTTTAATTACGTGGTGATAATTAACATTATAGGCCGCCGGGTCCCGCTGGTGCCCGGCTGCCCTGTGCCAGCTCCCGCCTGTTTGTAAATAAACCCTGTGGGCTGTGCAGTGCCCACCCTGGGGCAAGCCCTCCTGCGGTGGGGAGCACTGCCAGGCCGGGCTCATGCCCACCCACCTGGGTGGGGATCTGGGCACAAATTCAGGCACAACCCACTGTGACAATGTGGGGAGCAAGGGTCCCCCCGTTTCCCTCCCCCCAGCAGCACCCGGCTGCTTAGGTTTTTCCAGCGCTCTGGCTGTGCAGAGCTGCCAGCTGGCAGTGCCAGGCTTGGTGAGAGCAGGCACTGGTGGCAGTGCCATGCTAGTGTGCCCCCTGGAGCCCACCCTGGCCCGGAGCAGCCCCCCTGTGCCAGTGCTAATAGGAAGCAATCCATCAGGCCGGGCCCTGGCACGCTGCCCTCCTGCCAGGCACCGGATGGATTTATCACCCAGGCAATTTCCTGCCCTCCTCTAATCAATAAAGGGGGTGGTGGGGGGCAATGCCAGCTCCCCCATGCAGGTCACGATGGGCACAGGGACGTGACAAGGCCCCAGGAAACAGGGCCAGGGTAGCCAAGACCATCTCCCCTCCCTATAATATTTCCCCTCCCTGGAAGGGCCAGGGGTTCAGTCCCCATGGGATGGGGTGGAGGGAGTAGCATCTAGGTACCCCCATACCCCCTCAGGCATTAGGGCCAGCACCCAGCTGCTCCCCATCCCCCACCCAGCCTCACACAGGGAACCCAGGCGTCCGGGCCCCCCTCCCCCCCCCTTTCCCATTTAATTTTTCCTAATGAAAGGCAGGGAGGATGGCGGGGAGCCGGGGCACCAAGGTCGAGGCTGACTTTAATCAATCCCCGCTGCTGGCTGGGTGCCCGGAGGAGTCGGCGGAGGAGAGGCTGGGGGCTGCTGGAGGGGAAGAAGCACAGGGAGGGGGAGGGTGCAGGGTGCAACCAAGGGGCTCCCAGCAGCCAACCGGGGCACCTGGTGCTCAGGCACCCTCCTATCCCCCACCACCCCCACCCCCAAAGAAAAGGCACCGTGAATGCACCGCGCTGCCTGGCTGGTGCCAGGGCTGTGCCCGGATCCTGCCAGGGCAGCTTTGGATCCTCTGCAGGAGAGACACCCCCCCACCCCCAAAAAAACACAAATAAATCCCCTCACTCCCCTGCACCCAGCTCCTGCCCCCTCCCTGAGCAGGGCTGGGGACAGCCCCAGGCTTGGGCTGTTAAAGGCACTGGGCAAAGGAGGGCACAGGGAGCCGAGGGCGGGTGCGGGGGGGGACCTAGAGCTGGGTGCTGGTGACAGCACTCACCCCGTGCACCAGCACGGTGGGGCCCAGCCCACGGTTGAGCAGCTCCAGCTGGTGCAGGTAGAGCGGGTAGAGGCTGGTGTTGGCCGGCGGCCGCGGCAGGTAGAGGAAGCGCACGGCTGGCGCGGGGCTCTGCTCCAGGACGAGTCTGTTGGCAGCGCAGACATACTCATCCGACACTTGGGTGGCGTTGGCCGGGAAGTTCACAGCCCCTTCCTCCTCCTCCTCCTCCGCGGACACCCCATCAAGCGCTGGCCCTCCCGGAGGTCCCTGGCGGGTTTGCCAGTGAAGGCAGGTGACGGCGTCCCAGGGCACCAGCTGGATCTGGGCCTGGATGCGCAAGTCCTTGAGGAGCTGGCGCAGCTTCTCCTCCTGGGCATGGGGCGTGGCGCCCGCCTCCACACAGAGGAAGAGGCGCAGGGGGGGGCCGCGCCCGCCCCCGGGGCCGGTGGGCGNNNNTGTTGAGGACACAGGCCATCTGCAGCAGGAAGAGGCTGCAGGTGTCGGCATAGCGGGCGCTGTCGGGGCGCAGCAGGTTGACAGGCCAGACATGGATGGTGGGTGGGGGGCTGGCGGCCCGCCGCAGCTCCCAGGCCTTGTCCAGACTCTCCAGCTGTCGGGCCAGCAGGACGTTGCGAAGCATCTTCAGGGCATCAGCCACGATGCCCACATACTCCCGGGCCGATAAGAGCTTGGGGGCAGCAGGTGCCCGCAGTGGGGGGAAGCCCAGGGGAACCTCCTCACGGGCACTGGTGAAGGCAGGGTGCCGGGCCAGACCGTCCTGCGGCTCTGCGTCATCGTAGAAGCCCAGCACCAGAGTGTTGGGGCGCATCCCGCCTGCCGGAGAGACCAGGACACTCAGCTGAGTGGGGGCAGAGGGTCCCACCAGCACCCCCCCCGCACTGCAGGTACCAACAACCCCAGCTCAGCTTTGTCATTGCTCACCCTGATGTTTCCAGACCCCTCAGCATCATGCTCCCAGGCACATCCAAGCCCCAACTTGGCTCTGGCATCACCCATCCAACACCTCTCAAAGCTCCAATTTGGCTTTGGCACTGCCCACACTGGGTGCCTCCAACCTCCTTGGCATTGCCCATCCAGGTGTCTTCATGCCTCTCAACACTGCCAACACCGATTCCTCCAAGCCCCAACTTGGCTTTGGAATCATGCAACCAGGTGCCTCCAAACCCCTTGGCACTTCTCACCCTGGGGCAGACCCTCACCCATGCCCAGCCTGGGTGCCACTCACCAAGGCCAGAGGTGAAGAGGAGCTGCCGGACGCCATGCCGCACCGAGGGCGCGAGGGTGAGACTGACGAAGGCCTTGACATTCAGCTTGTCCACCAAGCTCAGCCACGAGTCCTGCTGGGGCTGCAGCGGGTCCGAGGGCAGCATGTCTGGGTGGGGAGCGAGAACAGCATCAGGGGGTCGGGTACCCCACACCAGGGCATCACACTGGTGTCCCCACAGCACACCCGCTACAAAATCAGTGCCAACCCCTGTGGCCACCCCAGCAGGCACGAGATGGAGAAGGTGGAAGCAGGTGCTTCCAGCCAGAGATATGAAATTACACATAAATATATAAAAAAATACCCAGGCAGCCCCATCCCCCCTCCCCAATTTCAGACCATTAGTCACCACGGCAACGGCGAGGGGGGAGCAGAGCCCATGATTCTACTCAGGCAGGGATGGGGACGGCCACGGCATGTGCCAGGGAGCACAAGTGTGCAAACGGACCCGAAGCACTCGGACACGCAGCAGTGGGCACGAGGTGGGGATGGTCACATGCACGTGCAAGGCTGTGCCAAACGTGCCCAGACACAAACCACCCACATGTCCATGCCAAGCCAAACCCAAGGTGCCACACATGTGCCCAAAATCCTGACATGCCCCTTGCTGTGCTCCCCCTTCCCAGCTGGGAACTGGGCAGCAGCGATACACCAAGAGCTCCAGGAGCCCCTCTGGGAGCACAGCAAGGGGCAGAGGCCACCAGGGACAGCGCAGATCCTCACCCAAATCCTGCAGCTCGACATGGCCTAGGACGTAGAGGCCACTCTTCTTGAGGTCATTGACGAAGTCAATGAGGCGGGCGCTGCCTCGTGGGTTCTGCACCATCAGCAGCATCTGTGGGCGCCAGAACTTGACGTGGTCCTTCCGCACGTCCAACATCAGCAGGTACTTCCTCACCTGGAGTGAGGAAGGGAAGGAGGAAGGTCAGCAGGTCTCCTTTCAGCAAACCACCCCACAGGGATGCCAGCCCCAGCATGCACTGCCCAGGGCAGAGCTGCCACAGAGACACCAGCTTGGGGACAGCAGAGGACAGGGCTTACCTGGTGGAAGATGAGGGCTTGGCTTATGTAGCCCCAGGTGCTGCTGGGTGAGAGGTAGTGGAGGGCGAGGAGGAGGAGGAGGAGGAAGCCCAGGCTGGCAGAGGCTGACACAGGGCTGATGAGGAACATCATGACGCAGCAGCCTGCGATGCCCAGCAAGCATGTGTGCCAGGTGAAGTACCGGAAAGTGGGCCTGGAGCAAGGAGAAGGGGACACTCATTACAACCCAGCTGCAGCGTGGGCACAGCAAGGGGAACCATACCACAGTGCCACACCAGCCTCCCCCAGTGAACCCTGCTGTGACAGCCCAGGGCATGGCAGGCACCTCAGATGCCTGCAGGAGAGGGCACAGAGAGGAGATGGCACCTCACAAGGCACGAGGCAGCCCCTTGCTGCCAGCCCCTGGCAAACAGGCTAACGACAGTTATGGGGCTGGCACTGCCCCGGCGCAGCGGGGGTCAGGTAGTGTCAGGCAGCTTGTGGCAGTGCCGGCAGCCACGGTACCCACTCAGCCTGGCGCGGGGAGGCGGAGGCGGGAGGCGAGAAGCTGTTATTTTCTCTAATTGTTGTTTTTCCTGAAAGGTAATTAAAATCCTTTTCCGCTGCGCTTGATAGAGACCTCAGTATGGGGAGGGGGGGGGCACCAGATGTGGGGTGGGCGAGGGGCAGCCTCTCATCAGCTGCCCCCCCAGCCACCGTTCCTGCCCCATACATGCCTGGGCAAAGAAAGGGCTGAGGAGGGGGAGTGCTAACACCCAGCCTGGCACAGACACCAGCTCTCCCTTCAGGATGGGGTGCTCTGGGGGACCCCCAGGCAGCACCAACCAGCTCTGCTTGGGCAGTGCCTCTGCCCCACCTGCAGCACTCCCTGCTTCAGAGGTACATCGCCCTGCCCCGAGGGCGGCGAGCAGCACACAGGAGAGAGATGAGCTGCCCCCCTCCCCACCCCCCTACTGGATTTGGGCAGTCCCACCACGCCAGCCCCATGCCAGGGTACCAGAGTACCTCCTGCCCAAGGCTGCCTGCCACACACCCCCCTCCTTCCTGGAAGATCTCCTCCTCCCAACCCAGGATCCCCCTCCCTCCCCCTTCCCCCGTTAGTTTAATTAGCACTAATGGAAAGTGGGCTCCATCACGTCTTGGCAAGCTGCCCGGGGGATGCCGGGTGGGCACAGGCTATAAATTACCTCCGGAAAGCCTGAGGGGAGGGGGCGGGTGGTACTCAGTGGCGCTGGATTTATCTGTACCGGCTCAGCAAAGCGGTGCCTGGGTGTGGGGACTGTGCCAAGCCACTGCCACACCAGGACCTTGTCCCTTCTCCTTCCCCAGGGATAGGGGTGTCTTTGCCACCCTCAAATACCAAGGAGAGGGGGGCTGAGCATCTCTGCCCTGTGGAGAGGCAGCGGGCACAGGGATGACAGGGGAAGTGCTGAGCACAGCCTCCCTTCCCCCATGCCAGAGAGTACCTGAAGTTGGGGGCCGATGCCCACTCCAGTGCCAGGCAGGCCAGGTTGACGGTGGCATAAACCAGGAGGAAGAAGGTGGTCACGACCCCTGCAATGGTGTTGAGCTTCCCGGAGAAGAGCACCAGCTGCAAAGAGCACAGGAAGGGGTGTGTGTGTGTGTGCACAGGCTCAACGCACCCCCCCAGGACCATACTGCTGGCACATGCCCGAGCCAGCCCTGCCATGCCACGCTGGGATGCCAGGGAAGGGTACAGACAGTGCCACACAGGCACAAATCCCTCCCTTACTGTGATTCATCCTTCGTTTATGGGGTACAGCAGGAAAACCAGGGCAGGGGGATACCCAGGGGCAGAAGGATGTGCCAGGCTCCACAGCACCCAGCCCAGGTGCCAACCCACCTTCACACAGCAGGGCTGGGAAAGCATTGCCACTATACTCACCTGTACCACCAGCCAGGAGAGGATCACCGCCATCACAGGGTTCCCATTCGCAGATGTCTTCTTGGCCAGCGCCAGCGCCCGGCCTGCAGGCAGAGGGGGAGGTTGGGTTGGGGCACCCCAGAGGCACCAACGGCCACTGACCAGGAGTCCTGTCCCCACACTCTGGGTGCTGGGGCATGGGCAAACGCCAGAGCACACAGGTAACCTAAGCAGGCACGTGTCAACACCGAAAACAACACCCCCACATTAGGAAGGGAGTTCTCTGGTGCCAGGGCTGGTCCCTGCCATGGACAACCTGCTGAGTGGGCTCTGGCGGGTGTCAGCACGCTCCAGGCACTCACCAAAGAGATCATCCCGGGCCAGGGCGTAGAGGATGCGGGATGCCCCAATGAGGTTGCTCATGGCTGCAGACAGGGTGGCAGCATAGATGCCCACTGTGACCAGGGGTGGGAAGATACTGATGTCACGCAGGAAACCGTAGTCTTTCTGCAAGAGGGTCCTAGAGAGGGACACGGATGTGCTGGCACCCGCCTCACTTGTGCCAGCATGTCCTGGTACTGGGCACACTCTGGCACTGATGGCCCCAGTGAGGGGGTGGGTGGCTGTACCTGTTGCAGGTGGCACACATGAGGAACGCCAGCAAGTTGTAGACGAGGTAGGTGAAAAGCACAGCGGAGATGGTGCCCCGTGGGATAGAGTAGCTCGGGCGCTTCAGGTCCCCTGCGGGCAGGAGTGGGCAGCATTAGTGTCTGCAGGCACAGCACCCCTCTGGTCTCCTCCAGCCTCAGCTCCTGCTCCTGATGCCACCCAGCCTGGCATCACCTGCCTGTACCTGACATGTTGGAGCCTGCCATGATGCCGGTGCAGCCATTGAACATCACTGCGAAGACGGAGCTGAAACTCATCATCTGCCCGGTGGTGTAGTCCACCCCATACCCACCTGCAGGACACATGGGCACAGGCTGTGACAGGCTGTGTGACACCGTCTCCTTGGTGTCCCAAAAGACCCCACAGTACCTGTTTTGTGCCCTTAAGTTCCCCCCCACCCTTCAGCAAGCCTCTGTGGCTGCAGAGGTGCCAGTGTCACCCCTCCCCAGGATGTGGGAGCTATAGTGGGTATGGTGGGCAGGGCAGGGATAGCCACTTCTCACCACCCAGGTTGTCTCGAAGGGTGTCGAGTGAGAAGCCAGTGAAGGAGCCGTTCTCAGTCTCGGAGCCGTTGTGGGGCAGGCGAATGGGCACCCCGATGGGCCGTGTCGCAAAAAAGCTGATGAGGATGGTGCCCAGCACGCCTGCGACGATGAGGAAGATGAGGAAGGTGGCCTTGGCATAGATGGAGGCACCCACGAGGCACACAAGGAGACAGAGGGCCAGCAGCACGGTGCCGTAGAGCAGCTCGTACCAGTAGCTCTGAGGCAGGACGTGGACACCTGTGCCCACCTTTTGCCCTGGGCAGAGAGTAACCAGGATCAGTGGGAATCAGAGCAGGCATCACTGGGAGCCAAGACAACCGGCATCATGCCAGGCGTGACAGAAACCAAGTCACTAGCCAGAGGGGTGGCAGAGCCGTGCCAGCTATGCCAGACATGGTGCTCAGCATGTCTGTTGGGGCACTAGGGCTACTCAGGTAAAGGACACCCACTGTCCCCTGCCATCACACGCAGAGGTATGTACTCACCAGGTGGGATCCCAAAGCTGTCCACCACAGCCTCCACCAGCCCCAGCACGTAGAGGGCACTGCCACACACATTGGCCAGGAAAAACATGATCCCAATGCTTCCTCCGAACTCTGGGCCCAAGGCACGGCTGATCATATCTTGCTCAAGTCAAGGGACAATGTCAGCAGCTCAAACCACCAGTGGGTGCCCCCACCCCTTCCTCCCAGACCAAGGGGGTCCCAGCCCCAGTGTGGCATCCTGAGGCTGCTGGGCCATCACTTGATTTTGGCCCACATACCCTGCCCTGGCAGTACACACCCACAGCAAAGGATACAGTAGGCTCCTCCGGCATCCAGTGCCCCATTGGTGGCGATGGCACACACGGACAGCACCGTCATGCCAATGATGAAGTATGCCACCGCAAACATGGCCAGGGCTTGGTACAATCCGGCATGGCCAACCACAAACCCTGCCAAGGACACAGGAGAGGCCAGTGTGCCCGTTAGCTGGGCATGGACGACCCCCCAGACAGGGTACCCAGGCACAGCCACTGCCCAGAGCTTGTCCCCATGGAAGCAGGCAGGCTGCTCCCGTCCCCCTGCCCATAGCTGCTCCCCTCCCAACTGAGCCACCAATTTTTGTGACAGGGTAAGGACACCCCCACCCCACGGTGCCACCACCACCCACCTGCAGCAACACCAGGAGCCAGCCCTGCCAGTGCTCCCCACCTCAGGGCACCTCCATCCTCCTACAGTGGCAGGCTGGGGCCAAGGCGCAGCCCAGGCATGGGTGGCTCAAAGGGGCACACCCAAAGAGCAAACAAACAGGGCAGGGGCCCTAATGCTCCCCCCACCCCACGTCGCTATGTGGAGGTGCTGGGACCCCACACCTTGCTGCCACCTCAGGGGGTGGGGGGCGAGGGTGGCCATGCCCAACTCTGGCCCTGGGAGCTGTGTCTGCGCAGTCAGCTCGATGCAAAGCAGGAAGCAAAGTCAGCCCCGGGACATCCCGGCAGCCGCAGCAGTGTTGGCTTTCCGGGCCCTCCCCTCCGGGCCGGGCCACCCAAAGCCTCCCGCGGCCCTGCCCGGGGTGACGGGAGGCGAGCTGGGCCGGCGGCGCTGTGGGCAGGAAGGGGCCGCCCGCGGCTGCAGGGAGATGCCCTATCTCGGCCGCAAGCCAGGCCGCAGCCATGTCTGTGGGCAGCAGTTGGGGCATGAGCATCGCAAGGAGCCCTCAGGGAGGCAGGCTGGTTCTGGGGGCACCCCCTGTGACCCCTGGGAAGCCGGAGGGTGTCCAAGGGCCAAAAGCAGAGATTGGGAGCGTGGGCAGGGGAGAGAGGAAGGGAATAAAGAGGTGCCCCAAAAGCCGTGTGTGGATAGGAAAGAGAGGCTGCTCATCCTGGAGATCTGGAGGGTGTTACTGGAGTGAGGGAAGTGGAGGCGGTGGGGGGGCTGCTGAGGGACGTCATGCCCTTGCCACGGGTGGGACCGTTCCTCTTNTCCCTTCCAGCCCCGCAGTCCCTGGGGTAATGGGCTGGGGGTCCAGGGTGGGTGGGTGGAACCTCTGCGTAGGGTAGGGGCTGGTGTTGGGAGGTGCAGGGCCTGTGTGAGGACCCCAAGTGGGGGTGTGGGAAGGGGGTGAGTGATGGCAGGGCAGAGCTGTGCCCCCAGTGCACAAGTTGAGGGGTCCCTTTGGAAGGGGAAGGGGGTCATGGCCCACCACGGCCTGCCAGGTCCCCATGGCACGGAGCCAACTCCCGCCCTGGCCTTTCCATGGGCAGAAAGTGAAAGAGGAAAAGCTTTCCCTGTTCCTGGATGCCGACAGATGCTTCCTGCCCTGGGCTGGGACATCTCCCCCCACCAGGACCCCCAAAGGGCTGCCACCCCTCCTGGTCCATGCCCAGCGTGCCCTCTTAGCTCCCCCAGGTTGCCCAGAAAAAGCTCATAACCCAAACTGGGAGTAGACTGGGACCCAATCTGTGCCTTCTGAAAAACAGGCAGGGCTGGGGGTGAGGAGGGAGCAGGGAGATGAGTTCCTGGTGAGGGACACTGGGGTCCTGCCTCAGGACACCATATGGGTACTGGAAGAAAACTGGTGTGCTGGAGCCCAGCACTGGGGGATGCCTGGGGAGCAGTGAGATCTCAACTCTGGGTGATGTGGAGGAACACAAGGACACTGGGATCCCACTTAGGGAAGGGACTGAGAAGGCACAGGGGTCTTGCCCCTGGGACAGTGGGGCTTCAGACTGGGATCCTTCCCTGAGGGCACAGAGGTCTCCACCTGGGTTCCTCTCCTGCAGGTACAGCGGTAGCCCTGGGGCCACAGGCTGGAGGGGTCAGGAGGGGACACACACACAGAGCACCGGAACCCCAGCCTAGGGGAAATATGAGGGGACACCGGGACTCCAGACTGGGGTCTCAGGAAAGGCTACTGGGAAGGGACTGAAGCCCACTGGGACTCCAGAAAGGGAGGTTCAGGAGAGGGCACCAGGAGGCCACTGAGGACCCAGACTGCGAGCTCAGAGGGGGAGCACTGGGATGTCAGACTGGGAGGCTAATGGGGAGCACTGGGAGGACAGAGGGAGGTCACTGGAGCTCTGGACTGGGAAGCTCGGAGTAAACACGGGGGCTCCAGACATGGGGAGCTCCAGACAAGGTGGAAGAGGGGTCGGCAGAACCCGGGGCCTCAGGATGATACAGGGCCCGGACCGGGGGTACT
>VXBZ01009624.1:168254-179963 GCA_013399135.1 Heliornis fulica | reverse complement strand
CTCCAGCAGGTGCCCCCGGCCCCCCGACTACCTGCTGGGCTGAGGGGCAGAGGTTAGCGTCGGCAGCTGCCGGGACGCGGGGTGCCCCCAACCCGCCGCCCACTCGCCTCTGTGAGCACAATGAAGCTTGACAGCGCGCCTGGTGCAGCCTGACCTGCCCCCACCAGGGGTTGCCCGCCACAGCTGTCCCAGCACCACCATGCCTGGATACCCTGTGCCCACCTGGGAGAGAGAGAGTCCCAGCAGCAAAGCTGTGGAACCCCCTCTCACCTCAGCTTTGTCCCTCCAGGGAGCTGCGGGCGCCGCGGGGGCCCCCAAACCAACGCCACGGCCCCCCGAGGACGGATCATGGGTGGCAGCGTGGCTCCGCGGGGAGCCTGGCCCTGGCTGGTGTCTGTGCGGCTCCACGGGGAGCTGATGTGCGGGGGGGTGCTGGTGGGGCGCTCCTGGGTCCTCACTGCAGCCCACTGCTTTGCTGGGTACGACGGGAGGCACAGCAACCTAGGGATGATGTCCCTGTGGAGGGGCATGGGGTGACACCACTGTCACCCCTGTAACCAGCTGCCCCCCCACCTTGCCAGGAACCGGAATGAGCTGGCATGGACGGTGGTGGTGGGTGACCATGAGCTGGACAAGCCAGACACAGGCGAGCGGGCAGTGCCCGTTCGGCGCATCCTGCCTCATCCTAAGGTCAGTGGAGGTGGGCACCACCCCCGACCTCCCTGTGTGTGTCCCAGCATCTGCCACTGACACCCCCCATCTCCTTCCAGTTTAACCCCAAGACGTTTCACGGGGACCTGGCGCTGCTGGAGCTGGCAGTGCCACTGTCCCTGTCACCCACCGTCAGCCCCGTGTGCCTTCCCAGCAGCCCTGCGGAGCCCAGCCCTGGCACCGCCTGCTACATCATGGGCTGGGGCTCCCTCTATGAAGGTAGGCACTGCCCTGATACCTGTGGGGTGTCCCCCTCGGTGCCCCCTCCGATGCCCAGTGCTGGTGCACTGAGCAGGGGCAGGGGAGGGGGGGTGGTGTCTGGGCAGAGGGGACCCAGTAATGGGTGCCTTACCTGGCAGAGGGGCCGGCGGCTGATGTGGTGATGGAGGCGCGGGTGCCCCTGCTCAGCCAGGAGACGTGCCGGGGTGCCTTGGGCAGGGACCTGCTCACCAGCGCCATGTTCTGTGCCGGGTACTTGTCTGGGGGCATCGACTCCTGCCAGGTAATATCCCAGGCTGGGGGGGCAGCCAGTCCCCCAACTCAAAAATCCCTCATGGCACACAGTGCTGGGCATGTGCCACAGCCCAGCCGTGCCACTGGGCGCCTGGCCCAGACCAATGGACTTTTCCCTGCCAAGGGTGACTCGGGGGGCCCGCTGGCATGCCAGGACCCCTCCTCACACCGCTTCGTCCTCTACGGTATCACCTCATGGGGCGATGGCTGTGGTGAGAGAGGCAAACCAGGCGTCTACACCCGTGTCACTGCCTTCGTGGACTGGCTCAGCCTCCAGATGGACCGTGAGTGCCACCAGCCCTGCCAGGGGAACGGGGATGCTGCAGGGGATATGTCTCCTTGGGGTGGGATTCAGCATCTCATGGCAGCCCCGGTGACCTCACAGCCGCCCCTGGCAGCCAGGAACCGAGCTGCTTCGACCTGCTGGCACTGGCCCAGCTGCCCCCCGAGCAGCAGGTGCCCGAGCGAACCCGCCTCTGTGCTTTCTATGCCGGGTCCTGCCAGGGCCCCCAGGGCCGGGCTGCCTGTGCCCGCCTGGCCGAGGAGACCTGCCGTGCCAGGACAAGGCGATGCGGTAAGCCAGGGGGTCCTACCAGGGCTAGGGAGTGGGGAGGGACCCAGTCTCTGGCAGCATGGGACCGGCAAGGTGCCAGGGCCACAGCTCTCCTGCTGTGTCCACAGAGCTGCACTCCTACGCCCAGACCTTGGTGGATCTTCTGCGCCGGGCTGGAGACTTCATCCGAAACCAGTTTGACTTCTCCTTCCTCACCCGGGCCCTGCCTCAGCTCCTGGGCAAGATCTACGGGCACCTCTTCCCCCACCGCGTCCGCAGAGATGTCACAGGTACCCTCCTGGGATGGACCACCCCACGCCTGCTTGGGGTCACATCTGTCCCCCCTGTGCTGGTGGCCAGGGCACCAGCAGTCTGCCCTGGCACCCCAGTGGTTCTCCCCTACCCCTCATCCCTCCTGCCCTCCTCTTGTCCCCACAGGTCCGGTTGTGGCAGGGGGCCAGACCAGCCCCACGGCAGAGACACCCTGGACAGTTCCCCCCAGGTGGGTCATGGGGCACAGGGGGTGAAGCATTTGGGGGCACAATGCCTGTGGGCACTGACACGGCTTTTTTGGGACAACCTAAAATCATTGGGGTCCTGCAGCCAGGGCACATCCAGAGGGAGGTAGACATGTGCCCTCTGAGTGCTCAGGCCCCTCCAGGGGTGCACAGGGTGGGGGTGTCACGGCCCAGGGATGGGTGTCACCAGGCACCTGCCTGAGCTCGCCTCGCTGTGCTTGCAGGCAAGGGGCCAGGTGGCCACCCCCCTTCTCAGGGCTCTTCAGGGCCGTGGGGCCCCGGCTGCAGGATTGGGTGGAGGCGCTGAGGACCATGGCAGGTGGCAGCTCCCCAGCACCCAACCCGGATGTGGGGCAGCTCCCTGGGGAGATGTTGATCTTCTTGCAGGTATTTCGGGAGGGACGGGCTGGGTGGGGGGATCCCTGTCCCTCTGGTGACAGTGCCACTGGGAACCAGAGCCTAGCATTCCTCTGTGTCCCCTCCTGGCATCCTTTGGGCCCTCTGTCCCCTGTGCACCCATGAAGGTGGTATCTCCGACTCTGCCACCACAGAGGGGGCATCTCACCTTCCCCATCTGAAACCAGTGCTCCCAGTCCAACCAATACATTGCTAACTATGGGTCTGAGCCCACAACTTAGGATCTGGCCCAACACACCCATAAAGATGTTGCAATGTCCCCAGCGCCCCATTTGATGCCAGCCCACCCCATACTGTACTCTGCCACTGTGCACCTAGCCATACCCACCGTGGGTGCCCCACTGCCCACCCTGTCGCCCCTTCCCTTCAGCAGGGCGAGAAGGTGGTGGAGGAGCTGGTAGGACAAGGACGAGCCTTCCTTGCCCAACTGCGGGCAGAGCTGGACCTTGGCACCCCTCTTGAAGCCACAGAGGCAAAACTGGCACCTGGAGAGCTAGGTGGGACCTGTGCACCAAGCTGTGAGCTCTGGGAGCTGGTGGGGGGGCTGGGGGCCAATGGGGTGTCCATCCATGTGCTGGCTCCGTGCCCAGGCAGTGCCTGCTGGCTGTGTCCCTGTCAGGGGTTTCATATCTCTCGATGACAGGGGGTGCACCGAGGGAGAAACGTGAGCTGGTGCCCACACAGCTGCCAGGGGTGGAGGAAGAGGAGGAGGAAGAGGAGGCAGGTGTGGGCAGAGGTAAGTGCCCCACTGCCTTTGGCCACTGCGGGATGCCATGTGCCACCAAGGGGATGGTGGCAAACCCGGCCTCAGCTTTGCATCCCAGTCCCAGGGCTAATTGTCCCATGTCGGTGGGACAGTCCTCAGCCGTACCTCCCCACCAAAGACCCTCTGCCCCTTCTGCCCTGGCATCCCCACAACATGGGTGCTCCTTCCTGGGGTGGGCAGCAGCACGGTGTCCCTGTTGTTCATCCCTGATGTTCCCCCTCCACCCCTCTCCTGCCCGTCCCTGGGCCTGCAGCCTGCCCTGGCCTCAACGAGTCGGCAGCGCGGGTGGGTGCGGTGCGGGACCTGTACGCTTGGGTGCTGCAGGTGCCACTGCCAGACCTGGCCATGACCTTCCAGGAGGTGAGTGCCCCCTCCAGCTACTCGGAGTACCCCCACCCTGGCAGCCAGACGGTGCCACCCCCTGGCCCATCACCATCCTACCGTGCCCCTGGCTCCCCTGGAACTCACGGTGCTGTTGTCTCCTCCTAGATCCTGGTGGACCTGGGCTCCAAAAACCCCAAGGGACTGTACCGGGCGCAGGTGCGGGTCATGGTGGGGGGGCGCCCCATGGCCTTCACTGGCCTCGTGGGGCTGGAGAGCGACTCGCTGGCCCGCAGCATGCCCGGCCTCATCGCTCTGGCACTTGAGGCACTGAAATCCTAACAGTGCCCCTGGGGCACCATGCCAGGATGGGGTGCTAGGGCAAGGCTTGTGTCCTTCAAACACAACCCCAAACCCAGCTCCGGCTCCTCCACCCTTTTGACCCACACCGTGCCTCAGTTTCCCTCTTCCTACCAGCACTGCCCGATCCCCTGAGGAAATGTGGTGCTGGGGGGGTGGGACATGACGCCTGGAGCATCTCAGCTGGGGATCACAGCTCTCCTCTCCCCTGGGACCCCCACCCCACTTCCCACAGAGGTGCCTGGGCTGTTATTTATTTGTACAGAGAGGGTTTATTTTTCAATAAAGAAGGGCTCTATTTTCTGGTAACTGCTGAGTGTGACACGAGTGCTGTGCCCCATGGTGCTGGTGAGGTGTGTGCTGCTGGGGGGCCTTTCCCTAGAGAGTAGGACATCCCCCTGTACCCCAAAGTGATGCCCCTAACTTTGGTTCCTGTCTCTGGCACCGGTGATGTGCCCAATCTGGCACAGACTCCCCAGCACCCCCCTCCAAGGGTCAGACACCCCACCTGCCCACTGCAGCACCGCACCAGTGCCCACCCCTTGTGCCTCCTCAGCAAGGACCCACATGAAACCTCATGTTAGTGCAAGGCTACGTCCTGGGACAGTGCCCAATGCCAGGGTGGTGTCACCTCTGGGCTTGGGCATCGGTGGGTACCAACCCCTCATGCCTGTGGGGAGCTTCCCGCCCCCAAACAGCATCCCTGGGGCTGCTGAGCAGCAGGGAAGGGGCTTCTCCTCCCAGTGCCCAGCAATGCCTGTGCTGAGGTGCCCAGGCGCAGGGTGATGGGCTGGTGAGACCAGCTGTGCCTGCCCATCTCCACTTCTCCAGGCTCGGGGGTGCTGGAAGAGAGGAGTGGGAGTGGGTATCCGGTGCTGGCTCCCTTCCCCCTCGGCACCTGGCACCATCCATCTCCCACTCCAGCCGACAAGCGGACATCCGCTCGGCCAGGCCAGGCGGGGAGGTGGCCAAAGCCTGGCATGGAGCGAGGGCACCACGGGCAGCGCATGGGGGACCTGCCGGCGTGGCTGGCCCTGATCGGGGCGCTGGGGCTGTCAGGTGAGCCGGGACCCTGGGTCTTGGGCATGGGACTGCCACATTGCTGGGGGGTTCTGGGCTCCTTTGATGGGGTCAGTGGGGGTTGGTGGTGGAAGGGTCCAAGCAGGGCACAAGTGTCCCCAGGGCTGCATTTTAGGCATTGCCTGGCAGAGTCCCATATCTGAGCATCCCCTGCACTTCTGTCCTGCCTCTGCCACCCGGGGCCGTGTCCTTGCCTGGGCTGTGTGTGTGGTCCCTGCATATACTGTGTCTGTGCCCATGTGTCCACACGTGCCTCTGTGTGTGCATCCACCTGCGGGCACAGCGCCACCATGTCCACAACCAGGTGTCTCCTGTCTGTGTGCTCCTGACTGTGCCGGGTCTGTGTGTCCCTCTGTGTCTGTCTGTACCCACATCCTTGTCCCACACCCATGTTCCCCCCCACACCCCTGTGTGTCTGCCATCCCCACACGTCTCAGTTCCATGCCCCTGTGCAGACGCAGCGTCTATGCTGCACAGGGGGCATGGAAATGGCCTGCTCCCATTCCCTCCACCATTACACCCCCCAACCTTGCCAAGCATCCCTGCAGGGTGACACTGGGCCCAGTACCACTCCCCAGTCCCACCAGTTTTCCTGACCCCACACCCCCAGGTGGGCTCTGCGTGAACCAGGAGGAGCGGCTCATCCACCACCTTTTTGAGGAGAGGGGCTACAACAGGGAGATGCGACCCGTTGTCTCCACCGACCAGGTCGTGGACGTCTACCTGGCCCTCACCCTCTCCAACCTCATCTCGCTGGTGAGCCCAAGGGCAGTGACTGCTGGGGTGTACCTCCCAGCCATGCATCACTGGGGTGGAGGGAGCCCTGGGGATGCTGCCCTGACCCCTGGCTGGTGAGGGTTGGGGGGTCACAGCAGGGGGAGGGGAGGTATGGCTGCTGGGCATGGCCCTGATGTCTCACTGCCCCACACTGTCATTGCAGAAAGAGGTGGACGAAACGCTCACCACCAACCTGTGGCTCGAGCACGTGAGTAGGGACAGGGTCACCGCGACAGCTGCTCCTCGAGGCGTGGGCAACGGGGTGGCCCTGTGTGGTGAGGGGTGACCTGGGGATCTCCCTTCCAGAGCTGGACTGACTACCGCCTGCAGTGGAACAAGTCTGAGTTTGGGGACATCGAGGTGCTCCGCCTGCCAGCCGACATGCTGTGGCTGCCTGAGATAGTCCTGGAGAACAAGTGCGCCCACCGTGCCTTAGTTTCCCCTCCTGAACCCCCCAATCTGTGCCCAGTGCATGCCCAGGGCTCCCCCTGCCCCTCACGGGCCCCACCATCACCTTGTCTCTCTCCCAGCGCAGCAATGATGGGCTTTTCGAGGTCGCCTACTACTGCAACATCCTCGTCTACAACACGGGCTACGTCTACTGGCTGCCGCCCGCCATCTTCCGCAGCACCTGCGCCATCAACGTTGACTTCTTCCCCTTTGACTGGCAGAACTGCACCCTCAAATTCAGGTACTGGGGGGCTGGCTGGGGCAGGGGTGGGTAGGTAGGCACCCTGGCCTCCAACCAGCAAGGTGGGGGTTTGCAGGTGACTCGGTGGCCAGAGTCCATCATGCTAGAGGTCAGGGTGAGCGGGTGGTGGGTGCCAAGTAGCAGGCACAGCTCCTCACCACATGATCCTCCCCCACCTTGGCCATGCCCAGCTCCCTGGCATACAATGCCCTGGAGATCAGCATGCACTTGAGACAGGACAGTGACCCGAAGACGGGCAAGGATTACCCGGTGGAGTGGATCATAATTGACCCTGAAGGCTTCACAGGTAATGTTCATGACCTCTGCCATGTCCTCTGGCAGTAGGACATCCCGTACGGGGCTCTGGGGCACCCTGGTATGGAGACACCTGAGTATCCAGGGCTTTGGCACCCTGGCAGCCATCCCACCAGTCTCGGAGCTACCCACACTGAGGACAGGAAGACTGGGTGGGACTGGAGAGGTTGGGTATGGTGGGGGCCCCCATGCCACGTGCTGTCCCATGTGTCTTGGCAGAGAACGGGGAATGGGAAATCATCCACCGCCCGGCCCGCAAGAACATCCACCCTGACAACCCCCCTGACAGCAACAAGCACCAGGACATCACCTTCTACCTCATCATCAAGCGCAAGCCGCTCTTCTACGTCATCAACATTGTCACACCCTGCATCCTCATCGCCTTCATGGCCATCCTTGTCTTCTACCTGCCTGCTGACAGTGAGTGAGGCTCGCGGCACCGACGCCAGGCACAGGCAGTCACCCCAAGGAGCACCTCCATGTCCCACACCTGCACCAGGTCATGGGACATAGGGACACCCTAGCACCCAGAACAGGGACATCCTGGTACTGGGACACCACCACGTAGGACACTGTCCCCCAGCCAGACACCTTGGCAGGGGCACACTTGGGCACAGGATACCCCATGTGGGACCCCCGGGGTACCCCCATAGTAGAAAAACCTATATGGGGCATTGTGTGGTGGGATGCTGGGAGGGCAATCCTGGCACTGGGGGCACTGGGAAGAGGACCTGGAGTGGGATTTTCCCCGAGCTAACCTGCTCTCCAGGTGGTGAGAAGATGACCCTGGTGATCTCAGTGCTCCTTGCCCAGTCTGTCTTCCTCCTGCTCATCTCCCAGCGCCTGCCTGCCACCTCCCACGCCATCCCCCTCATCGGCAAGTGAGTCCTGGGTGACACCAGGCACAGGAGGGACATCACGGGGTCCCTGGGGTGCCAGAGGGCAGTTCTGCCAGTGCCCCGCCCCCGTGGCAGTGCCAGGCCCAGGTCCATGCCCCCACAGGTACCTGCTTTTCATCATGCTGCTGGTGACAGCTGTGGTGGTGATCTGCGTCGTGGTCCTCAACGTCCATTTCCGCACCCCCAGCACTCACGTCATGTCCGACTGGGTCAAAGAGGTGAGCGGGGTGCAGGGCTGGGTGACCTGGTGGGCACAGGGGTGACACCATGACCCACAGAGACCACGGGACAGCACAGCCCTGGCATTGCATCGCGGTGTCCCGTCTGTGCCGCTCCAAGGGGTTCCCACCCAAGTTGGGGGTGGAATGTGGCACAAGGTGTCATTGCACCAGGGAGGTTGCCAAGGGTCCTGACACCACCTCCCGTGTCCCAGGTCTTTCTGGAGACCCTGCCTCGCCTGCTGCACATGTCGCAGCCGGCCGAGAGCCCGGCAGGTGCCCCCCGCATCCGGCGCTGCAGCTCGGCTGGCTACATCGCCAAGGCGGAGGAGTACTTCAGCGTCAAGTCCCGCAGCGAGCTGATGTTTGAGAAGCAGTCGGAGCGGCACGGGCTGGCCAGCCGCATCACCCCTGCCCGTGAGCCTTGGACTCCCAGCGGGGCTACAGCAATGGGTGGTGGACTTAGGGGGGTCTCTTGGGATGGCAGCCCTTTGGAGCCCATCTCATCGCCACCCTCACCCCCAGGTTTGGCACCACTGGGTGCAGACGTGGGTGAGGACCAGCTCTACGAGCACATAAAACCCGTCGTTGACAGCGCCAACTTCATCGTCAAGCACATGCGGGAGCAAAACAGCTACAACGAGGTGAGAACCATGGGCACCTGGGGGGGAGCAGAGGGGGCTTTCTGTGCCCACTGTGCTCCCCACTGCCCAGGTACCAACTTCCTCCCCAGGAGAAGGACAACTGGGGCCGTGTGGCCAGGACCCTGGACCGCCTCTGCCTCTTCCTCATCACCCCCCTGTTGGTGGTGGGCACCCTCTGGATCTTCCTCATGGGCATCTACAACCACCCCCCACCACTGCCCTTCGCTGGAGACCCCTTCGACTACCGGGAGGAAAACAAGCGCTTAATCTAAGGGGGTGGGGTGTGTTGGTGGGGTGTCCCATGTACCAGCCTCCCACCCACTCACCTTGGCTGGAGGAAATAAAGCTGGGTGCCTCTCGGTGCAGGGTGCTGAGCCAGGGGCTGCTCTCGGTGCCCCCTTCCTGCACGGTGCCCAACCGGAGCGTTGCGTGTGTGTGACCTATCCAGGGGACGGGTGCTGTTGGGTATCCTGAGCGCAGTGGTCCTCAGCTGTGGTTGGAAGGGGTGTTGGCCAGTGGGGATGTGGTGGGACCAGCCCTGCTACCACCACTGGGCTGGGCACTCAGGACGGGACAGGCTGTGGAAGAGAATGGCCCCATCCAGCATGGCACCATCCCCTGTGGACCCACTGCTGTGAGCAGAGGTGCCATCAGTGCCCACATCACACACTGCCCTCCATGACTTCCCAGGAAGACACAGGAGTGTTGTCACCTCCCCCCCCAATATACCCCATCCTGCAGCACCTGGCTGGGGGCCAGGGGGGGTGTATCCTTCCCCAGCACAGCAATGGGATGCCAGGGCTCCGGTTTCAGGGGCGCAGCTGACGTTCCCCCACCGGCAGCGTCCCAGGACAGCTGTCACATCCTCTCCACTAATCCAGGAATCTCACCCTGCCCCCACAACACGGGGCCTGGCAGGATTCAGACCCTCAAGGCGTATATCACTCCCCAGGCTGATGTGGTGGGACTTGCCTGACCCCTCCCCACCCTACAACCTGAAGGCACCCACCACCACGGTGGGGACAGGGCACTGCCGGGGGTGCTTTCAGGGGGGCACCCCTTTTCCATAACCCATCAGCTCCTGGGCTTCTACTGCAGGGAGATGCATCATTCTGTAGGGAGCATGGGGAAACTGAGGCACGGAGATCATTTTGCCCCTAGACCCAATTCCCAAACTCCCCCGAGAAGCTTCCCAGCAAACTGGCATTGTCCTGCTGGCTGGGGGGAGTGGGTGGTCACCCCTCCCTCCCAGCCCCCGTGGCTGTTGGGAACAGCTGACGGCGGCAGGGGACAGCTGTCCTGTCCCACCGGGCGCCAGGCCCAGAACATTGCTGTGCAGGCAGCCGAGCGGAGCCCCAGCCCCTTCGCCACTGCCATGCACTGCCATGGCCGCCTCCTCCTCTTCCTCCTCGCCCTCTGCGCCCTGGCAGGTAAGGGGTGGGTGCCTGGTCTGGGGGTCACCTTTGCCCTTGGGGGTTTGTCACCCAGGGGTGTACAGAGGCGTGCACAGTCCCACCAGGGTGTCCCCATGCTGTCCCCATGCTCTGCCCTGGAGGAATCCCTGGGGTGGGGGAGGTGGTGGGGGGGTGACACCCCCATGCTTGCACTCTGGGACACTGATGCCCACCATCAGGCATGCTCAGATACGTGTGCACACCCACAGCAACACACGCATGGGCAACCCCTCCCCACACACAGCACCCCCCCTGCCACACCAGCCGCTCCCAGGGGCAGCGGTGGTCCCCCCATCCCCACCCCGGGGGTGCCCTCATGGCACGTGCCCTCCCCAGGCGTGGACTGCAAGAACCAGGAGGAGAAGCTGCTCCAGGACCTGATGACCAACTACAACCGGCACCTACGCCCAGCAGTGCGTGGGGACCAGGTCATCGATGTCACCCTCAAGCTCACCCTCACCAACCTCATCTCTCTGGTGAGAGACATCCCCCCAGACCACCAAAGTGGGACAGGATGTGGGGCAGAGGCAGGTGAGGTGCTGAAGCCATCTCCCCCTTCCTTCTTTCCATGCCAGAACGAGCGGGAGGAGACCCTCACCACCAACGTCTGGATCGAGATGGTGAGACCCCTTCACCTCCAGGCAGGACCTGCCCCCCGCACTGAGGCTACATTTGCATCTCAGGGTGACATGCCATAGAGGACTGCCACCAAAACCTGCATCCCCTTTCGTGGGTGCCCCTGCTTGTGCCCATTTTGGGGGCAGCAGGGACAGGCAACTCACAGGCTCCTCTGCCCTGGGGAGCACTGTGACCCCCCCCTCCCTCTACTCCCAGCAATGGTCCGATTATCGCCTTCGGTGGGACCCCGAGAACTACGACAACATCCAGCTGCTGCGGGTGCCCTCCACCATGGTCTGGCTGCCTGACGTTGTCCTGGAGAACAAGTCGGTGGTGGGACAATGGGGACATATCCCCACACAGCGGGTGGCTGCTGCCTCTCGGGGCACACTTTGGGGCTGAACCCACCCTTCTACCTCCAGCATCGACGGGACATTCGAAATCACCCTCTACACCAACGTCCTGGTGTCCCCTGACGGCAGCATTTACTGGCTGCCGCCCGCCATCTACCGCAGCACCTGCTCCATCCACGTCACCCACTTCCCCTTCGACTGGCAGAACTGCACCCTGGTCTTCCAGTGAGCACCAGCTGGGCACCCATGGGCCATACAGCAAGTCCCACCGGGACACAACACACTGGCATGGGATGCCCACCTTTGTGTGGGGCAACGCACCCCAAGGGCAGATGAGTGCCACCTACCCATCCCCTGGCACCCCACCAGTGGCAGGAGGCACCTTGGCCAAGCCAAGCACCCCAAAGCAAGGCTGGAGGTGGTAGGCACGACCGGGTGCATGGCAGCCTGTGCCACCCCTCTGTCCCTTCCCAGGTCCCAGACCTACAGCGCCAACGAGAT
>VXBZ01009624.1:23185-167854 GCA_013399135.1 Heliornis fulica | reverse complement strand
CCTCAGGAGAGCCCAGGCTCTCCTGAGGAGCTCGAGGTGCCCCATAGGTGTCCAACAGCTTTTTCGGGTGTGTTGCCCAGGCACCCTGGCACCCTTCACGATGCTCATCGCCCTCCTCAGTGGCTCTAGCACCTTTCCCAGTGCTGTGCCAATGTTGGGTGCCCACACTGAGAAGCAGCCCTCCCCCTCCTCCCACCCAGGGCTGGGGAGAGGCTGGCAGCCTTGGTGCTCCTGGTGGGGCAGTGGGACTCAGGTGGCACTACCGCACGGCAGAGAATGGTGAATGGGCCATCAAGCACCGCCCTGCTCGGAAGATCATCAATTCGGAGCATTTCACCCCAGATGACACCCAGTACCAGCAGGTCATCTTCTACCTCATCATCCAGCGCAAGCCGCTCTTCTACATCATCAACATCATCGTGCCCTGCGTCCTCATCTCTGCCATGGCCGTGCTCGTGTACTTTCTGCCCGCCAAAGGTACGTGCTGGTGATAGGCGAGGAAGGGGGCACCATCCCCTCTGCCTTTGGGAACTACCTGTGCCACCTCACACCTGCTCCTATGGCATCTGGGGCATGGACTTCCACGTACCCCAGGGTTAAAGCCTCAAGGTGGGATCTGGCTGGTTCAGCTCTGGAGTGGGTGCCCTTTGACAAAGGAGTGTGATGCCCACACCATTGCCCCATGTGTGATGCCCACACCACTGCCCCATGCCAACCTCTGCCTTTTCCACTCCTGGGCAGCGGGTGGGCAGAAATGCACCGTCTCCATCAATGTTCTCCTGGCCCAGACTGTCTTCCTCTTCCTCATTGCCCAGAAGGTGCCCGAGACCTCCCAGGCTGTGCCTCTCATCGGGAAGTAAGTAATGCATGGGGCCATGGGTGCCAACCCTCCTGTCACTGTGACAGCTGAGTCTCTAGGAACCAGGACAGGACCCAGGCACAGAAATAACCCCCAGCCCAGGCAGGAGTGGCACTGGGCTACCACGTGCCCGTATCCCACTTCTGGACCCCAGCTTCCAGACCAGGAGGGCACCAAGAAGGACTTCACATGCCCACAGCTTGTGAGTTAGACGATGTGAGACCCGTGCCCCCTCCCCAGGTACCTGACCTTCCTCATGGTGGTGACAGTGGTGATCGTGGTGAACGCTGTCATCGTCCTCAACATCTCGCTCAGGACACCCAACACCCACTCCATGTCTCAGAGAGTGCGCCAGGTACCTGCCACTTCCCCCCACCCCTTGGAAGTGGGGAGTGGGGTGGTATTTGGGGACCGAGTCCATGCCCCTTGCAGAGTGGGGTGGCAGGCATGCCTTAATCTGACTGGCACAAAGAGGGACCGGACCCACCCTCCCAGATGTCCCCAGGGAACCACAATGTGACACCAATCCCTTCCAAGTCACTACTGAGTGCTGGGGAACAGCGGGTGCCCACACACCCAGCATCCCAGTGGTACAAGGGTACCCCAGTGGGGATGCTCCAAACAACACAAGGGACCCCACTGGGTGCCCTAGGCAGTGCGTGCCAGGCCAAGTCCCAACGGGTGATGCTGTGCCCAGGTGTGCCTGCACCTCCTGCCCCGTTACCTTGGCATGCACATGCCAGAGGAGGTGCCAGGGCCACCGCAAGCTGCCCGGAGACGCAGCTCCCTGGGGCTCATGGTGAAAGCCGACGAGTACATGCTCTGGAAAGCGCGGACCGAGCTGCTCTTTGAGAAGCAGAAGGAGAGGGATGGGCTGATGAAAACCGTGCTGGAGAAGATTGGTGAGTACCCTGGGGGGTTGGCACCTCCCTGCGAGGCTGGGCAATGTACCAGGCAGCTGGCCACTCACTGGTTGCCCACTGTGCTGTCCCCCTGTCTGTAGGACATAGCCTGGACAGCAGTAGAACCCAGGATTTCTGCCAGAGCCTGGAGGAGGCAGGCCCTGAGATCCGTGCCTGCGTGGACGCCTGCAACTACATCGCCAATGCGACACGGGAGCAGAATGACTTCAACAGTGTGAGTTGGGGCAGGGGGAGATGGACACATATGGGGGTGCAGTGGGGGAAGCCCTCACTCACCTCCCCATTCTGCCAGCAGGAGAGCGAAGAGTGGATCCTGGTGGGTCAGGTGATCGACCGCGTCTGTTTCTTCATCATGGCCTCCCTCTTCGTGTGTGGCACCATCGGCATCTTCCTCATGGCTCACTTCAACCAGGCACCTGCCCTGCCCTTCCCAGGGGACCCTAAGCAGTACCTGCCACAGTGATGCCCGTGGGTGACCACCAGCCCTTCTGTTGTCAGGACCACCACTGCCAGGACCACTCTACCTGCCCGGCTGAGATCCCTGTGGGCACAGCAGCTCCCAGTGCCAAGCACAGTGCAGACTGGACATGGCAGGGCTGTGACATGGCAGGTGGTGGTGACCTGGAGGGGGGGACTGCGGGCTGGCTGTGCTTGTGCTGAATGTGGAAGTAAAGCCCATGGCAGTCTCATGAGCCTCTGTGGCATCATTGCTGCGTGCCCACTGATGGGGTTACCCCTCTTAGATGGCTGGATGTGCCACCCATGCAGCCTGGCCACAGACCTCTAAGTCACACATTCTTCATACCCCACCACAAACAGGCCCCTGGCATCCCTTGCTATGGCAATGGTGGCAACAGGGTGGGAGTCACAGACACAGCCCCCCATCCTGGGGCAGCAATGGAGCCACACATGGGACAAGCCCCTCAGGGACTGGGGCCTCGTGGCACCCACCCTGCTACAAGCATCATTAAATGATCCCCTACCCCCATCCCTCCCTGCCCCATCAGATTGTCTCTGCCAAGCGGCCCCTTCCCCCATCCCAGCAACACTGCATCCCCCTCGTGCCCCTCACTGACCTCTGGGGCCCTCGTGGCTTTGTCCCTGCTGGCGGGGGACACGCGGCAGGTCAGCCTGGGGACAGCAGCGGGCAGTGTCTGCTCCACTGCAGTCCAGCTCGCGCCACCTGCGCCCGCGTCCAGGACGTGCTGCGGCTCCATCAGCCTCTCTGTCCCAGTACCAGCTGCCTCTGCGGTCACTGGGAGAAAACCAGCTGGTTACTGCCCACAACTGGCTGCTGGCACAGCCTGCCAGAGGTGAGGGCACTGCTGGCACGGGTGGAGGAGGAAGGCGAACATCCAGCAGCTGAGACATCACTCTTGGATGCCTGCAGCATGGTCACAGCTCTGAGCCACCCTCCAGCTGTGCCAGGCTGCCCGTGCTCTCTACAAGGTGGCTTTTTCTGACCCATCCCCAGGAGGAGTGTGATGCCTGTGACACCTAGATCCAGCAGGTCTGGCACTCTGCCTTTTCTCCTGACTTCAGGGATGGTGCCCACCAGTGCAGTCACAGGTGCCCAGAGGAACTCACCAAGCACCCAGCACCCGAGCTGGGACCTACCTCCTGTCTGGGTCACCTCCCACAGGGGCAGCCCAGTGGCCATGATCTGGGTGGGCTGACCAGGTCCTGAAGCATCACGATCCTCCTGGCCACAGCCGTCTTGCTAGTGAGCAATGGCACTGCACAGCACTCCTGTCCCCCACAGCCACCCCACAGTGATGTCCTCTCTCCAACCCCACAGTGGCTGAAGGGACAGGCTGCTTGGCCCTGTGAGAGCCAGGAGCAGCCATAAGCTGCCCAAACCATGGCACCAGGCATGTCCATTGTCCCTGGGCCCTCCCTCCCTCCCACCCTGAGAGTCAGAATTAATGAGCCCCAGTCTGTGTTTGCATGGTCATTTCCCATGGACCCCTGGGTGCCCACAGCCTTGCTCCCAGCCTCCTGGGCAAGGGGGTTCTGAGCAGAGCCAGAGACTGCCGCCCATTTCCCCCTGCTCTGCTGAGCTGCTCCTGCTTCCTGGTGAGCTCATTCCCAGCTCCTCCATAGGGCACAAGAACAGGCTGAGCTCTCTGAGGTCTGTGGCAGGCCCTGCCCTCCACACCCCCCAGGCAGTGGTTTTACTGCCCTCGGGGCTCCCTGGGGTGTATAACCCACTGGGGACAAGGACAAAACCAAAAGCAGTAGTGGGTTCCACAGGGCTCTGGCAGCAGACGCACCCTGCTGGAACCAGTGGGAGATCTTGAGGGTCACCCTGGTGGAGCTGATGGGAGTGCAGTGGGAGATGAAATGTCCTTTTTCCTCCCCTCACCCCAGTCCATGTGCTCACACTCCATCAGTGCTAAGGGGCAAAACCAACCTCCAAGCCTCCAACCGCTCCCCTCCAAAACTGGGAACTCTGTTCTGTCTGTGGGCTGGGAAGCAAACTTCCTCCTTAGCTCTAGCTTTGAGCCACCAGTGGACCCCCAGTACAGCTCCCTGAGCCCCTCAGCCGAGCCCAGCTCAGACATCAGCCCCCACTTGAGCAGTCACAGACAGTGACACCCAGGATGCAGGAGTTGGCCATGGCCCAGCATCCCCTGGGGAAGGAAAATCCCTGGGACTGGACTCCAGAGCCCAAAGGTGTTCAAGCCCTGCTGGTTTTCCCAAAAGTTGCTGCACAGGATCTGAAGAGTTTAAGGACAGGCAAAGCATGGAGGATGTGTAGAGCAGGGAAGCTCATGACTCACCGCAGATTTGGGGGGCTCATGGGTGCAGGCTTGCTTCCTGTACAAAGAGGATCTGAAACCTTTCTCAGGAACGTGACAGAGGCTCCTTCACCTCCCAGTCTTTTCATCACTCTTATTAGCAGGACAGTTAGGCCACCACCCAAAAGCCTTTCTCCAACCCCAGTCTGGCTCCATCCCTCTCCATGTCAAAGGAGGCACCAAGCCTGCTTGGCACCGATTGACCACTTTTCTCCCGACTTCAAGCAAAGCTGTAGCCTTAAAGAGGATAAAACTCCCCACCCTGACCCCCTTGCTGCCTTTAAGGCTGAGCAAGAGGAACCATTGCTGAGTTCCTCCAAATCTCAACTACAGTGGCAATGGGAGGAGAGGAACAGCCCCCCAGGGAAAGGCTCTTCCACAGCTTACTTGCAAAGCCTATTTAAGGGCGAACTCCACAGGACTGCAGCATTTCCAGATTTAATAGCAAGGCACCAGCTTAGACGCGGGGCATCAAAGGCAAGAAGTGGGCAAGTACACGAAATAGCAGAGGTGGACGCGACGCGCAGCTGGGCACAACAACAGGACTAAAGCCCTAAGTGATGTCATCTGCAAGAAGTTAAATGCGCTGTGGATAAAGGGAGCCTGCAGCTAGTATTTCAGCGTTGCCTTGCAAGGCTATTTTTGCTTAGATTGCCAAAATGTAATTACAACTAAATCCCCCCTAACAAATACTGGAGAGCAGCAGGGGAGAGTTGTATTTAAAAGGAATTTTAAGTAGCAGCCTCAGTAGTACCTGATCGCAGTGGGGAAAACAAACCGCGCCTGGAAAAAGAGCATTTGGTTGAGAGCCGGTGACAAACAAGTGTCTGCAGCAGGGAGAGGACACAAAAGGGAGATGGCACAGCTCAGGGGAGTGCCCTGCTCCCCACCCAGCCAGGTGCCAGTGAGCACAAACTGCTTGACCACGGGGAGCAGTTAGTCACCGCCGTCAGTGTGCTGAGCGCTTCCCGAGCCAGCCTAAGACTGACACCCTCTGTGCGGAAAACACACCTTTTGGAAGAGGGAATTATCTTAGACACTTTTCTCTGCCAGTCCTAACTGCTTTCAGTCTAGACTTCAACAATAACACAAGGAATCTGCAAGTAGAATCACGAGGCTGAAGGTCTCCTGGTGCCCAAGGCTGGGAACTGTCTCAGACACAGGCTATTGGTTCCACGGTCATGACCAAAGTGGCCCAAGCAGCCCCTGTTCCTGGGGGTGTAGAGAGCACATGGGGCACACCTCCTGCCCTATCTCTGGCCACAGCCTCCCCTCCTGGGCACCATGTAAAGGCTTTATCTATTAGAAGTGAAAGACAGATGTGCAATTCCCAAAAGAAAAGGCTGGAGCTGTTAATGAGTACAATTAGCATTGTGGTCAAGCAGCATCAGAAGAAATAATTAGCTCCTGTTGTTTCTGTGGCATCCCAATCACAGCCACGCTGGCTTTTCAGGCAACAACCCATCAGGCCAGGCTCACCCCAGAGGAGAGGTCACAGACAGCCCCTCTTCTGGTCACCACTTTCATGCAGCTGTAAGCAACAGCCCAGGTCATCACCCTCTGCTGCTACACCCACCAGGGTCCAGGTTTCCAGGTGGCTGGAGACTTGCAAAGCTCAGTGCATCCCAGAAGCACCCACAGCCTTTCCTCAGATCCAACACAGGGCAGCACTGCTGGCTCTCCACTGAGACAGCCAGAGACACAGCGACGAAGCGACACCAAACACCTTTGCTGTAGTTTAAGGGAACCTCACACCCCCACTCCCCAACAAACAAGGCTGTGTGCAGGGCACTGCTAACCAGGAGCTGGAATAAAGGGCAAAACCAAAGCAAACACCTCTTTTTTTTTTTTTTTAAAGCAAAATGTTACATCTAACACCTCTGCTCACGTTAACTCCACAAGTATGATGAAGTCTGGGCACCACTGGTGTTTGGGGGGGCTTTGCTGCTTTATGTAGGTGGGCAGCTCAGGGCAAGATGCTTTATGGAGCTGGCAGAAGCAGGCCTGGGGCCTTACCACGGTCTGGGGAAAACACCATCCCACCAACCTCCTGACAGATCAAAAAAAAAAAGAAAGACTGAAAGAAACAAAGAGACCCAATAATTTATTGGCAGAGCTGAAAGGGGGCGTTTGAAAACCATAGGGCTGACTCTCAACTGGGAAGCTCCTCCCAGCTGCAGAGAGATTTATAATACTGGTATCCCTCAGCAAAAGGCTCGGACGTCGAGGCAGAATCCCAGGGATCCTGCGTGCCTTTAGAGAAAGGGAGGAGAGTGCTGCGAGGTGCGGCCCCGGGGCGCGCGCGGATGGAAAGGTTACCCTCCCGGCCCACTGCTGAAAGTGTCTGTGTATGACAAGGTCAGCCTCTATTGTCACCGCTGCTGGAGGGCTTCAGGTGGATCCTTCCTCTAAGGAGGAGTGCGAGAGCGGCCCATGAGTCCCTTCAGAGGTCGGAGGGCAGGTGGAGACCTCTCAGTGCTTTCAACATGGAGAGAGGAGCTTAGTGCCAGCTCTTGTTCTCACAATGTGATTTTTGTGTTTCGAAAGCTTGAATTATCCCTGGAAAACAGAGGGGGAAAGAAGAGGTTAAAGGCACACATTCCTTCAGATTACAGCACCCACCATTCCACCCAACATGGCTGCCAGTGCTGTCACCCAAATCAATGCTTGTTAAACTTCCTCAGGAGATCTGATTTTTGCCTAGAAACTTTTCATGGAAGTCAATCTGCTGCTCCAAAACACCCGGAACACAGGAAGATCCTGGTTCGTTCCCACTCATTGGGAAGAAGAAAGCCCCACCTCCTGTGAACAAAGCATAGACTCTGAAACCCTCCCTGATATATTCTGGTGTTCAAACAACATGCAAGATCTTTCTCAAATATCTGCCCTCAGGAATTCTGCTTGGAGCAGAGATACACCATCAGTCCAGCCTTTTCCTACCTGACCCTCATATTTAGGGTGATTTTGTCGTTCTGTCAACAAGTTCAGCTCTCTGGTTTCTCCTACCTTAAAAGAGTATCTAACCTGAAAAGGATGTTTCCCTCACATTTAAATAGAAGAGCTTCTTCAGCAGCTTTTACTCACATGAGTAGAGTCATGTGAGTTGTGGAGGCTACTGACAAAGAACGGACTGCTGGTCCACTACCTTCTCTTGTTTAGTCTTGTGGCACATGGCAGTAGCTGAAGCTGGGGCAGGTTACAGAAACCTGTGTGAATGCTCACTACAAGGCCATGAGCAGATTAGATTTTCTTCTAATCACACATTAGAAGAAAAGTGGTGTGATTTCTTTAAACTCAAATGGAAATAAATGAGAGTACAATTATTTTGAGAGGATGCTTTTGGCAGTTCTTCCTGTTACAGGGACTGGGCAGTAAGTTGCCCAAACACCTAGGGATGCCCCAGCACAGCACATAACACAGCTCTGCCAATTCAGTGTGACAAGAGCAAGGCAGCAGCTTTAGAAGCAAGATGCTCCAGGACTGTAAAATCCTGCCTAAGCTTTTGAGCAAGACTTGTCTGCTGCTAAGAGCTGCGCAGTAGCTGTACCATCAGAGCACAGTGCATGCAGGAACATCTCCAGGAGGTGGGCTGGAGAGCTGGAGGAGCAGAAGGAAATAGAAAGTCACTCTTCAGAGAACTAAACGAGTAACTCTGCTATGATATGAGAGCAAAAACCATGCTGGTGGCCATCAGCAGAAGACTGGGGTTCACCTTTGCACTTGCCAGCAAAGCAGGCTGGCTGCCATTTGGGAACGTGATTCAGGATTCATTAACTGGATTCTGGTTAATTTGAAACAATGGTTTAAGATTTCCATTCCATACTGTACTTTCACCTCTGCCATCTACCTTAGGAGGACAGTACTATCTGGTTACTCAGGCAGGCTTCTACACTTGTCCTCCTTTTGCCTTTACTGGGCTGCCCAAGACCTCTGCTCATCACTGCTCTCCTTGGTCAGCAAAGGTAACACAAGAGAGCCCAATCAGCTCTGTCAGTTTTCCTACACACTTGGCACATTTACTGCCTTCTGAGACTGGTATTTCATGAAGTGAGCTGGTTTCCTCCTCTAGGAGGTCACCTGAATGTCACCTAACAATAGCAACACTACTAGGTGCCTGGGTAACATTTTGTAGCAGCTGATTCCCCACAAAAAGCCAATTCTGTGAAGAAAGATACATATTATTTTCACCCTTGACTTCAGAGCAAGCTGTGAGAACACTGCTTACCCAAAGCTGTGGAGGGAAGTTTTGAGCTCCCCAGTGGCCCCTCCAAGCTCAGCAGTGCTGGAGCAGCTACCTACCACCATGGGGTGGGAACCAGGCAATGTAAGGCGGGTTCCTGCGGGTTCCTCTGCTCTGGCACTCCACAGTGCAGCAATCCCACTTTGGTTGTGCAACCAAACACAACTCTCATTGCCAGGCCTCCTGCTAGCCCTTTGCAAGGAAAGGGCCTGCCATCAGGAAGTAGGCACCAGAGGGGAAAAACAATCTGAGCTGCCAGGCTCGCAACAGCCCTGGGCTCACCTTAGCTATTGGTCAGTTGCCACTACCAGAAGCAGCAGGTGGTTTTATCTCATTATCCACAGCATTATTATTTCTAAATACAGTAGCTACTGCCTGTCCTTCCTGAATAAGCTTTTATTGACAGACTAATTTATTCTGCTCCAGCCCACTGTCAAGTGCAAAGGCACGTATGCCAAGCTCCAGGCGCCTCTCTCAGTATCCATCACATGGATGTGCCTAGCATTCATTTACCACTCCATATCTGCTTACAGTCAACCCTAGGCAACAGACCCAAGCTGAAGACATATCTCTCAGCCTCCTGGGACCAGGTCTGGGATACAAGTGCCTTGCACAGAGGAAGGACACAGTAGCAAAGTAACACACAGCACTACAACAGAAAATGCTGCGTGAATGGAGACCACAGGGAATGTGGGTGTCTTCAGCCAAAAAAACCCCAACCAACTCCAAAAATATTCATTAATTTGACCTTTATGAAAGAGCCAGTAGCAGAACGGGCCCCACCACCAGGCCCACAGGGCAAGAGAAGAACATGCCAGCCCACTGGAAGAGGGTTGGAAGCTGAGAGGTATGCCATGAAGTCACGTAGGAAGAAAGATGAGGCCCTACCCTGTGTGTGACAGAGGGAGGGGGAGCGCTCGATCAGCGGCCACTGCTGTTCACCAGGCCATGAAACTCCTCCCAGGCCCTGGCAAGCCAGAGGGAAAAAAAAAAAAAAAGAAAAAAAAGAAGAAAAAAACAAAAAACAGCACTTCAGATCAAAGGCTTCTTAACTTTTAACGAGAGCAAAAACATTCAATGGCGTTTGAAAGGCACTTGTCTTCAGAGAGCAAGGCAATATTCTCTGATAGCCCTGGTGGATAGAAGCATCCTTAAAACCCAGCCAAACATCTGACAGCGCGAGGCAGCTTTAACGTTGTGCACAGACACGAAGCGTTCCCACTGGCTGCTGGGGATATAGCCACATTAATACCCAGAGACAGGTACGACCTTCCCAGTCACAAACGGAATATCCATTCCCTGCCGCTAACAGCGCGGCCAACGGTACGTTCTGCAGGGGGGTTATCGCATTCCGTGGCTGGTGGAACTCAGCCAGTTCTGGCCTCACGCTTCACCACATACCTGCCTATGTGGTGATACCCCCAAAGGGGGCCTTTTCCTGCCCCACACAGTTTAGTTATAACAAAGTTCCTCGATCAGGTGGCAGCATCCAGCTGTTGTTAGGAAGTCTCATTTCCCATTGTAAACCTGCCTTGTTAATGGCGACCCCGTCAAAGCGCTACAGCTATCTGCAATGAAGCCGTGCTCAGATGAGTTAGAGGGACAGGCCTAACGCTGCATTCCCTGGTGGAGAATGTTGCTGATGGACAGAGCTAGCAGACTGAGAAATTGCTGCCTGTTTCATGGAAGCAGCATACTGAAAGCCCTCTCAGGGAAAAGAAGCGGAGGTTAACGGCTATTATCTTTTGGGATCGGAGACATCAAAGAACCTCATAGTTATCCATGCCCAACAAAACAGTGCTGGTGCCTACAGCACTTGCCAAGCTATTTACCAAGCCCAGAGTGTCCCGCAGAGCTGGAAGGGCCTTAAAGGGAACCCAGGTCAGTCATAAAGTCAGACCATCCAGCAGATTTTGTTGCTGGTACTTAGAATCTCTCTCACTTTTTGTTTTCTACATTGCCACATCAGGCCACTGCAACATGACAGCAGTCTGGAAATGGAAATCCTGAATTAGTCACCATCTGAGCCAAAACCAGAGCCCCAGGCTAGCTCTTACCTGAGCCTCACAGAGTCAAGTCACCATTTGCAAAACCAGCTCAGTTGTCATATGCTCTCTCCTAGCAAAGTCATAGCCCAAATAAACAGAGTATACTGGCAGAGTGCCTGTCGTGTACTGTGCAAGACTTTACCCCACACACAGGCAGCCTTGCTGGGAACAAAACAGGGAGGGCACAAGTGAGATACTTGCCACAGTGGTGTACAGCCTGCAGTTTGTGACACTGCCTTCCCAGGCCACAGACAAGACAGCAAATCCATTCTCAGAAAGCACTGAGGATGACATCCTAAAGATCACTGACTTCAGCACCACCAGTACCAGCCTCATGAGTGGCAAACACCTCCAGTTCTTCCCAGTTCAAAACAGCTCTGACAAAACTTCAAGGTGCAATTAAATCTCCATAGCTCCCTGAGTCACAGGATGCTGTGAACTACCAAGGTGATCAGCTGGTCTCAGACAGTCCTTATCTCCCACTGCTTTGGTTTTCTCCTTAGCCTCCCCCCATTCATGGTAGCTCAAAATCCTCATGATTTTGACCAGGATAGACAAATCAGTCATCTATAGGAGTCCCAAAGCTACAAGAGCCCTCCCTCAACATTCTGTTAGGAAAACACAGGGCAAAATCAAAGGTGAATGGGTCTGCAGAAGGACCAGGAGATTGTGGAGGTCGGATCTGCAATTCAGTGTGACACACAGCAGTATTGTTCTCGGGGAGTAGACAAACCCACAAGTGGCTACTTCTGAGCAAGGCAGCAGCACAGAGGCTTCTAACTGGGAAACATCCCCCCTCAAGTCTCCCCAGACACAACACTCCAAGACCAAGAAATCTTCCCAAGAAAGGAAAACTGCCTATGTCAGCACAAGGTACCGTACATCATGGGTACAAATGCCTCCCCTCCAGAAGTTAGGGGAATGAGAAACTCAATCTGAAGCCCTCTTAGCTGCTGAATGCAGGTTGGAAAGCTATGCACAACTCCAGCTTTGCTGAAGTCTCTACCTTCATGTCTTCCCTCCATCCTCCCATGCATTTCTACCACCCATAATCAAATCTTTGCTCTTTCCTCACTCACAGTTCTCCCCAAACTTGTAACTTCTGTTCTCTGCAGAAGGGACATAAGGACAGATTATTTGTCAACATAATCGATAATTTATTACCCCTTCCAAACCAAGGAGTTCCCTGTTCCAACATCCTAATAACATCATGCACATAGCCCTTCAGCTGCCAAGATCTCACAGACATAGAGAAAAAGCTCTTCCAGCCAAGAATTTTTAAGCCAAGACCCCTCATACATATTATAGTACTAATTACTCCAACTATCTGCTGACTTGACTGAAAAAATCCACCAGGATGTGTCTGCCTTAATGTACCTAAACTATGCTAGCAGAGCAAACTGCTCTCCATTTCATACTGAACAAGGCTGCCAGTTAATTTTGTCTGGCAGAATCTTTACGACCTGTGACGTGCCAAAGGCACAGTGCCAGCAAGTCTAAGAGGTTATTTTTATGTATAGACATTTTTAGTACCTTATTGCTATACTGTCTGCGTGGCAATCAGATACTCAGTGAATTGATCCCCAACACTTAGGTTATTCCCATTGAACAGATGGGAAATGGAAACACTAGCAGGCTAAATAAAGCCAGCCAGAGCTGAGCTTCCACATGCACTCCTGACCCACAGCTGTTGAAATATCCCACCTTCTACCCCACTGCTCTGGGTCAGGACCCAGGCTGAGCTCCATTCATGCCCTTCAAGTAAGCCAGGAGAAAAAGATCCAAACTCAAAGAAGGTGTTACCATTGGAGACACCAACAAAAAAAGAGGAAGAGCAGCCACAGAACCTTCGATGGACTTTCCAAGTCACCACTGCGCAAGAAGCACTAGCTGTGTTCTCCAACCACCCTCAATCTTGAAGTCTTAGCAGTTCCCCTTCAGTATTTCCCTGCACAACCCTCTCTCCTTACCATCTTCTTCCCCAGCTAGAAAAGGAGACAGAACTACTCTGTCATGTCACAAAGGCCTGTCCTTCCCAGTACAGTGACTACCCATTGCAATCTGCAGGTCCAGAGCAGCACAGCCTCTTCCCAGATGCTCCCCACATTCAGTCAGAGTGGTTGGAATTTGTTCAAAGCCAATCAAAATCTTTATGACAGGCCTGAAAACCAGTAATTTAGAAAAAAAAATTAATCTAAGATATTCTTCTAGCCTGAAATAATTCTTTCACATATCTGACTGTATCTGTAGCAAAGGCAAACAGGGAAGCCATGAGGACTTGGAAACAAACACATCTGGACTGACCTCCTTGAAATGAAACATGAAATAAATAGGTTATAGTCACTTCTTTGGTAAGGGACAGGCCACCAAGACAAGGGAGCCTTTTACAAAGTCACAGCCATTTCTGAATAAAGCATACTGCAGTGACAGAGAACGGATCAATGAATCCATCGTTTCGAAGCCCAGGCCTACGGAAGTGCTCTTAAGACTTGCAGCACCTGGAAATATTACTGGAATCAGAGAATGGAGTGATAAATGAATTAAACCAGCACTGCAGAGTCTCACTGGAGAAAGAACAGCTATCAGATCTGGAACCTCACCGCTCTCCTCTAGCTATCCTGCTCTCAAACCGGAAGGAATGAGGGTGAAACAACGCAGGTCTCTAGAGCTGGCAAGATCCAGGGCAACCTGCCTTCTGCTGACAGGCAGCAGACAGTGTGTCCAGGTCCCATTTGCAAACCACCTAACTTTAGATAAGGTCAAGCCTGCTCATATCACTTAAGACACAGTCAAAGAAAGACAGCACAACTATGACCAGCAGCATTGAGTTCTTCTAAACTCTTGGAAATTAGCAAGCAAGTGGGAAACTGCTATAAAACCAAAGCAGAGTTACAGATTTGCTTGAACTCGGATGGAGCAGCAAGGGAGACTTCTCACAAGGGCCCCACAACCAGTTTACTGTCTCACAAACACAGATCTTGCCAAACACCTGCCTCTTCCATGGGTTTTTCCTCTTACTCATTGATCTTTTTTGATATTTTTATTTTTTTTTCCCCTCAGAACCTTGCCCTTGCACTCCTCTTGCAGTGCACGCCCTTATCCCCTCCACAGGGTAACTGCTTGTTTCCTAGCTAAAATACTCTCTGAGGCCATTTCCTCCAACTGCCTGCAGTGAAATTAACCCAGTGCCAGCCCTATTAAGATCAACTATTCTTCTCATTTACTGGAGCCATCCCATTAGTTATCAGTGGTGACTTTGAAAGGAATGCAGAGTTTTATACGCTGCTCAGCTCTCACTGCAGCAGGCACTTACAAATAACTGAGGCTTTGTTTCCAGAAAAAGCAGCCTTGCTTTAGAGCTGACAGGACGATCCATAAAGTCACACAGCAACCAAAGTGTTTCCAGAGCAGCCAGCTCAATGGCAGCCTGCTGTATGGACGCAGGTCTGGTCTTTCCAGGCACATGAAGCAACAGTGCTGAGTTTGCCTGGGATTCCTGGATGGTACTTCAGGTGAGAGCTCTCAACACAGGAAATGTTCACTGACCACACACTTATCAGCACAGAAAAGGCTGATATAACCTCAAGTAGGACAAAGGTGTATGCAGGACAGCCAAGCACTTCACACTGCAATGCTCAAACATCGGACTTCAGTGATCACTTCCCCTTCACCCCTCTCCCAACTGCATTCCACCCACTACATTTGCCTGGATATTTTGGGTGGCTTCACTGAGGCACGACCAGGCTTTGGTCAGCAGTACTGTGCTTTTAAAAAGAGCACAGTGCATCTCCTAAGGCAGAAAAAGTAAGAGGTCACTCTCTTTTTTCTTAATTCCAAACCACAGAGAGAGCCATAGCCTGCTGTCACCACTGGACCATGTCACCTCTAAGGTTAACACTACTGATGAGCAAAACCTATGAAGCAGTTCACTATGTCTGAGTACACCTCTCAGTACACCTCCAAGGGAACAAAGAGAAGTGATTTCTCTCCAGCTACTGCAATGAGGTAGCCCACAGAATGTCACATATGTTCTTTTCAGGTGTGCAGCACTGTAACATCTAAGGCATTATAAATCCTCTGGAATTAAGCAGGGTCCAAGAGATCACTCTGGCTCTCCTAGCAAGATTGGAAATTAATACAGACTAGGCTGACCCTTCCACTCACTGGGATTTAGGCAGCTTGTCAATATCACAAGCAAGAGAAAGGACAAACACAGGAAAATTGCAATGAAAGATCTGCTTATCTAGCTAAATGCACAAGCCCCACCACTGAGAGCAGAAAGGACAGAATGCAGAATAGCTCCTTGGAATAGCTGTGAAGCAACAGATACTTTTCAAACGCAGCTTGGCAGCACCACCGCTTTCTGAAACAAAGGGGGCTGCAGCCTCAATGACAACTCATGAAAAATGGTGTCTAAAAATGAGTTAATGTGAAATGCATCATCACAAAAGGAATATATAAAACCTGAAACACAGGGCTCAGGTTCCACAGCGAGGGGCACGCTAGTAATTTCCACAGAAGTGTTCATTTACAGTGTGTCAAAAGCTAATCCAGGTCAATTCACTACCTAAAAGTCAAGGTTTTGAGAAACGCCTGTTCTTTTCTTGCTAAGCGTGCTCCCTTCCCCGAAGCACAATCAATGCCAATCAAACCCTGCACATGAGCAGAGCTCTAGTGGAGAGATGCAGCCCATACAAATGAAAAATGCCACGAGCCCCCCTAGAAAGGCAGCCCTGACAAAGCCTACAGCACGGCTCTTCCATTAGAGCCTTTCATAAAACACAGCCAGAGTGTGAATATAGAGTGCTGGCTAGAAAGCACTCCCGAGTCATAAATCACATGGTACATGCGCAGCATAAGTGGAGTTTATTCATGACGGACAGTATTTCAACAGGGCTTGATAGATGGCTGAGGAAAAGGAGCCAGACTTTATGGAGGATAGAACCAGTTACACAAGAGATTCTTCATTAGTGAGAGAACCTTAATGATATGAAGCACAGCCAAGCAGAGTCAGACTGAAAGCTGGGGCTGTCCTGCTCTTCTCTGTCAACGCAGCAGGCAACATCACCTTTCTGCGGCTGCCGCCGCGTGCTGCCTGCTGTACCGGGTGAGAAAGGCACGAGAAGTCAGTCCACGCGTCACTACACAGAAACTCCACTGACAAGCAGTTCCACTCTGAATTTACACCAGTGCCATTAGAAGGAGATGTTGGACAGCACTGCAATCAGGCTGTCGCAGCTCAAGCGAGGCGATTGAAAAAAAGGAAAGAGCTCTCATGATCCCCTACATGGCAGAAGGTTAATTGCTTAGATCTACCTCACTAGGACACCACCAAACCAACTCCTGGCTATCCCTCCTTCCTACAGGAGAGTAAGTGGGAGACAAACCAGTCTGCCCCTATTTAAGAATTGCTCCCAGCTGTAACCTGAGATTCTAAACTTGATTCCTCCAACAAATTTAGCTCTTGGACAAGCTCAGTGTACACCATAGGTCAACAGCACAAAATGAAACTCTGATGCTGTGCAGGAAGAGGAGGCAAGAATGATCTGTTACACTGCTGGAGGGAAGTACGACCACCATACTGGTGTATCACCACCACCACTCAAGGTGCCAGAGCAAAAACAGTTACAAACACTGCTACAGCAGCATTTGCTGTCATAGGGAGTGTGGCAGTGGGTGCTTGTCAGGGAAAGGCCACACCATTTCCAGTCTAAACTTGATACAGGAACCACCAGCACAGCAGCTTCAGACAGCTGGCTCAAGATACAGCTTTCCCTACAGATACCAAGAGAAGTCATACACCTTCCTCCTCACACCACAAACCTGCCTCACCACGGTCTGCAGTACGCTACAGTTGAACAGGAGTATAATACCCTGTTGTCTGTCCACACAAGCACTTTGCTATCTCAGAGCACGGACAGAGTTGATAGTGCCCTCTCCTGGCACAAAGTGCATGAGAAATGTTACTGGCAAAATAGGAGATTTCAGAAGAAGTGGGAACTTTCAGAAACCAAAGCTGCATGGAAAAGATTCAGTTTAATAATAGTAATAATATCTCCTTCCCTTCTCTTTCCCACACACACAGGAAGGAGGGCCACATGGACCATTAGATGCCTACAGGCGGTTTAAATGAGACCTCTGTATTACTGCTAGTGACCCACACTCAAAATTGGCCACAACTGGAAGCTAGTTGCCTGCTAAAGCCAGGATTGATCTCACCAAACTGTATGACAGCACACTGATGACAGGGTGATTAGGCGGAAAGGACAAGCTAGCGTAATGAAAGGAAGTTGTGAAAGGTACCTGCACCTTGATTACGGGCTAGATTAGAAAGCTCACTGCTCTATCAATGTCTTATTAATTTAATTTCTTTTTCTGGGTACACCTTTTCAAGTGTTAATTTAACCAATATGACCTAATCACTGTATTGGTTTAAAATAAGCTTCAGGAAAAAAAGAAAACCCAAACATTATTACCCTCAAACTAATACCTATATATGCAATTTTTTGTCACCCTGAATGGCCTGGCATGGTAGGCTATAATAGGTTTATTTAAAAATACAGCTGTCCTCTCTGTGTACCGTGATCTTCTACTCTTGTTAAAGAGCCTCTGTCACCAGGGCCTGGAAGACTTAATATACGACGTTTATTATGATTAGAAATCATTTGTACAGCACTGTAAATTCACACAGCACTTTCCCAAGACCATTTATAAGTCTAATGGCACTATAAATCCCTGTTAGCTTCCGCACTTTATTCCACAGAATCTCTATTTATTCAAATGATCTTGCCCACCCCCCTCCCCCCACCCCAAGCAATCTTGTCTTTGAATACATCAAGCCCCAGTCCCACACCAGGCCGCTCATCTCCCAAGTGACAGGCCGGGTGCATGGCTCACAAATCCCTGGACTATACACTTAGGCAAAAAAAATAAAGCTTCACTATGAGAACCCAACATCCCCAACAACAGCATGGTAATGACACAGGCATTTGGCTTTCAAAGCACACTGGCAACAATCGCCGCTGTTTGCCTTGCTGTTCGCGGTGAACAGCCCCAACGCACGCGAGCGCTCCTCTCGACTCTGGCGATCCGCGTTCAATTGCTCAAGCATGCGTGCAACCAGCAGCGGGCCCTCCCCCCGCCACCACACGTACTTGATGCTGTCGGTGTGTGTTTTATACTCCATGATGGTGTTGGGAGGTAGGTTGAGCACTCTGCGTAACGTGTCGCGTATCCGGGCTGTCGTGGCCTGGTCGCTGGCTGTCTTGTTCCATATCGAGATAATATCCTCCTACGGAAGAGCACGCGAGGGGTAAGCAGATGGCACTTTGTGCAGCCCTGTCACATGGAGGAGGTACATGCCAGTTCTCAGAAGCGCTTACCTGGAATCGGACAGAGACAACTGCCCCACAGATTTCTTCCCCCACCATAAACTGTTCTCCCAACATTGCCAGAATGAGATTCTCCCAGCATCGTGATGCTAAGCCCTTTCGCAGACGGATAATCCATTTACCACCATTTTTGTTGGCATCGTCCTAGGAAGAGGGGCAAGAAATTGATTTGTTTTCTTCTAGCTATTTTTCTGCTTTCCACGAGACAGCAGAGCCACAGACAAGAGAAGATATTGATTGGTTGGGGCAAGGGACAGAACGGAGGTATTTTCAAGCAAAAGCATTTCTCTTCTCCCCCATACAAGCAGAGGGAGAGGTATACCACTTACTTTGAATAAAAAGAATTTGAAACTATGACTCTCAGCATTCCAGATGAAGCTCTATGCATTGAAGACCTGATCTCTAGTGCTTCAATTCCACTAGCAAAGTCTAACACCAGCCTAGCAATCTGTACATAGAACTAGAGATAAGCTGGACCCTAAAACTACTCCTAAACCTGACAATGGTTCCCCCTTTGTCTAATCCCCTGTACATGTAGTTCTGCTTGAAACGCAGGAAAAATCTCTCATCACAGAACACAGAAGGCAGGGAAAGAATGTGCAAAGTGATATTTAAAATCCAATGAAAAGTTGATAAGCACATTCCTTACACATTTCCAGGACTGGGCTAGTCTGTTCTCTGGGAACCACTGACATTATCACACACCAGCTGATTGTTTGCTCCGGACTGCACTGACCCAGGGAAATGACAAAAAAAAAATAGGCAAAAGAATAAAGCCTTATGCTAAGCACCCAGTCCATCACCTCAATATTGTGAGCAGCATTTGTTGCACTTGAAAAAGAGACAAAAACTGCTACAGCATCCCCTGCTCCACAGAGTGCACACCTATGTCAAACAGCAGCTCCTCGTCTGTGCAGAATGCTGTGGCATTCTGCAGCTGGAATATCTTACAAGGTGAGAGGGGAACAAATTCCATCCAAAGCCAGAGAGAGAGAGGTAGGAACAAGTCAAAGAGGTAGCAGTTAGAAAGGGAAAGGGAAGACAGATCGAGGACAGAAACAGGGAACAAAGGATAACTCAGAGGGGACTGCACAACACAGGACATCCCTGGCCAGGTGACCAGCAATCCCCTCTGCCAAGCTGGGACATGCCTTAAAGATGCCAGGCTAGACAGCCCAACCTTTCTTAACGAACCAAAACTATTTTCACCTAAAGCTTCTCTAGGGATCAGGTAAAATGAAACATTTGTGTGTTCTCAGAGACAGAAAGTGCTAACAAAGCAACTCTGAGCAAATGTGAAAGCGCCTGCAGCATTCATCAGCCTCCTTGTACTCAGGTATGTGCTAAAGCCTGTACTGAACAGGGAAGACACAGGCTCCAGCCAAACCTCAAAGCATGAGGGCAGCCACATGCACAGAGAAGAATCCAAACCAGCACAGGTTCTAGGAATGTGGCACACTCCCATGAGATGCAAACTACTTTCTCATTAAGCGTCCTTGTTTTCCAAGCTGTGAATATCACACTCTATGAATTACACCACCTAGGGCTCCAGCCTTTCAGCAGGAAGTTGGGTTTAACTCCTCAAGTTTTCCACCATGATTAATGGGGGTCAGGAAAGAAAATGGTATTTCTCAAAATATTTCAAAGGTGGTTTAAGCAGGTTCAAGGCTAGAAAGAGAACTGTGATTGGGGGACGGATGCTGTATTATGTGTTTTATGGTTATTATTCGTTTTCTTTCAGGTTAAGCAAGCTTTGTTTCAGCCAAGCATTTGATTTCCCTTTACCAGAATAATAATGATATGCAGACTAGTAAAGAGACACCAGGGAACATGATGCTTAGTGCTTCTGGCTTTACCCAGAAAAGGCATAGATGGATCCAGAAAGAGACCAGAGGTACACACAAGCATACATGTGCCTACAAGAATGACAGCATGTAAGCATTGGTTTGGAAGAGAAAGGAGCATAAACAAAGCCCTACAGAGAAAGCAGCGAAAGGAAGGCCTGCAGGAAGATCCTAGATCATCCCCTACAAAAACAAGAAGAGAGTGGGCCCAAAAGTTAAAAACAAAGAACCTTTCCTCCTCCATCTTCAAATGGCTACAGGGAAATGTTTTATAGTAATCCTGGTATCATTAACTTGTGGACTCTCTGGTTGACACATTATCAGAGCAGTTAGATCACTAGGAGTCCGAAGAGGGTTAAACATTTTATATAAATTGTATTTGCAATAACTGGCTATAAAACACCTTGCTTAAAATAATTGCCAACTATGGTTACATATAAATTTCTCAGGACCAAGCAGCATAATTAGGTACTTCAGAGCAATGCATAAAGTCTTCCTATTGCGAATGGTATTGGTCAATCCTGGAAGCAGGCCAGGAACTGGAAGAATGATTTGCTAGGCAAAGATTTTTTTTTTTTTACCAGATCTGGATAGGCATGAATACCAGCAAACTAAGCACCCTGCAACAACAACAACAAAAAAACAACCCCCAAAAAACCCAAACAAACAAAAAACCCAAACCCAAAACAAACAACCCAAACACCACAATGAAGGGCTAAGTCTTCTTTCCATCTCCAGGTCTACATACAGCTGTAGGCTTCTATCATATGCACCTCTTCCTTGTCTGAAAAAGGAAGACTCTTTTCTCATAACCTTTGTTGATTTACACTGACAGAGGCCCAGGACAAGCTGCACACTGCTTTCCCTGGACAAAGCTATAGTAAGGGGTAAATGTCTATATTAGGAGGCACAGAGCTTAGTGAGGTCCCCCCCTCTTTGGGCTGCTGCCCAGACATCTCTGGTCCCATGAGCAGAGGCAGTTCTGAAACCTTGTGGGACACACAGCTCAACTCCCTGCATCTTTCTTATCTGTCAGCAGGACACAGGACTGTGAGGTTACATGGGACAGAGTTCTGAGGACAAGTTTACAGGAAACCCAGAAGAAAGGACTGCATCCAAGAGAAGCCTGGAGTGCCATTTAATGACAAGAGTCCCTTCACTGCAGTTTCCCTCCAGAACACTCTTGAAGAATATTAAGGCAGAAATGAGAGTTCCAACTCACCTCCCACATGGGTTTAATCCCTTCTTTGAAAAGATGGAAGTCACTATGGCCTGTCAGGTCCCCAGGACGTACCATGTGACTGTAAAACCGCCAGAACTGCTCCACCTGCAACAATACAAACCACAAAATGAGGCTGCTTAAGCTGTTCGTAGCCATGACTCCTATTAAAACAGGCTGCTCTTTCCATGTCAGCTGACCAGAGTCCCCTCCCCCTCTTCTCTTCTACTTTCTTGTCACAAGTGTGTGATTAGGATGCCCAGGAGGCAGTAGGATCAGAGCTTGGGTGTCTATTTCTGACTTGGCTCCATTACCAGGTGATCACCTGAAATATTTAACAGGTGCCTCCAAAATCACCTGGTGCTTGTATAAAGAAATCCATGCTGACTGCTGCTGCGGAGAACAGTTCCAAACAGCTCTTGTAAATCCTACTGCCTAAACTTTCAAAGGGTGTCAATCACACCAGGTACAGCCAAGCCCTCAATACTACAAACATCAGCCCTGCATTAACCACTGCTCTCTCCAACTATGGAGACCACAGGAGACTCCAAATGAAACATTTTAAAAATTGAATTTTATTGTACCCAGGTTTTAAGACAAAAGACACATTCTGGTTTAAAATCTGAAGACACTATTCAGTGCTTTTATTTAAATACCTCTTATTTCCTTATACAATCTGCCATGGTACACTTGGACCACTTCAATTTGAGAGGTTTCCATTCTGGTACCCCTTTGTGTTATTTCAGACCATCTGAGCAGAAGGCAAGAGGAATTCTCCTTTGTAATTCTTAAAAATAATATATGTATCCTTCAAGATTATCTGGATAAGAAACTATTTTAGAGGGGCTATATCTCTAAAACAAAACAAGTCACTGGAAAAGATTATGTTAATTTCCATTAAGAGGACTTGACTCGGTAAGAAAATAAGCAGCCCAGCAGAGAAACTGGAGGGGTCTGACACCATCCTGAGTACTTTATCAGAGATAATAACGACGTGGTCAGCACTTGGAATTCCGCTCCAATCTCTGACCTCTGTCTTCCAAGCAGGAATTTGCCTTTACAGCCAATGAAATTATGCACCAAGACTGAGGTGGGGTCAGCAGTAATCTATTTTTGTTAGACACATCCGGATGCAGTGTGGAAATTACGTTCCTATGCCGAGTGAACATGCCCTCTAGCGGTTAGTGCTTAAAGGCACCAATGAAAAGTAAATAAATCTGAACTACTTGGGCTCAGACAGCTTTCTGAAGCTTGTTCTTCCTGCTCCTTTAACAGAATTTGGAACAAAATACATTATCAGATCTGCTGGCCAGTCTCTCCATCCTAACTGAACTGCAGCAGTTCTAACCTACAATAGCACTCCCAAATTCTTTGCAGCATGCAGCAGAATGTGTGACATTTCTCTAGTTCTAAAGAGCTAAAAAATCAATGTTAAGTCTACACTGATTTAACAGACTAAAAGGTTATATGTGAGGCCCTGGCACAGACTGCCCAGAGGAGCTGTGGCTGCCATCTCCCTGGCAGTGTTCAAGGCCAGGTTGGATGGGGCTTTGGGCAACCTGGGCTAGCGAAGGATGACCCTGCCTATGGCATGGGGGTTGGAACTAGATGATCTGTGAGGTCTCTTCCAACCCAGAGCATTCAGTGATTCTATATTGACAGACTACTGATCTGTAGCCACGTTTTTTATTCACTGAACAAAAGTACTTGCTCACTGAGGGGAACAGGAGCAAGAACTACCTATGATGACAAGCTTAGAGCTGTTCTTCCCACTCACGTCCTGTGTGGATGCCGTAACACAACCCAGGTCCTTGGAGAGGCCTATTTTTTACAGCTTCCAGAAAGGATAAGGGGATATTATTACAAATTCTCACATATGGAAGATATTTACTGGTGGGAAAAATTAACATTTGGGAGGGACCTTGACAAAATCTGGACAAAATACTAGATTAAAAAAAAAAAGCACAAGCAGCCAGCAGCCACCTCAGTGTTGATGTTACGGTATGTGGCGCCTCTACAACAGAAACATGTTTTGCTTATGTAGCTTGGGATCTTAATGAGTTTTACACTGCCAGTGTCACACAACACCCCAATGCTGCCTTTCCAGGCTATGCTCAATTTATTCCAGGAATAATGATTCACAGAGAGTGGAAGGGGAAGGGGAGAACAGTTTGCCTTTTAATGAACTTCACTGCAACACCAAACTGCACCTCAGCCGTCACTTCCAGACGGACAACGGGCCACCATCTGCTTGTACACAGAGCCCAACAGATGCTCCTTCTACTTTCTTTATGGTGGAAATACAGCCAGGGGAAAGCAGTGGGAGTGGGGAAGAGTCTGTACTGCCTTTGCTTTGCACCTCTATTGCATCGAGAAAAGCCGCTCCTTTCTTCTCTTTCTTACCTGTCAGGTTCTGCTCCAGCTAGCAGATTTAAGCTACATGGGAGTTCATTTGCTATTATTACTCCAGCTACCACCATTACTGCAGGCACAGCTGTCTAGCACGGGGCAGAGAAGAACTGATTAAAACATATCACCTGGTGTAGGTAATTAAAGAATTCATATATAAGTCATGGCAAATCACTAACTCTCCTCCCTGACAAGAGCAGCCCAGCCCACATGCACACACGCCTAGCACACAGGGATGACCGTGCTGTGCCCAAGCACATAAGGACAACAGGCATATACTCACGGAGGCAAAGGTGCCAATCTGTTTGATGTTCTGTTCGTAACTCTGTGAGCTGGTAGGCCTCCCGGGCGTTCGTCTGGAGTACCAGAAGGTATAATTATACTGCAAGGGGTGCTCGGCTGGCCCTGGGACAACAGCCTGCAGAAGAGAAAAGCTTGCTTACCCATTCTAGCCTTCTCTAAAAGGGAAATGGGAACAACTACATTCACAGCATCAGGAGTTCACATGTTCCTCCCCTCACAGGCCAGAAAACAAATAACCGATCCTCATTTTTACAGAAAAACGCTACCTCTGTTAATTGTCTGAAACGGACAATTAGGCTAACAGCAGCTGGCTATGCCAAAGAATATTAGAAATCTGCAGTGCAGGGATGGCTATGGAAATAACAACTTAAACTCAGGAGAGTGTCACAAAGCAGCCATCGTATCATAATTATTAGATACAGTGTAATTAAATTTTCTTTTAGTCCTTAGCTGTTCCTATCTCAGTGAAAAAGACAAATTAAAACTATTCAAGAGTTTTAACTTTTGCAATTAAAGGAAAAAAAAAGGCAGTCTCCCATGGGAAGAACACAACCCACTTCTACTAAATCATGATTCAAAAGCAATTATAACTCTTTGGTGACACCAACTCCCTTAAGCAACCAACACCCTAACACTCTGGGAAGGTAAGTCTGTCTGAGAACTCGTTATGTCAGCTTTGGCAGAACCCATGGCTAGCAGTGGGCCGTGACCACTTTTCAATTTCCAAAACATCCATTTCTGATTAAAAAGACTCTTAATGGGCATAAAAGAGGTTAATAAGAACACATTACCAAAGAGTAAAAACTGGCAGGAAAAAAACTAAACCAACAAGAAAAAAACAACATAAAGCTCTCTTATTCTATCACTTGATATTGTCACAGGAGTAACCAGGGCATAAATCTTTCCTCTTGTCTATGGTACATTTATTCAGACAGCATAACTATAAACAGAATAGTTTTGCTAAGATTACAAAAAACAAACCAGGATGGATATAGGGCTTCTTAACTAGGCTACACTTCACTCAAAGAGAGTCATATTAAGGGTTACTTCAGCACTGGCACAAACACAGCCTGGTAAACCAACTGCAAGCTACAACATCATCCCTTCCTCCACTACTTTTTCTTAAGGAAGAGGAGGTTTATTTCTTCTTTCTATTCAAAAGGCTACTAGAATATGAGCTGTGTTTGTGAAGGGAGCATTTGCTTCTCAGAGTATACACCTCCAAATGCTGCACAAAATCATCCAAGTGCTAATGTGGTTCTCTGTCTTCATTGCAACAGGAACCGCAGCCCAACAAGACATATTTTTCCTTCTCCCTGAACTGCAGACCAACTCTCTACAACTCTCACATCATGCCCTAGAGATAGAATGCAGATGCCAGCACCACACCTTCCTCTTGGTAGTACTCTGTGGTTTCTCTCGATCGTTCTTTTCCTTCTCACTGTCTTTCTGTGTGTTATTTTCCTCGTTTTGGTCATGGTCTCCACTATCATCATCTTTCAATCTGATAAAAGAACAAAGAAAGTGAGTTTTACATTGCACAGCTGAGAAGGTTCATACCGAGCCCCAGCAGTCTCTGCTCCTAACCTCTTTTGGGGTACAAGAGCCATCAGCGTTTGGAAATCTACACTCCAAACCCTCACAGTAAAACTACTACTTTGCATACTGTGAGCCCATCACAGGCATCTTACACGCATATTTTTCAGCAGAAACCAGCAACAAAATTTCTATTTAGAACAAACTGAGGTAAATTGCACTAGATAACTGATCTGCCACAGAAAACTCCATCTGCTCTGTTAGCGTTTGAACTGCTCAGGAGGCAAACACCAAGAGCTGTTACTGTAACTGCACTTATTCTCTCCCACACGGCTCCCCACGCTCCTAAGTGTAGCAGAGACAGACCTTCACGTAAACAGACACCACACACGCAACCCGCAGCTCCCTCCACCCGCCCCATTCCCTGCCAAGGCCCGGAAAAGATGAAGGAGACACGGGGTCAAAAGGCGGCCCGTGACTCCCCGCCCCACGGCAGCGCACGGGCGAGGGATGCTACGATCAGAGACTTGTGCCGCCGGACCTCTGCCCCCACCCCTCGGGTCCGCATCCCCTCAGGGCCAGGCAGCAACACCCGAGTAGGGCCGGACCGGGCTCGGAGCGGAGGAACGGGGTTGTGCGCGGCCCTGTGACTCATCGCGTCCCGCCCGACCGACGACGAGGCAGTGGTAGAGGGAAGCCCCCAGTAAGGAGCGGGGCTGCGCAAGCCCCCCACAGCTGCGGCGGCTCGGGAAGGGCCAGGCCGCGCCGCCGACTCACGCGTCGAATTTGTTGTTCATCGTCGCTCGCTGCCGCCACCTCCGTCCCCCTCAGCGACTTCCGAGTCCGCTCTCCAAAGCCTTCCGCCGCTTCCGGCAGCGCGGCCAGAACCGCCCCGCCCTCCTCCCCCAGCTCCATAGCCACGGCACTCGACGGCAGGAACGGAGGTACGGGAAAAAGGAGCGCTCCCGGTTGTCATTTGAATGAGGACTTCATCGGGACCCTAACTGCGAGGTGTCCGCCATCTTGAGTGTGGCGAGCGGGCAGCGCGGCCATCTTAGGTGTGGCGTGAGGCGGATCCTCCCCCGGGAACCACTGTGAGGCGAAGTGAGGTCTGGGGTCGAGCTGTCACTTCGCACGATGTGGGCGTGATACAAACACAGCCGGGGTTTCAAGTACCTTGTCATTTAGCGGTTATATGTCTCGGATAGATACAGTTTTAGGCATCGAAATGTTGCTCTTTGAGGAGTCTGCCCAAGTCACCTCCTGTAGTGACAGGCAAGCCCAGCAGGTCTCCATCCCTTCCTTTTCCCTTGAGTGAACAGGTCTTGTACAGGTGGGGCTGGGCAATAATCCCAACACAGGCCAGTCGTCAGCATCCTACACCCTATGAACAGATCTGTTGATGACCACAACTCACTACCATGGCTGCCGACACTTATTTGGCCCCATGTCCTACCTGAGACAGGGATAGGGTACAGGGAATGGAAGAGGGGAGGAAAAAATACCATACTGGTGAAGATCCCAGGACACCTGGAGTGTTGGTAAACAATAATGGACACTTTACAGAGGGCAGGGTAGATATTCCATCTTCAGCATCTTCTCGCACTTTATGAATCAATTCCCAGGAATCTTCTCACAGTAGCTTGCAAAATTCTGACCAATAGCTTCTCTGATCTGGCAGAATTTGTAAGTGAATTTCTGAATGATGTAGTTTCTGTTTCTCCACTGATCTGTGACATGCAGAAGAGATTCAAAGAAAATCCAGAGTCAGGAATATGAAAAAAGGGTATTCAGCGTATGCAAGGTACATCTCTGTTACTATAGTATCTGAGTGTATTTATGCTTGCAAAACACAGTAATGTGATGCCTGCATTCCTATTTTCCTGTTTGGATGCAAAGATAATGAGTATCTCAGACACATCTCTGAAATCGTACAAGTATGGCAGAAGGGAAGAGGAATCTCCCAAATCCTGAGGTAAATATCCTTGCCATTAGAACTCCCATCCTGTTGTTTTATGGGCTTAAACCTGTGCTCATAATCTTAGAAGATATAAAAAATATCAAAAATTCAAAATGAATAGTAGAAGAAATAGTTTTAAAACTCATAAAGAATTTCCTAGTTGGTTTAAAACATAAATGGGATCTTTGTGCTCTGAAGACCAGTAGTCTACAAAAAATTTCATAAAGAATGTGTTATACAGATTGCTATGGAGATCTGCTCATAGATAAATCTAATGTGCTGCTTCCATTGCTGGCTTCTTAGTCTCCACTGATGTCAATATTAGTATATGAGATCTAATATCTTCTGGGAGCCAGTTCTTAATTAACAGATTGCATCCCATATCTTCTGAAGGGGCTTCAATCAGCCCTTGTTTTCCCACAGGACAATCTACCTTGCTACCACAACTACATTTCATTTTGTTGAGAATTTCAGAATCCAGCTAGTCTTATCTTTTCCTCAAGAAAGTGAAGTTGCAGCTGGTCTCCAAAATCACCATTTCCAGTTTGTTTGTTTTTTTTCTACCTAGACCTTACTATGGAAGTGAATACTTGTGGCAGGAAATCAGATGTTAAGAAATACTGTAGGACAGCTGTATACAAAGCTGAAGATTGCTCTTACCTGCAGAAAACAGCATAAAGGCTGCTCTGTCTACAAAGTTTCCATCCTTGTCCAGGAAATAATCAGGGTTAAACAGTCAAGGACTCTCCTGCTGCTGTTGATCATACAGGACAGAAAATATGTTGGGGGAAATTGATGTCCCATTGAAAGAGAAAATGAATATACAAGGATATTTTTCACAGAGTCAAAAACTAATGGCTTAATTGCCAGGATATCAATTGCTCTCCTGAAATTACCCAATGCAAATGCCAACTAATTATTATGGGGGTGAGAAAGCAGGTCATGCTGTGCTATCTCCTACGGAATAGCTTATTTAGAAATTACTAGGCACTCTTAAAGATTGATTTTACAGCACCAGAGGATGCAGTAATTAAGGTAATCAAAGATTAGGAAAAAAACCCTCACAACCCACCACCCCAACAACAACAACAACACNTTTTTTTTTTTAAAGACATCTTTCCCCAGAGACCACCTCTATGAACTTGGATACAATTTAAAATATTCTTCTGGTACAATAAATTGCATATACAGATACTGTTTTTCTAGGTTTTCTGTGTCTCTATGTTTAGCTTGTACCAATTTAAAAGAAGCCTAGGGTCAATATACTGGTACCTTTATACTGATTTAGTTCTTGAAGTTCTGTACAGAAAAATCATAAAAGTAACATCTGTGCAAAAGGGTAGAGGAAAGGAAAAGGAATTAGGAGTGCAGCTGGGAATAGGTAGAAGCATTTTAAGTATGTGGTAGCTGCACAAGAGACAATTACTTCCTACCTTTAACATCTGAGCTAGGCATGCAACAAGTTCTGCAGCTCCACAGGCACCCAGCTCTTCTGGTGGTTCCTGATCTCATCCTTAATCTGCATTCATAGCTCCTGTAAGTGTGTTAGTGCCACTAGCAGTCTCACTGACGTGCTGCTTAAGCGCCACAACAGTGACAGGATAGTGTTGTAGAACTGTGCCTGGAAATACAAGCAGAGGAACACTGTGAAGTCTTGGCTTTACAGTGCACTTAAAGACTGAATGTTCACAGCTGAACCACACCTAACCATTGCTGTGATCCAGATGTGTTACTTGTCTGACTATAGGAAATGAATGACCACTTAATTTTATAAAGGGCATCCTGGAGAGAAGTGTGTGAAAGATGACCATTATCATACAGTTAGCTCTCCATATTGCCTGCTCTCCATCAGTAACTTTCAGATTTATTTGCTCTTGAGTACAGTTTTTCTTATGTTTTGTAGGTGAGATCTTTCCCAACTGACGTTTCCCTCCTAAATCTCAAGTCAACCTGTCTGTAGTTCTCAAAGTCACAACCACGTGTTCTTTTCCTGTTGTTTTTTTGGTTTTTTTTTTCTGGATGGTTCTTGTAGCCCAGTCTAACACAGGAAATCAGGGCTATTACAGAACTCTTTAAGGCACAGGCTAAGATGAAAAACCTGACTCTGTCCCCAGAGCAAAACTGATGCTGAATAACATCACTATAAAGTCAGGTGAGTCTCTCTGAAGAGAGCTATTACAGGAGATTCAGTGGGCATGTGGGCAAAGCAAGCCAGGACTGCTGCAGAGGCATCATTACTGAGAAAGAAAGGGACAAAAGGGAGTGCTAGGTTTAGAAGAGCTCAGTGTTGATTTAAGAGCTTTTCCTCATTTCTGTGCATCGACAAGTGACCGTTTCAGCTTGCTGAAGAATGCTGTCAGGCCTTGATACAGTTACAGGGCATGGATCAGGCCTTGCTCACCCAAGGCCAGGAGGTGCCCTGGAATTGTGCCATGGCCTGGGAGCCACAGAGCAGCCCCTGGCACATGGCAGCCTCTGCAGAGAAGCAATGTCCAAAAAGCACATCAACAGTGTTGTTGATGGACAAAGGGAGTGAGGCAGACAAATAGAGAAAGCTACATCATTAACTTCTTTTATAGGCAGGGACCCTTTGTTACACTGAGTTCCCATCCAGCCTGCTCTGGATTTACACAGGAATACACAAGTAGCTGAGCCTTCAGGAGTCAAAATGCAGGAGTCTAACTGGGAGATCATTCTTCAAGCACCTCTATAACAAGTGAGGGAAAGATTCCATCCTGCAGAAAAGTGCATAACCAGCAGAATTTTGAAGTCACTGTCACTTTCTCTCATAAAGGGTTAGCATGAGAGCAGTGAGTCAGGCATGATGTTCTAGCCAAGGGCAAAATTAATTGTGAAAGCATCAGCTTTGTAAATCTCCCACTGAACCTACTGCATAAATTGCAACTGCCAATAGAAAAAGCACAGCTGAAAACAAGGAGAGTGAGCCTATGTCATGATGACACAGAGATCTACATTTCACCTCTTTCTTTAGCAGAGAAGACCTCAGTCAGGCAACAAGCTTCCTCTTGGGTCCTTACAGGCTTTTCTTCTATAGTCTTAGGTTCCTCGGAGTCATCAGGCTGAACCATCTCCACTGGTTTCAGGTGCTCCTCGTGGCAAAGATGATACTTGCAACAAAATGGAGAAGGACTGTGGAGAAGTATGGGACAGGCATCTCCGTAGCAGGACAAGTGAGATCAATAGTGGCTCCAAGATTTACCACCATGAGTTTGGAAGGATCCCTAACAATATTCAGTACTTCACATCTACTTAATATTTTTAGTGCGAAATAAGTTTCATGCTTGTATTCCCTTTTCTGCTCCTTTACCTGGAACAGTGCACTCAACGCTTGCTGGGTCCTGCTGTCTGACATTTTTACAATTTTACACCTTTTACTGGAAAGACTTCCTGAGATAACTTGGCAACATGCTTAGAAACTAAGAACTCCCCAGGCTATGCAACTATATAAATGGAAAACACGTTATTTTATGTGATGGATGTATATTTGGAGCCTGGCATTTGAGAAGGATTGCAGCAGTGGTTCTACAACATTCACCTTGCTTCCAAGAATGGTTCATCTTGAAAAGAAGCATTAAGAGTAGAAGCAGTCATTGTACCAAATCCCATTCTCTGAACAGCTTGCTCTGCTAAAAATATTTCAATGCACACGACAGAGAGTACCATAGGGACCTCCCACACCATCCTTGAGAACTGATGCTATGGGTCTCTCAGAAAATTATCCTGCATGCCCAGCCAAGGCATCCTTCACTGCTTGAAATCCAGTTAGCAAAACCACTGGTGTTTTTCCCAGCCAGAGCTGGTCTTTATTTCCATGCACGCTGTCCAGCTAGAGAGACATTTAGAGGTACGATGACATAAAGATATGAGACATTTACACAGAGGCTCTTCCACATCTTAGTGGAACTCAGGGCAGAGCTCAAAGGCTGCTTCTATTATGTAAGGGCTGACTTGCAGCCCTTGGAATTGCCCAAGTAGGAGGTGTGAGAAATTTCATCCTGCTGTCAGGAAATAAAAGAGGTTGGAATCATGCTTCACTATTAAAATCTTAAAAGGCCTTCACTGTTATTAATGGATTGCATTATTATTTATGGCTGTTATTATTCATGCATCTGCAGTTTATACAGCCATCAGTGCAACAACCGTGTCATGTTACTCAGAAACACTTCAACGGGATTTCTTCCATCTACGTTGCTCCACCAGAGGTGATTGATGCATACTGCAAAATCATAAATAAAGCTGTTATTATCTCTCCATATTTATTTGTTTTCTAATCATACAGCTTTTTTGGTGTATCAGTACTTCTATAAGGAACAGCCTTCATCGTTAAAGTAAAAATTATAGTTGTAATTAACACGTGCAGCCATTAGATGGTAATGTTTGCTCACCATTGCACCAAGCATTGTGCTTACAAGTCTCGCTCAGTGAGGGCAGTTAAGCCAAAATTTAACGTAGCCCTTGATCTGTGCTGTGCTTTAACCTCAGCTAAGCCCCCGTCAGCAACTCGCTCCCCCCCAGCAGGATGGAAGAGAGAATCAGAAGAGCAAGAGTTGGGCTGCCATGGATCGTGTCCATTCGACCGAGTGAGCAGGAAGAATGTAGCAGGTGAACCGTGGGGCACCACTTCTCTGCTGTCGCGGTGAGAACAGGGCTGGTACCCTGGTCTGGACATTCACTTAAAGACCTGTTCGGCTCAGATCACAGAGCCGTCATGTGAGAGGATTCATTTGGCTGATGTGGTGGAAAGCCTTTTATTTGGAGTTTCTGCTGGCTCAGCAGTCCGAACAAACTCACCTGCTGGCTGCTGTCTCACTAAGCAGAGTGAGAACGTGGCCAAGGACAAAAGAAGCAGGACCACCCCTTTTGGCAGACTCACCAATCACCTTACCTGCAGCACAAATCTTTATCTGTATCCTACCTATTTCAGAGTTCCCCCTACTTGAGCTCCTAGGGCTGTTGCTGTAACAAATACATTCCCAGTTAACCATTCCAGTGATAGTAGACAGAGAACTACCCTGTACTGAAATTATATTACATTCTCTGGTGATTGTTTCCTTCTGATGCACTAAAACATTCTCAGCTAATGATCTAATAAGATTTTATAGGTAGTAGGTATATGGATGGCTCAGGGATAGAGAGACATAATAATGGGAGAACTTTATGAAAGACTGAAACAAATCTAATGAATTTGGTGTTCTCAGAAACACTGTGAAAGACAACAAAGCATTGCAAAACACTTCAAGACACCATGCAAAAGAGCCCAGGAATTGCCAGCACTGTTATATCCTCCAAAACAAACCTTTCTCTGAAAAAGTGGTTTAGTTTTGTCCATCATCATCATCAGGAATTTGAAGAACTTTCTGGGTGTCTGCCACTGCTTGGAAGAGACTGCACTGGGAGAGGACAGTGGCGGACTGTAAGGGAAAAATTATTTTCATCTCATGTTGCAGCTGGATGTTGAGGATGGGAGTTTTCCCTCTCTTACTGAACAGGGAGCCAACAGCACTGCTGGGAGAGTCCTGGGCAATTGGCTGTGTCAGCAGCACAGGTGAGGGACATCACACTGTGTCAGTTACAGGCTTGTTACATACCCAGCTCCCTCCGTGTTCATTCTGACTCGCATGGGAAGGAAGGAAGAGTGGAGAAGACTTCATGCCAAGGTGCAAGTCTGTAGGATGAAGCTCATGGCCTTGGATGAGTTCATAGTTCTCAATAAACCAAGGATGTGTTTGCTGGCTTACAGAGTCTGAATTTCCAGTGGGATGCAGTTTTACAAGTTTTTACCTTTACATTTTGTGCTGACCTTGGTGCACTCCCTGAGAAAGCACAATCCAAGTGGTTTTGCATGTGACCTCATTAGTTTCCCCTCTTCTCTGGGATAAGTAAAAATATGGAGCAGTGCCCAGTGCAAAGTGGGTGTTGTGGTTTCTGTCCCTGCCAAAAAGAGGTTGTGAAGAACCCAGACCAGGTTGTCTTCATCAAATCACAGAGCTGGGATTGCCTTTAATCTTCAGCAGGAGAGGGGTGAGTTTAGAGTACAGCAGACATTACAACACGTGCAGTCATTAACTCCAGATGACTTCAGTAAACAATGGTTTGCTGATTTTCCAAAGTGAATAAATACGAAGAGCATTAGGAAATAGTAATATAATAGTATCTTATAAGTCTCTTTATGTCTGAACAAAGTATCCTGGTTCATAGGCAGCGTTAAGAGGTTCTTTGAAAGATAGCAAGAGACAAAGCTGGAGGTTTTTCAATGGCAGACATTTCTTTCATAGATCTCCTGAATTCAGAACACTCCATAGCATTTCCTTATTTCAGTGGATCCTGCTCCCCCACCACTGACTGTCCTTCTGCACCATCCTGCAGGGACAGAGCCCTGTGGCATCCCTGAGAACAGCAGCTGTTGTCTGTTCCTTCTTTACCAAATAATGCACAAAATATGCAAACTCTTGCAAGCAAAAACTATCTTGTGAAGATCTGGGAGATGGTTCAGGGCAAAACAACATAAACCAGTATCAAACACATAGCAGCCTTGTCTTTATTCTTTCTACCTAAATTCCTGTCAGCTCTCTCAACATACTGAAGTATCCAAGATATATTTTGACAGTAAGATCTGCTATTTAATTTTACCAAGAGATGTATTTTGGCACCATGAAGCTGGTACAGTTTCAGGACTCTGATGAGCAGCATCTGAAAATATATACAACACCACTAGGAAGCATCTGANAAAAAGAGAGAAAGAAAAAGAGAACCTTTTAGTTGTGAAGAAAATTAAGATTCAGAGAAGGCAAAATCTCAAGAAATATTTTCTTCTCATCTGACAAGCAAGCTTTTTAAATACCTTTGCCACATTGTCAGCTGGGACCCAATTGCCACTGCAGCTGTCTTCCAAACTTTTCTGCTTTGAACATTCATTCCCATGGATCATACCTGGATGTTTTGTATTTTTAAATTTCATCATTCCACTTGTGCCATTTATATTTCAAATTTTCTGCCTCCCATAGGACTCCTCTGTCTTGACCTTTCTACATCTGCAGGATATGACCTTCAAGCAGTTGTTTAACTGGTTCTCCTGGAAACAGCTGCACAGAACCAAAGGTACTCACAGGAGGTTAGGAGATGGTACCCAAATTAAATGTGATGTTCACTCTTCTTCTGAATCATGTGCTCTATATGAGACTTATGGAGAAATAATTGCTGTGAGCCCAGAAAGAAGACTAATCAATAGTTTCCAGGATGTGCTGCCTAAGGTTGTGCCAATGTCTTTTTGAGAGTGATAACAGAATAAAGCAGCCCACAGCCAGTTAAGGTATGCAATATTAGTGGCAATCCTGGCAGCTTTGCTGGTTAGATAGGTAATTCTTTCTAATATCATGTCCTGTCCAAGACTCTAATCACAAGGAAACAGAAATGAGGCTTTCTAAAGCAGAGAAAAAATTATGTCCCTTTTTTATAACCTTGCATTATTATTGCAATCAATATTTCCAAGAAAGCTTATTCCCTTGGTCTTATATCTTGTATAGTGATATGGTCAACTCTGCATTCTCTGTTAGACAGCAACAAACCACATACAACAAATCTCTCTGAAGGGCTATTGGGTGCTAATGTGTGCCAGAACAGGTTGTTCCCAGGTTCCCAGCACCAAACTGTTGAAACTGAACAAGACCAGAACCGGGGAAGTTTCTCTAGGTTTACCTGGCACTTGATGATAAAACTGCTGAAAACTTACAATTTAGTGGGGCCTCTGGGACTTCCAAACTGGTCTGCTGGCATCCCACAGGGCTTGTGCTTAACATTCGCTGGTACGGATTTGTCTCTTCAGGGGCACCTCTCTGAGTCACCTGAATACACATCAGTTGCCAATGAAACTCAGAATGGTGAATTCTGATGATTGCTGTGTTAGAAATATTAATAAAATTCATTAAATACAAAAATACATGTGAAATGAAATCTGCCATTCTGCAGGCAGATACCAGGTCTCAGCTGGGTCATCCCTTCATTGCCTTAGCTATAAGCCAGCAGTGGCTGTTCTGAGTCTCTAGCTTAATGACAATACCTGACAACAGCCAGGACCTCACTGTGGCAGCAGCTCTTTGTTCTCCCTCCTTCTGCATATATTTAAAGGCATTTATCTCCATTGCAGCTTGGAATAGCAGCAGGCACAGGCAGGAGCACAAGGAAATCATTCCCACAGCTTGTTTGCATGTGTTGTTCTTGGACATACACATCTCCTGTGGCATGTTGATTTCTCTCTCTGGGAACCATCTTCCTGACTAGAAAATTGTTCCGTGCTGGTTTATCTGATTTCTCCTCTCCCAGGATGATATGTCTCCCTCCCCCAGACAATAGGGCTTTCCCTGTAACAGTCTTCGTGGCTTTTTTGCAAAGTAGCAACATTTGCATTGGAGAAAATACAATCTATGTAACACTCCTGATTAATTCTGACTCAAAGTTCTGGATCGTGCTCTTGAAGACTAAACACATACATGCCAAAGTTGCCACTCATTTCCCTCTCCTCTAGCAGTTTTTAGCAGAATCCATCTCACTCTGTGACATCCTTAAGTTATCTCCCTCCTTTTGCCTCATTTTGGAGAGCATTCCTTATGGAAAACTTAATGTTTGTAGGGTCACACTGGAGAGCTATAGGTTTTATGGACTAATGGGCTGGGAGAGTGTCAGTCCTTAATTAAAGGACTGTATGGGTCACCACTGAGTATGGCAAAAGAAAGATATGTCTGCACAATTTAGGCTGGTATTTTTTAAGGAGAGAGTCTTAAACAAACCCATATTTATTGTGTGGAGCACCATGGATTTCTTTGGAAGTTCCATACTGCTAAATACCACATCAATTTGCCTCTGTAACTTTATTTGAACTTGGAAATCTCTCCTTTAGGCTGCCTGTGCTTGCAACAACAAACTAAAGGTTTTCAAATTGTCTTAATTGTTCCCTCAGGGTGAAAATGCCACTTTCTTAACTGGCTTTTGGCTGAGTCACAAACACACCATTTTCATTCCTTCCCTAGCTCAGAAGGTCTCCTAAATTCATATTTTTTTCCATGGACTCTGTCAGGGACCTATGCTTCCATATATAACACACCTTATAATCCTTTGATTATTTTATCATTTCTCTGATAGCTATTTAAATATAAATGTTGTGTAACTTCCTCCAGATGTTGTGTTGGCTGTGTTGCTCTCTGAAACCAACACAACCTGAAGCCTGTTTGCAGTGGTGGGGAAAGGAGCTGGGTCAGGAGGGTTGGTCTCTGTTGCTCATCACAACTCAGGTACTGCTAAACTAGGAAAGAAAAAACTGTCTCTGACAAACAGTCCCTTATCTCCTTGCTGCTCTCTGTTTGTTGTACTCAGTGATGAGCAGGATAAGAGCCAAACTTTTACTCCAATGGTAGAGAGAGGTTTTCTTCTTTCCACCACTTCCCTACACTCCCTGGAGCTTTCCTTTTCTGGGCCCTGCATCCGGGCAGGGAATGTTGGGCTGAAGTTTCTTAAGTATATAACACTTTTCCACCACTTATTTCTCAGCTAATGCACTGCAGTCTCTCAGCTCCTACTGATACTTGTCTCTTCTTAAGAGGGGGTAATTGTAAAAGCAATTTTGAATAGAAATTTCATTCCGTATAAAATGGTGGGAGAAAAATATCTGAAATCCTTTTGATATGGGCTAAAAATTAGGGTTCACAGCTGCTTTGTCAATTGCTTTATTTCTTGTGGATGTTTCTGGGGAAAGGAGAAATCTAGAGACAAAACTGCAAAATTTTATCAATAAGGTATGTTTCCATGTATTTGTGCATATAAAGCCATTTCCTTGCTCCACTTAATATGAAGCTGCTCCTGAGCAGCAGAGCACTGGAGAATCACCTTAACTGATAATTCATACAGATTTATAGTGGCCCCTCAGAGCATGCTGGAGAATGACACAGGTAATTTAAGAGTATTTTTCCTGTGTTTTAGTGTACCCATATTTGCCTGGGTTTACGCTATGGATTATTTGCTACCATTTGTCTTCATTTTTATGTTCAGCAACACCCATAAACCCTTTTTTCCTCTGAGGGTTCCAGAGAGAGTTTAGAATTATTTGAAAATGTCACATTGCAAAGCTTTTTCTACACTTCAACTCTACTAAGCCATCAGTGAGGACATTAAATCAAGTCAAACCTATTGCTAGACCACTCTGTGCCATCCCTGCAAACATAACCTTACCTTGCTCAATATCCAGCCACAGTAGCTGTACAGTGCTGTGCTTTGGATTTAGGATGAGAATAACATTGATAACATATTGATGTTTTAGTTGTTGCCCAGCAATGTTTACACTAGGTCAAAGACTTCTCATATTGCCCAGCCAGTGAGGAGGCTGAGGGTGCACAAGAAGCCAGGAGGAGACACAGCCAGGACAGCTGTCCCCAACTGGCCAAAGGGATATTTCATACCATATGACATCATGCTCAGTACATAACTTGGGGGAAGCTGGCTCGGGCTGCTACTGCAATTCAAGAACTAGCGGTTTGCTGGTGATGAGCAATTGCATTGTGCAACATTTGTTGTATATTCTTTTATCATTATTATCTTCTTCCTTTTCTGTCATATGAAATTCAACTCAACTCATGAGTTTTACCCTTTTTTTCCAATTCTCTCCCACACTTAACTGGGTGGGGGAAGTGAGCGTTGTGTCACCATCTTAGCTGCCAGCTGGGTTAAACCAGAACACTGGGTTACACGAGCCTTTCCTCTTAACAAAGTTCACACGTCTCTTGAGTCCTTGCATGCTGTCTTGTAATTAGTTTTCAGTCACTCAATAACTTGGTATACCATGCAGGCAAGAGTGTGAGTGATGCTTTTGGGTACTGGCATTCCTGAAGCAAGCTGCACTCCAGATGCTGACTGGTGTTTGCTGCCCTGGACAAGCTTTCACAGCTGGCTAGCTGCCTGTGAATTGGCTCTGTGCTTCACCCTCTGAACTCCTGAGGAATCATAAACTCATCCCTCACTGTTCCTTTATAAATCATGACTGTGAACTGGTTTGAACTCACTTCAGCTAAAAATAAGCAAGCAAAAACTGTTGACTTTGTAAGATTTGGTCTCTGAGAAGGCTGAGCATGGTTGAGGTGATTAGACCAGACATCCTGTGCTGAAATACTGTTAAAAGGCAAAAAAGGCACCGTAGTGTAATTCACCTCAACAAATGAGAACAATTTCCAACAGTGTGATTTCAATCTAGAGACACATCTCAAAGTGCTAGGGATGAGAATGAAATGAAACTTACCTACTTGTGAAACAAGGTTAGAGAGCTAACATTTCTTAGGTACCATTTTTATCTATAAATCTAATATAACAAAATGACTTGCTGATTCAAACCATAGTGCCAGTATCTACAACCATTTGATTTACAGTCAAAGCTGGCTTAGCCATAATGTTTCAAGTGAAATGGCAAAGCTCCTTTTCAGACCTCACGTTTGCCACCTCTTGTCCTCCACCACTATGTGGTGTGATTTATCTGATCTGCCTGCTTAAATCATCAACTGTAACAAACACCCAAGAGTAAACCTGATATTTCTTATACAGTCCTACTCTCAACAAGATACCCTAGCTTTATTCTGCATATGCAGCCTTAGGTTGCTCTCTCTCTCTCTCTCTCTGTCTTCCCCCAAATGTTTGAATTCAGGGTGATTTTTGCAGGTACAGCAACTGTATTTTTCAGGCATTGAAACTCTGCTGTCTCCAATTCTCCATAAATCTGTTCTTTTGTATCATCAAAGTTTTTGTTTCTTTAATTCATCTGCAAACATTATTAATGTCACATGTAACGATGGCAAAAATACCAGTGATACTAAAGATAAGAAAGAAATTGTGCACAGATAACAACAGTTACAGCATAAGTGTTTATGGAGAAGTATTTCCTCATTTGGCTCACCTGCAGTTCTCAGCTCCAGGCTGCCATGACAGCGTGGGCTCGAGTACAGATCTGACATCTGATGTTACAGCTTCCTTAACAATACATCAAGGAAGTGTGTGCAACCCCAACTCAATTACCATGTTATTTCATTCTCTTTTTTTTTTTTTTTAAACCAGAAATTTCATTCTAGTACTGAAGATAACCTGATTTACGGTTAACAATGCATTTTTCTCACTTGAAGATATCTGGCAAATGAATAAATTAAGCTTTGAAAACAGCTAGCAACAAAACTTTTAACCAAAGGCAAATGATTGTAATTGAGCACATTTTTGCTCATACTTCAGGTTTACAAGTTTCTTGGACGAGCATCTTTCCCTAGTCTCCCAAGTTATGCCTCAGCAGGCATTTGCTCAGGGCACTGTCTGAAAGCAAAACCAAACTGTTCAAATGGAAAACATAAGATTGTGATAATAAATGTTCAAACTGAAGACAAATATTTGACAATTTTAGTTCTGAGTAAATGGTATAAAACTTAAGCAGAGCCATGCCATGTCAGACAAAAGTTCAGCTAGTATTGTGCTCATTTCTAATGGCACAAGAGACCAAATGCCTTAAGAGAGTTTGTAATAGCAGAATAAACCATAAACACTCTATTGGTATTAAACAACCCAAAAGAAATTTTCCTAAGGAAACTTTTCTGATTGCTTTTTGAACAGAAATAAACATTTAGTACAACGCCCTGTGATGAAGCACAGCTTACCAAGTCAGCCTTCAGCTCTTTTGAGCAATCTCTGCTTTTGTTGCATTTGACACCTGCCAGCCTTCCCTTTGGAAAGGGAACATCCAAAGGTACAATTTAGCCCTAGTCTTTGACACAAACCAGTTTCCCAAACAACTTATTTGAACAGAAAGGGAAAAAACATCAACTCTGGCTTTTAATCTTTGGGTGGATGCAAAATCTACCAAACTTACACGCACAAGGCTCTCTTTGTTTGTTGGTTTCCTTTAGCTAGGACAAGTAGTTTTCCTGGAGTTTGGCTTGCAGCCTGACATATAGTTGTGGCATTAATATTGCTGCCAAGGAGAGTCCTGCCATAGAGCAGAAAGAAGAGCACAAGAAAAAAAATTAGCAAAGGATCCTGGTATCAGACAACTTGGCATTATGTCCTTTAACCTTAGCAGAGCTGAGGACCATATCACATTGGGCACCTCTCTCCTCTCATATCCATTAGCATTCAATATTTTGGGTTTTCTGGATTCACACACTCCCACTACCCTGCAAATGTGAAACAAAGCAGCCACTTCTGCAGTTCCATGATACACACCCGCTTTTCCCCAAAGTAATTGCAATACTTTAAGAAGTAATAAGGCAAGTCACACATCTTTCCCTGGAATAAACACCTAGAACCTTCCAAACCCTTCCAAAGTTTATTATTAAGGATTACAGTTCTACCACAACTCAGAGACCTGAGGCTGTGAGTGACAATGATTATTAAAAAAAAAAAAAAAGAAGATGGAGTGGGGGTTTAGTCACTCCACTTAAAAGAAATATTACATCACTCCAGTCATCAGCACCAGGGCGTATACCTTTTAATCTGGCAGCCCTCGATGTTGTAACACAGAGATGTGCCTAGGGGCTGCAATCTGTGGGCAGCTCAGAGATGACAAAACGATGGTGCAGAGAGAAAGCAGCACTTGGAGCAGAATGGGAAGGACTGTGGGTAGGGGACTAGAGAATTCAGATGAGCCAACCAGAGGTGACTCTCTGCTGTCACCCCTCACAAGCACCTAGCTCAGAATCACATAGAATCACAGAATATTGGGAGTTGGAAGAAACCTTGAAAGATCATCCAAGTCTAACCCCTCTGCCCAAGCAGGATCATCTAGAGTAGATCACACAGGAACGTGTCCAGATTGGTCTTGAATGTCTCCAGAGAAGGAGACTCCACAGCCTCTCTGGGCAGCCTGTTCCAGTAATCTGTCACCCTCACAGGGAAAAGGTTCCTCCTTCTATTAAGATGGAACTTTCTATGTTCCAGTTTGGAACCATTTCCCCTTGTTCTATCACTGGCCATCACTGAGAAGAGACTGGTTCCATCCTCCTGACACTCACCCTTTATATATTTATAAACATTAATGAGGTCACCATCACTTTGGCTCTTTGTTCATAACCTGCAAACTTCTCCACTGTCAGAGGTCCAACAGTCCAGCAGCTGAAGGTCTGTGATCCTGGATGACTCCTGGGAGGGGAAACAGTTGTTCTCCATTCCAGAAGCACTTCCAAGATCTCCAGCAGAGTGGAAGAAGAGCAAAGTTAATTTTACTGAATTTCCTGAGTCTCTTTTAGCCTTCCACTATCAGGTCTCTTCAAATCTTTACAGGAATACACAGGTGTGAATTGGTCCTATAGGTTTCCAGACCTATGGCATTAGGTTGTTTGACCTATCCATACAGGAGGCTACACGTTGACTCAGGAACTGTGACACTGTTGTGCAAGACAGTCTGGAAACTCAGTCCCCCAAAGGGAGAGCTGGGGCGGCTCCTGCCCTTCAGCCAGGTTTTCAGGAAAGTCTTCAAAGTCAAATGTGCTTCTTTGTACTGCCTGGTAGGGCTCAGGGGCACTGTGTCCCCAGATGGCTGAAATGGGCAGTAAATGACTGATTCTTTCCACCTTGTGCCACTCCTGAGTCCTGCATAGTCATGGGGAAGCCATCTATCAACAATACTGAGGGTAGCTGCAATCTTAGCAGACATTATGTCTCAGCCCTTGAGCACAACCAGCTTCAAACACATCATTAAATTTCTTCAACAACTGGCAAGATGACAAGAGGAGTGGGCAAAGGTAGTGAGAGACACTGCCTCTATTAGGGTTAGTGGAGAGGAGCGGGTGCGGGAGTGGAGGGTGGAGGACAAGCACAGATAACTGGAAAGAAGGCTGAGCGGAGCGTGTAGGCCCTGGAAAGTATTTGATGTGCTGTGTGGAGTGACAGGCTGAATTATTTATGGCAGCTATTGCTTTTGTGAAACCCCCTCCAGCCCAGCAAGCCTGCAGATACTGGGATGTGCTGGAGCAGACAGCTGCCAGAACTACAAGGCATGCCAGGATCTGGTCCAGTTCAGTCTGATTTTCAGTAGTTCTCACTACCTTTTAGTAACATTCTCCTCCATTTAAAATTCAGGAAGTTCAAATGTACTTCAATGATTTAATTGCAAATAGTTTATTTTCCAACATAAAAGCACTTTCGGTGCTCATACAAATTTAACCCTAAGTTTATAGCAGTGCTTACAGACAGCTCTACTCAACTCTAAAATTTAAACCCTTTCCAGAAGTGATTTGCATTCTAGAATAGCACAGCACTTTGCTTTAACAAAACTACAGCTGAACTTGGCTGTCACCTCCAGCTGTGCGCTTAAACCATCACAGTCTTGAGTTAAATCAGTGCTAGTGAGCAGCTACATTAAGTAATAGGTATTTCTGAATTCCTGCATCCCATTGTCCTTTATTTCTTTTCTTATACTGAGTTACCTCCAGTGCACTCTCTGTAGTTAGTGTTTCTTTTCACGGCATGGAACATCAAAGAACAAATCAGACCTTCCATGCTGGAAGAAAAACTCACTGTTTTCAGCTCAGGGCTGATTCTTCTACTGATACCTGTGCAGAAAAGAGTTAGAGGAGGAAGAAGCAGAAGCTTGATGTGATGAAAGGATGTAAGCAGCGGGAAAGCAAAAGGGATGGTGAATCCTAGAATAGAGTTAATAGGGGTAAAAGGTACCTGAGAATATGAACTGAAACTGTGGAAAGGGGATAGGAAAAAGGCACAGAGAAAATGGGGAACATTTGAGTGTTCAGGTAGGCCCTAGAAACAACCTCCCAAAGTGTCATCACTCATCTGCTGTGATGTTAGCAGGGAAACCCAGAGGCAAAGCAAATATCTCATCCCAGATCTATGCCTCATCCAAGCAGGACTGATAACGGTGAGATTCTACATCACAGAAAGTGCATTTACAAAAAAACAAACCACAAACTGACTAACCAAGCAACAACATACATATATATGGTAATATATATTGTAACAGTACCAAGTTGCACATTCCTATTGCTAGTAAACACCAAATTTAGGTATCTTTCTTCAACTTTATATTGACTTTACCTTTTTAATTTGAGATACTTACATCAAAGTTAGACATTAACGCACTCATATTCTAATGCATTTCCTGTGTTTGGGGTGTTGTGTTTTGGTTGTGGCTTTTCTTGGAGTTTTTGTTGTTGGTGGTGGTGGTTTGGTTTGGTTTTTTTCAACCTGTCAACTAATTAAAGTGTGTAAGTTCAGGACAGTAAAACCAAAATATGGCTTTAAAAGTGTGTTTTTCCAGAGTCAAACTACTTGATCTCATCAAAGCACTCAGAAATTACACCTACACAGCACTTAGGAGATTCTCTGTTGAATTTTACTGAGATTTACACAGAAGTGAACATAATGATGATTCTACTTGGCTAGGACAAGGAGACTCAGGTCATTGGCTTCAGCTTGGAACCACAGCACCTTGCTTCATGTACTGTCCAAGAGGAGAAAATGGTTAAGATCCTTGCAAGAATATGTGCAACTTTGACAAGGACAAGACCAAAACTACAGGTAGTCGCATCTTGGCTTGCATCCACTTTCTAAATAGCCCTGGAATAGACTAATGTCAGTATCCTCATGAAGAGATGAAGCTTTGTACATTTCAGAGGAAGTTCACTGAAGTGAAGGTGTCTGTCTCATGCTGGATGTGAGGTGCCGCATCCTAGCGCGGAATGGCACAAATCTTGTACGGGTGGGGCTGCAGTGTACCTCCAAAAATGGGCTCTGTGTTGATCTCTGTCACCCCCTCAGGGAGCCGGAAGGTGAAGGCCCGCAGCAGGTTGGCAAAGAAAATGAAGATCTCTGTCTTCGCTAGATGCTCCCCCAAACACACACGGTGACCTGCGGAAGCAAGGGGGAAGGACAGTGAGTATTTAAGGAGTTTCTGTTCCTTCTTGTTATAAGTGGGGGGGTGGGGGGTGGGGGTGGTTGTTCAGGGCCAGGATCATGGAAGGTATAGATCTAAAACTTTGTGAATTCTTTCTCAGAAAGATCCCATACAATGTCACAGCTTAGGAGACACCAAGTTAAAATGTCACTGAAAATCGCTGAAGCATCGCCATAATTTCTTTCTTGACCTGGGAGAAAATTATTTTCAGGAGATTTTGAGCTTCGAGGTCATACACAAAGTATTTTCCATCTGTTTGTACATGGTTTCTTAGTGGGTTAAAGTCAGTGGTTTAAAATTACTTAGCATTTGCAATTGAACAGAGACTTGGACAATTACAGTAGAGCAAGAGGCCTAAAGCTAATTCCAAAGACTCCTCACTGGAACCAATGGCATGAACAGAACAGGGAAATCATACGTTCACATTTCCAGATTAGCAGAGAATTAAAAGGAAAGAAAAAGACATTTCTACTAAGGAACAACTTCTGGATGGACATCTATGTGACTAGTCTGCTATATCAACAAACTAAATCAGAAACAAGAGAGTAGGAACTTCACTGCCAAGTGTGATCTGTATCTTATTTCCTTCTTTGCAACTCTATTTTCAGTTCTGTAAGCATGAGTGTAATCCTTTGTTTACCAGGATACATTATGCTGTTTTTGCAGCTTGTTCCTTTAAAAGGTATTGTGAGTAGCTCCAGTATGCACAGGACACATTGCTCCTCAGGAAAAAAAAAAATGAAAAAAAGTATAAAGTATGCTACAGAGAAAACTTGTGGCTGAATTTAGCATCTAATAAGCCCAAGACATTCAGGAATTCAAGTAGGATTCCCACTACAGTGTACAAAGAACAGTTTGGGATCTGACAGCATAGAAGCATCTCCCTTGGCAGATACAAGCCGGCACTGTTCTTTAAAAGCAGTAAACAGTGGATACAGAAGATGTTACCTGAAGAAATAACATAGTCTCACATTTCTGTATTCTTTATCTAATCTGTTGGATCAGATCAAACTGCCAGTCCATTTACCTGCTGAGAATGGCAAGAAGGCTTCTCTGGATACAAAGTTTCCATCTTTATCCAGAAAATGGCCAGGGTTGAACTGTCGAGGTGTCTCCCATTGCTCAGGGTCATACAGAACAGATGCTATATTTGGTATAACGATGGTGCCCTGCAAAGAAGAAATAGTTGATTCAGTTCTACCTACTAGCCTCTCGTGCACCTCTTCCTGCCTGGTGGACAAAACTGCTGCTTGTTGCCAGCTCTTTGTAATGAGCAGATACAAGGTGGTTAGAAGACTATTTTCCTAGAAAATTAGCGTTTGTGATCATTTTATGAGTTGGAAATTATTGGTTCTGAGCCCTGCAGCTATGCCAGTGGGTATTAACAGCATTAGAGATGATGGTACAATGGCATTGTGACCACTTTTACTACCAATCTTAACTAACACTTCTAGTAGTGAAGTATGGACACCTTTTTTTTTTTTTTTTTTTTTTAATGATATTCAGGTCCCAGCACTGGAAACTTCCTTTCAGCCTTAAAAGAGAGAGATATACATACAGAAATAACTGCGATACTTTAACGACAAAAAGGACCAAGCAACTTCGAGCCATTTTAGCAGCTGTACTTCAGGCTTTCTGTTACTGGTTGTTCCCAGCAGACCAGTTTGTATGCCTTAGCTGCCTGGCTCTCAGAAGCAGACAGAACAAAGTAAAGCCTTCACCATAAAATTAATTAGGTGGGGCCAGTTTCAGATGCTGGTAATGGTGCTGTCCTTTCCCAACTCTTTTGCAACAAAAGCAACTAATTCCTGTTTCTTGTTAGTGTTTTACAGTGAGAACTGCCACCCAGCATAGCTTACATCACTCTCAAAAATGCCTTAAGTGCTGTGAACAAGCAGCTTAGGCAGTATGTGGGAGAACTCCCTCATGTCAGCTGTAGCTGACAGTCTCTCAGCTATTCCAGGCTGAGAATATATCAGGCTGGTCCCTCAGCTGATGCAGTCAGTGGAGCTATGAGCCATCCTCTCACCAGTCTTCTTCCACCCCAGGGGTGCTGGCAGTGCTAAATTGGGCAGCAAAGTCTCAACCTTTGGCAAAGTTTTTTCTCCTCTCAGTCCATCCCCAGCCAAGCAGAGCAGATCTCTGCAGTTGTGCTGTTGATGAACCGGGCAGGAGAAAGGGTTTTTTTTAGCTGAGAGAGTTATTTCAATCCTGGAGCCACAGACAGTAACCCTTCCCCAGGAGCCACGCTCCTGGTTTATATGGAGAAGAGTTAATGGATGGAAAATGGGTTACAAAACTGGAATGAAAGCTGAAGTGTCTTTGCTGAATAAAGAGCAGAAGCTGAAACGTGTCTGTACCTTTTTGACAGGGAATCCTAGCAATATTGTGTCCTTCACACACACTCTGGGCATGCCGACACACACAATGTTGCTGAAGCGTTGGATCTCATGAGCCACAGCGTTTGTGTAGGGCAGTTCTCTCCGATCCTCATAGCAAATTAACTGGGAAGGACCCAGAACAGCATCCAGCTCCTTCTGCACTTTCTCTGCAGAGAAATATTCACCATTTCAGAGGGAGAAAATGTATGCAATATTTTAACTGGTCTCTTAGAGCAACAGGAAAATTTATTATTTCTACATAGTACATTAAGTCTACAACCTGTGATTTAATATGAATTAATGCCTGACTTTAACATATGAAAATAAAAATAAAAAAAAATCCCCAAACACCCAACAGTGTGGTCCAGAATCATAAGGAAGGACTATACTATACTATACTATACTATACTACACTATACTATACTATACTATACTATACTATACTTTTTCCAGCTCTGACATTTATCTCACAGCGTGCTTGGTGCTTGGTCACCCCAGGTTTTTAAGGTATTAATGAATTGCTTAGTTTACCTCAAAATCTATATTTCATTTGCAAAATTGACATAAACGGCTTAGATATTACCTCCCTGTGCAAGTGATGAGTTGAGCAGAGTTGGTCCAAGTATTGCAACATACTGTATGAGCAAACAACACCTGAACCAGCCTAAAACCTTGGATGCAAACATGTACTCAAAGGCACAGCCTTTCCAGCCTTCCGCTGGAACGCAGGTAGGCTCTGCATTTGCACTGTGAACAAGAATGATACAAGAAGAGGCAACCATCCCTATCAGGACCATGGGCTTTCCTTAGGGCAACCTCTAGCCCTTCATAACCTCCTGAGATCTGTCCAAGTGGTTTGTCCAGCCAGGGACCTGGTGGGTTGTTAGGAGTGTTGGTGTGCTCAGCAAGGAGCGCTGGGCCAGGAGGGGAAGAGAGCGAAGGCTGACTGTGACAATCAGCAAAGCTGTGTTAGTGTTCTTCATACCTGAATGATGTCTGGTACAGGCAGGACTCTTTAGAGCTCTGATCTTTGTTCCTGCTGCCTCCAGTTAGCTGCAAATTCTCCATGCAGAGCACCTTACTGACTTGTCACTACCAGTAGCTAACTTCTGTCTCACTGCAAGTGCCTTCAGACACCTGGTTTGGTCAGGTCATAGCACAAGCCTCTGATTTTTTTGCTCTGCTTCTATTTGTGTTTTCAGAGAGTGAGATCCAGGCTCAAATCATGGCTTTTGTGCCTGCAAATCATTCTATTCAGTGGTCATTAACATTTGTAGTGCCCACAGCATTTCACAGCAAGAACCCCTCTCACCTTGGATGTCTGGATTCATGACCATGTAGAGCAGTCCCCAGTGCAATGTTGTGCTTGAGGTCTCTGATCCACCAAGGAAAAGATCATTTATAACATATACCAAATTTTCTTCATCACAATTAGTCTTGAGCCCATCTTTAGACTGCAGATGATAATAAAAAGTTGAAGTTAAAGCTGAAAAGTTAGCTCATCCTGCATGCCTCCTGTGTGAGAGTCCTTATATCTACAGCTGGCAGTGCACAAAGAATATTCGGAATTTAAGGTTTTTGATAAGTACCAAGGGATTAATAGTTCCCCAAACAGGCATAGTAAGTCTGTATTGCTCTTTGTCATGAAGTGGAATATTCTTTAATTGAAAAACAGGCAACATTATGCCTGTTGACTTAAGCACAGAAGCTTTAAAGCACACTACAAGTTTTGCAGTTAGCCTAGAGTTTACTTCTAAACAAGTGCTCCACAGAGCGTCACTCATTAGGTTTCTCCAGTATGCTATCAAATGGTGTTAGCAAATACCACATGAAATCCTATCTGAATAAAAGAATCTCAACAGAACATCTTGAGAGTAATTTCTTCTCTCAGTTTAGGATAGATGTGAACTAGTGGGGAAAAGGTACCTAAGTATTTTCTTCTTATAAAAAGGGAGTAAAATATAAAAGCAATTAGAGAAAATACATCAGGCAAAACCAATTTAAAATAAACAGATTGCAATAACTTGCATTCCCAACCCCAGAAGAATCTGCATCTTTGCCTTTGGATATCATATCTTAGTAAATCTTGTTGTACTCAGTCAGACAGAACATACAAGAGGCCATATCAGCTCCTTCCAGTGCTTGCAAGCCAACACTGTGAGAACATGACAGCCTGACGAGCTAAAAGCTTATGACCAGAGATAGAAACTATATAAACTTCATCTACCCTGGGATACACAAACTTAGCTCCAGAAAGTATCCCAAAATTACTAAGATTGAAGCAGAAATTCTGTTTCTGGACACAGACTGAAACCAAAGCAGCATGTCAGCTACTTCAAAGTAACTATCTATCCATGTGTACTTAAGCACATTGTAAACATAAAGTTCCCTGCTGTAGAAGGTGAGGTAGTCTACCAAAGTTGTGTAACCTACAGACAAAAAGTGTCTCATATTTACTATAGGATTGAAGTACACATGTGGATGTTTGTGGAAAGTAGATGATGGCTCCCAAGTTCACACCCTAACATACTTTAGTGGCAATTTATTCATGTAATGAAAACATAAAACTGGATGCCTTTCTGGCAGACATGAGTAAGTCCTAAGCTGCTGTATTTACATCAGAAAGCCTATGAAGTGTAAGAAACTGATAGAAGGTGTCAGACTGGATGATTTAATGGTCTTTTTGGCCTTATACTCCAAAAATATGTGATCAGGCAAAAGAAACACTTACTCTCTCTATCTCAGCCAGGTAAAAGTCAATGAAATCCTGTGGTTCATCCGGTATCCCTCTCTCCACATGTTTCCTGATTTCCTTCCTTGCAAAAGAGCTTAGGACATCATAGGAAGACAATGTCTTCTTATGAGGACCAGGGAGACAGGACATCAACCAGGGGAAGACTTCGTACATCTGCGAAAGTGACACACGAGAGGTAATGTGAAATACCTGTTAGTAACCAAGCTCCTTTTAGAAACATCAGAAGCCTGAATTGTCTTGGCTGGAAATGTTGATAGCAGAATCAATGAAACAGCATTGCTTGGAGCAGATTTTTGCCATCATGTGGGAAACATTTACAAGTGATTTTGAGACACTTCTGGGCTCAAGGCATTACTGAGAGCAAATTGCTCATGCCAGTAAGTTTACTTGACTAATGCAGATGACTAGAAGACCTTACTCCTGCACGGCTGGAGCCCTTATCTCCCACACATTTGAAATGTGAGCATATCCTTTCTGGATACTGTGTGGCTACTAACAAGTCTCAAGCCTCAAGTGACTGGTGGGTTTGGGGGAACTCACAGAAAGAAAGAATAGACTGGGAATCATTCTAAGAGCTAATTTAATTTTCCACATCAGAGTCCTCCTGATTGCTGCAGGACCAATAGTTGTTCTGATGGCTAGAAATGATACACCTTTGGTCTGGTCAAAGTATTGTCCTCTAGCCTGGATAGTTCTCTCTTTGCAGCATCTGCCATTCCAGCCTGCCAAGCAAACAGCATTCCTATCTCCTCTCTTTGTTCCTTCAGACTTAAAAAGCGAAGTATCTCTAATATCAAGCAATAGTTCATAGCTCATCCCACTAACACTTCTCTATATTTGCTTCACTCCAGACTCACAACACAAGGTGTCCTAGACCCTAGAATAAGTCCCACAGATTATTGCACACCAGAACCTACATCAACACTTCTCTGGATCTAAAGGTAAAATAGTGCTGGACACACTCTAAGATTCTGATTGCCTTTTTCCATGCTGTTAGCTGCTAGTTACACCAGTTCCTTTCATCTTAAGCCTTGCACTGAAACATTCTAAGCTCAGAGCAGATATTAATTTCATTAGTTTCGTAATTTAATTTTGTGTTATTACAATTTGTTCCATTCTTACAACACCAATCCAGAGTGCTTATGAGCTCTTGCAGCAGGATATCCTGAATCTTCTCCATGTTGTTAAGGTCTCCTGGTTAAGGTCTCTGATCAGTCACAAATTTAATCTATTTTATAATTTTTTACTATGGGAAAGTTGTATAATGGTCCCCTTCATGATAGATCTGTTAGAAAGGTTTACTACTACATCAGCATTTTAGTTTGCCTTTTCCTATAAAACTCTAATGACAATGGAATTTGCTCTGCCGTCCACAGTCCCTGTTACACTCAGTTTATCCCTCTTTAAGGGTCTAAACCACAAAGTCTAATTCATAAGGAAAACTTCAAGTGCAAAGTTGGCCTTTATGGTATGTTGTGGGAGGTATGTACCCAAAAAATCTCTGACAGAACTTGAATTGTGAGACTGTCAGAGAATGTATGTATTGTTTTTGTAATGCATGTATTGCAAGCTGTAATGAAGTAATGGAAAAATTAATAATGAAAATTTTGTTATTTGTGAGGGAGGGAAAAAAATTAAAATTGTGTGCAAAAAATTTGCAGAGAAGTAAAAAGCAGAGCAGTGAATTCAGCGATACCCACTTCTGGGGGAGAGAAGTAAATAGAGGTGGGAGAAGCAGCACTGCAAAGTTTGAATTTATTACACAGTCCAGCCTCAAATTAAGTGTAAAGGTTTCTATTAACAGTCTCAAAAATGCTGAAAGACCTGAAGTGAGGAGTCACCAGAAAGATGTCCCCTAAACCAGAAAAGAAACAAGAGGGCTCTTAAAATGGGCCTCAAAAACAAGGAGGCAGTACTAAAGTCCCCAACGACACCTCTTAGCACCCAGTTTACATCAGCCACTACCTGTGTATTCAGTGAAGACACATTTTTGCATCCACACTTATGTTTTCTACCTATTTCAGAAAAAAAAAAAGCATATTTTTTACTCACCTGATGAGTAAAGGTGCCTGCAAATCTGAATATATTCTCTGTGACACTGATCAGTTCACGGAAGGTTTTGTCCTCATGAGAGAAGTGATATCCAAAAACCACACCGCAAATTACATTTGAAATAGAATGGAAAAGGGGGAAAGAAGGATCCACAGGTCTTCCTGCAAACACAGTAAAGGGTGTTCACTCTCAAAGTTTTCTCCAGATGCTCCTTATCCAGACAGGACAATTTGTTGTTAGAGATTACATAAAATATTCTCTTTATCTGGGTCATGAACAGAGACAGAGATGTGGCATTAATGTGTACATTCATGAAAGTAAAAAGCAGCCTTAGAGTAAAGGACACTGGCTTAGAGCTATGAAGAAGCAGCTTAAGAATCCCATAGCCCTTTATGTGAAATAACATTGTACAACTCAGATCCATTAGTGGATATGTCATCATTACATCTGCTGTAGAAGAAGGCAAGTCAGAATGTGAGAAGGAAGAAATGTCACTGGAGATTAAATAAGAGAAGACAGTGACAGACATGCTCATGAATGTAAAAAACTACTTAGGAAAGAATGGAGGAATTTGTGAAAGTTTGTGAAGCAGAACAGATGGATAAGAACCCCAAATTATCCATAATAAAATTATTACACTCTCAGCTGTGAACAGTAGATCATCATATCTCTGACTTTTTTTTTTAAAGTTATGAGACAGACATGCCATCAAAAAGTATTTTGGATAGCAATGATCCGGGCTTAGACTCTGAGAAGAGCCTGAGAAGAACTCTGAAGTTCCCTCTCACTTCCTACTTTATTTGATTCTCTTGCCAACAGCTACTTAGACACTAAAATATCTGTGTTACCTCTTGGCACCTCATGTCATTGAAATTTAGAGATTTAGAGAAATGACCGAGCTCTGCAATACTCTCTGGTTACCTGTTATAGGCAGCCTGAGAATGGCTTGACTCTGCGGTTCAGTGAAATCATAGACAAATGATAAGTCCATGGAACTGGAATTTCAGAAGCTCCCAACTCCTTTAGGTTTATGAACAACTTTTTAAGAAAGAGATTCCTACTTGTGATACTACATTTCTATCTACTATTTGGGCTACACCCCTCTAGCCCTATCCCAACTCTAGAAAGGGGTAGGTAAGTTTGCATACTGGAGATACGAATCCAGGATTGAAAAATGTCTAATTTCTTAGTGGGTAGATACCTTTTAAGTTCATAAAGAACTCCACCAGGCGAGAGGCCTCCTCTTGCACTCGATACTCCAGGCCTTTTTTCCCCATTCCCAGACTGCGTAGAGTCATTATACCAAAGCGTCTCTGCTTCTTCCAGGACCGACCACTTGCCAGTATAATACCTGAGGGGATTTCTTGGCATATTAATATTTGCCATAGACATAGAATCATAGAATCATAGAGTGATTAGGGTTAGAAGCGACTCCCAGAGGTCATCCAGTCCAACCCCTGCAAGAAGCAGGGACACCCCCAACAAGATCAGGTTGCTCAGGGCCTCATCCAACCTGGCCTTGAACTTCTCCAGGGATGGGGCATCCACCACCTCCCTGGGCAACCTGTTCCAGTGCTCCACCACTCTTACAGTAAAGAACTTTTTTCTAATATCCAATCTAAATCTCCCTCCCTCTATTTTAAAACCATTACCCCTTGTCCTGTCACAACAGGCCCTACTAAACAGCCTCTCTCCCATCTCCCTATCATGTCATGTCCCCATGACATGAACAATTAATTTAAAATTACATTATAAAATACATGGATTAATCAGGGAATACAATGTGATACAAGTATCTTCAGGTGAAATTATCAGTCATCAGGAATCATAGTCAAACTATAAATAGACCACATGTTCTTAATATTGTTTGCAGTTAATCTTTTTAAAGAGCAGTCGAAGCGTTTGCTGACTGCTGCATTTCTTAGTGTCTTAAAAGAAAACAACATTAAGATGTCCTTTTAGAAGATATCCACGTGCAAATGATCCTGCTCAAGACAGAAATAACTGAAACTGTAGAGTGGCACACAGGGCCAGGGCATGTTTATGAAGATATAGATCAATCACTGTGATGCTTGTAGGTTCAGGTGATGAAGGTGATAGATAAGTGATATTTGGGCCGTTTCTCCTCTGGAAGGGAGACCACTCCCCTGGTAGTTAAATTGCAGTGGTGGTTACCTGAAGAGCTGTTAGGGTGATGCTGTACCTAGCTTGCTTTGGTATAGCAAGTGAAGGAGAGGAAAAAAAAAACCTTCAAACTAAGGAGAAGCGGGTTTTTGTGTGTTGAAATCACTCACACAATTAAAGGGTATTCACCCAATGTTTGAAAGTGGCTGCAAAGGGAGCAATGAGACTTCTCAAGGAGGATATTATAGGTCTCTTGCTCATGCTGGAAGGTGTTTGGCAACCACCATATACACAATTGCCAAACATATAAACAAGCACTGCATTCATGTAGTGTACAGCAAAATCATGTGCAGCAAATTGGATTACCCTGTCAGGAGGGCGAGATTGCAGAGTTCTGAGCTGGGATCACATACATCTTGCACATATCAAAAAAGTCACCCAGAAACAACCTGGTTTGGAGCTTTTCCCAGGCTTGGGAAAGATCAGAAGAAAAGGCATGACAGCAAATAGCAAGTTATTCTCAAAGTTACTCTCAAGGAGGACTAGGACAGCATCTGATGGAAGAGCAATCTGAACAGGAGGGCAGAGGGTCTAATAAGGTGGGATGGTTTGCCAAGTCCACATTCCTATGCACTGTTTGCAGCAGGAAAATCTCACCTTTTCCTTTGGCCATTGCTCTGAAGAAAGGAGATACCAGTCTCCCAGAAACATCTTCAGGGTGCGTAGTCAGGCCATCCTTCACTGCCTGATATCCATTCAGTATGATCACTGGGTTCACCCGGAACCACAAAGTGAATATGTTACCGTGAGTTTCTGCCAGCTGTAAGTGGAAAAAGGTGGCAGAAAAGAACAGATGAAACCCCACACAGCTCAGACAGACACTGCACCAGGCCAGCGGCCAGTTTTGTGCCGAGATAATCATCCCCACGAACATAATTATAGCTAGAAGCAGAAAGTGACTGGTTTTTCTGAGAACAAGGCTTTCCACAACTGATTTTATTTACCCAGGTGCTGGGGTAAACTAAACACAACTAATTTTTGTTGTAATACATAGGCTGCAACAAAAGAAGGAAAACTTTGTATTTTACGTTACATCACACCTGACCCAAACATTTGTATGCTGTTAACTGAACAGCTGCAGACTGCATCTTTCCTGAGCTCTGTGACTCCAGCTAGTGATTCCTTTGCAAAAGGGAGCCAACTGCATAAACCTGATCCATCCATGCACTCCAGGAGAGGACCTGGAGGAAAAATGGTCCACAGCCATGAAGGTGGGTTGTAGCCAAGTCCAGGGTTTCCTTGCAACACTGGGCAGAGTGATAGTGAGACCATTGGAGATGGTATCCAGCTGTGTGACAGGATTTGGAAATTTGGAAAAAGCTTTGTCCAAGAATGGGGCTCTGCTCCAACACACGCACCACGGTATGAAAGAGAGGTGGTAGACACTACCTGAGGTGGCACCAGAATTACATCCAATTGATCACAGTAGTCACTGGCTTCTCCTTATAACTCTTTAGATACTGCCCTTCATTCCCTGTTACAGCATTGTTGCCTGACTGCACTGCATGCAATGACCCATGTGTATTGTCTCAAGCATCCTCAGAATTAGAGGCCACCTGCAAACCATTAGAAGAATTACTGCCAAGGGTACAGGAGGCACTGACTTGGTCCAGGGAGGAGCAGCTGTCTCTCAAAATAAGTGGCAAACTCAGAGTTTGGAGATGAGGAGCATAACCCCTTTCCATGCTGAAACCCCCCATACACAGGCACCATATTACCCACTGTGGGATCAAATTAGACAATGCCAGTGCACCAGAATTTTAAAAGTAGCACATACAGACTTATCAGCAATGGAGAAGCATCTTTTTGAATACTGCTATCTCTGACTTGTTCTTAAAGTCAGAAACCCTGTCCCCAAGTTTATTTGATTATTAAGGACATTAAATATATATCTCATGAAGATAACATATTCCACAAAAGAAGGTGACCTTCTTATGAATGTAGGAATCCAGTTGATCTTCGTATGTCCACACCTTTTCTATAATTTTGTGAGGCTTAAAAACTTCACTTTGCTAGAAACATATTGGGTTTGCTTAAGCTGTGGCTAGAAATTCCAATTAAGAGCATCTTAAAGCAAATACCTCCATCAGATGATCCCGATGAAACTGGAAGTTAAGCTGTATCAAGTTTCCAAACAATGGGAAAGGAGTTGGTCCAGGAGGGAATTGCTTGCATGCCTTTTGCAGTTTGAAAAACTCTACAATAAACAGAAAAAATATCAGGACTACAAAAGCTTGACCTATTGTCAGCATTTCTGAGCTGATTTATGAGCTTGTCTCTGTCACGAAGAAGGTACTGGAGCTTGGAAAAGGTGATCTTCCTTCTTGTTCCACCAGTTCCCTCTGCAGATTGAGTTCCGTGAAGCCTTGATTCCTTTCCCTCCCTCTGTCCCTCCCCCTTTATCACAGCCTGCCCCTTACCTGCATCCCATTTCTTTCCCATACAGAGATACATCAAGGTGATCCCTGACAAAAAGCATTGGTCTCTGCTTACAGCAAGCCACAGTATGAAACTATGGAATAGTTTGTACTCAAGGTATTTGTCCTGAAGCTTGTGTATGGGATCTACTGGTGTGCACTGGGAGATCTGGATTGGGATGACACCAGGCAAGAGCCCTTGCTGGCCTCTGGGTATAAGATGAGTGAAACAGTTTCTTCTGCCTTGAGAACTTTAAAAACACACATAGTTGTCCATCCAAGAATCACTGTGTTCAGATTAGGAGTTACACCTCAGTAACATCAACTAAGATTTTCAGGTGCTATTGTCACAAATATTAGTTAACTTATCTTTAAGTGTGGTTGTAAATTCAGATTTGCCTGTCAGTACACACAGGTCACACAGGCAAAACCAACAGTAGTTACAGACTGAGTGGGCAATTAGAAGACAAAGTTGTTACAGGTGTTCAGTCCATTTTTTTTCTCAGCAAATGGAAAAAATAGCAGTTTCATCAAGTGAGGATTAATGACATGGAGATAATGTTTAAAAACTCACATTACAATTAAATAATACAAAGCAAATCAGAATATTGACTTGTTATACTTTTTAGCTAATTAAATATAAAATTACTATTGCAATTATTTTGTAACTTTTTAGTATGTAACCTAATTGAAGGCTTCATTTGTCACTATTTTCTACGTTTTTAAATCAGTTTCAGAACCTTGGTTGTTATCACCAGTTATCAATAAGTTTACAGGCCACATCGAAAAACATGTCCTTGACAACGAAGAGACTCACATGTAGTTTGAGATGGTGCAGGGGAAAGTGTTAAATACCAACAGATCCTAGCTTGCACCGCAAAGAGAAAGTGTCTTCACCCAAAGTGAAGTACAAGCCTGAACAAGAAGTTGCCCTGCCCTCCAACACAGTATTTTGCAAACCTGCAACACCAAGAAAGTGATGTGACTCGGTGACATCAATCCAAGTGCTTCATTTGGCCAGACTGCGTGGCTGTTGTAGGTCCCTCCATGCCTGGGTTATGCAGTGAAGAGAGCGTGGAAAGACAGAGTTGTGGCCTTACCTGCTCAAAACTAAGAAGATGTTATAAGCAGCATGTGTGGGAAGTGGAATGAGGTGGGTTCCATGGCTTTGGTAAAACCAGCACAAGCCAGGTGCAACTGCCCACTGAGAAGCTGAAATCATCGAAATATAAAATAAAAGAAAAACAGTCTTAATTTCAAAATATCAAGTTTTTGTTGTTTTTTTTTTTTTAAATTTTAAAAGGAGGAAGAAAATTAGTTCTGTGCAGACATCTGAACTCTGAAGAAACACCAAATTACATAAATGTCATAAACAAACTACAGTCATATTCACCTCTTATGTGTTTGGTCAATATTCCATTGCTTAGTTTTAGACATTTCACTCTCGTTGCACAGTAAATTAATTCACTTCTTCCAGAACATGGGTCAGCTTTAACTGGAATCAAATCCCCACTGTCAGAAGCAGGATGAAGCCAAACGAACCAGCTAGCAGTTTATCCTACCAGATATACCCATTGCTTTTCCTTTCTCAGTGCATTTGGAATTTTCCAACTGCCTGAAACCTAGACACATGAACAGCTACTTACACCAATGCCTGATGTCCCTGGGTAAGATGTACTGGAAACAAATCCTGGCTGAGGAATCTTGTTTGGCATAGATCTGCTCCTGCCCGATGCCTCCTCGACAAACCACCAGCAGTATTTGCTGGGTTTGTATTTTTTTGGTAGAAAACTCATCTTTCTACAAGGTGAACTCTTACCCCAGTAAAGAACAGCCTGAAGAAGTGGCCTCAGAGGACAAGAAAAGCAGGTTTTAATGAAAGCTATCAGAAAGCTAAAGCTTTAATTTTATATGATTTTTGGCAAACAAAATAAAAGCACGCTGTGAGGTAAGTTTCAGAAAGATTAGTACAACTCTTGCAGAAGTAAAACCGTGCAGGTATTGTGACAATCAAACAAGCATGGTCCTGATATCCTTGAGCAAGTAAATGCTTAATTTCATCTCTGGGACATTGATACTTAACTACTATGAACAAACTGCAACATGTTTGGTAACAGGGAACATCAGGAATTAGGACCTCTAATGCAGGAGAACTGTTCATGGACTGGGAACAAGTAGCAGCCCATCGCTTGGAGTGGGGCTATAAATATTTAGAAATGGAAATTGCACAGAACATGGCTATGCTTTTCAACTCCTCACTTACAACTTCCTTCAGAAAATTGCAAAATTCACAAGTTGGAATGTGCCCAGTAATCAGGTGCATTAAGGCTGGACTTGAGGTGGCACAAAGCATGAGAAGAAAACAATGTTTGTGAGCTTAATATCCAAAATAAAAACAGGGAAAGGCTCAGAAATGGACTCACCATCCCTGAATACATTGCCGTAAGAACTTTCTTGCAGAGAGTTTGCCGAAGAGGAGAGTAACATGACATTCTCTGGGTGAGATTTCTGGAAATTAGATGATTCCTCTATGTGAGAAATAGATGGGTGAATCTTTCAAGAGACAGGAAAATGCAAAGTACCTGAGATCAAATCCATCATTTCTGCATATCAAGCCTGAGGATGCAAACAAAATCCCCTTAAAAAGGGTTAAGAAAGTCAACAGAAAAAGGCACATTAAAAAGGTGTTAGAGGACAAATTCTAGAGCCTGACAGAAAGAGATTTCTGATTTTATGAGAGAGGCTGAAATCAACATTCTTACATCAGGATCCTTTTTCTAGGACAACAGGCAGTGCGCTACTGCTGCAAGTGAGGATGTACAGATCTGTGAGAGAAAACCTGAAGTTCAAAGTCCACAAATACCACATTTTAAGAAATGACTAAGAGAAGCATTGTCAAAAGTATGTCAAAAACTGTAAAGTGCAATACTGATGTCATCAGCTGGAGCAGGTTGTCATCTCCACCTCTATCAGCAGTTTCTGTACAGCACTACAGACTGCCAAGAATAAGGAAAAGTGTGATGACAAGGCACTGATGGCAGAGCACTTAAGCTAAACAAACACGCTCCACAAGAGACTCCCATAACGTCTGACAGAAATTGAGCACCCAAAAGGGTGTCGTAAGCTAAAATCCAGGAGAATTGCAATTAAAAACTGGGAAAATATTGAAAACTTGCACTGACCAAAGGTACACATTATTTTTATTGACACAGGAATAGGGAAAAACCAACAGGACAAGAAAAAAATTGTATTTATATACCAAAGTAAAGATATGTAGATGTTCACAACAGTTAGAAAACCAAGTTAAAAACCTCTAGAGGACTCGGGCTGGTGAGATCCAGCTTACGCAGCAGGGAACACTATGAGTGAGTGCTTCACTCTTAGCATGCTCTTCACCAGGTTGACTACAGACAGTAAGTTTAGCAGGTACATACTCAGAACAACAACATGGGCAGGAACTCAGCCCTCTGATCTAAACCACAATGCAATACAAAAGCCACAGCTTCCAGAAGAAACATATGGAAGAGAAATCTTGAAGAGAATAAGCACATAGAGAAGAAACAGTTTTAAAGGGATCCAGGTCTATGTCCCAGTGGTTGCAAATGAGGAACTGGTTTTAACACAGAAGACCTGGAGACAAAGACTGAGCAGGTTGCAATAATGTATTACAACAAACAAACAAGCTTATGAGAGAAGATTACAAGACTAAAGAATTGCAAGACTAATATGGCCCCACCCTGTCTTTGTCTTTAAACAATTCATACATTCAAAATGAGGACATCCAGGTGTTTACAATGTGTATTCTTCTAAACCAGCATTAATAACCCCAAAATGCTCAGGATACAGGTCTGTAACTCTGAAGTACTTTATACAACACTAAAAATATGCAATAATTCCCCTTCCTTGGTTCACACTCTGTCAAGTATCGCAGGGTGCTTTATCATTATTAACCACATTTTAGATCTGTCAGGGCAAAGATATCTATTCCAACATAGGAAGGCAAGAAATTACACATCACTACAGGATTATTTGCATTTGAAATGTGTAACGGAGCAGACTTGCTAATCAGGCAAGTAGTAATACCCCTAAATTTACACAGTAGGAATTTAAATGTAAAACATGAATGGCAGAATCAGCAGACCTCAATAACATATTCTAATTACTACCCTCAACTTGTAGCAATACATTATCCCGGATTAGTGTAAATGAAGTGGTACCAACCCCATTACCTATCTCCACCTTACACTTCTCACCGAAAATCCTTTGCAGTCAGGTTTTTACAACTCCTCAAAGTCTTTAATCAGGGTGTGGCACACAGGAGGGAAGCAACAGGAGGAAGAAAGCAAGGGAATCACAGAATCACAGAATATTAGGAGCTGGAAGAGACCTTGAAAGATCACTAAGTCCAACCCCTCTGCCCGAGCAGGATCATCTAGAGTAGATCACATAGGAACATGTTCAGATTGGTCTTGAATGTCTCCAACAAGAGAGAAGCAGCCACGCAGGCATTACAGAGGGTCAGGATGGCTTGTACCCATGAGAAGGTAATGCATCCTCTGACCAATCCTGAAATCATGACTGGCAGTTTGGTCTTGGATTATACCACCATTCCTCACATGTTTTTCTAAAGCCTGGCTATTTTCTGTAACATTTCAGGTTTGAGAGGATGACTCAGCAACCTAAATAAGTCTCCAAAAAAGATTTTTTTCTCTTTGGAGAAAGATTTAGGTGAAAACCCCCAAACAGTAGCACAAGAGCTTAGTAGCGATCACACACACACTCCTAAATCTCCAGCATGGTGTCAGGTACAGCAGCCTTTTGAAGAATCACACTAACTGCATTAAGCTGCTAACAGAGGACATCTATTCTGCTAAAGCAGCAATGTGACAATTAGCCCTGGATAAAGTGCAGCAGCTAGAAATCTGCCTCATGCCTTTCTGCCCTCTTCAGGAAAGCTTTTCCTTCTTGCTTCCCAAGGGAGTTGAATGACAGGCACTTGCACTGTGAGGTGAAGAGAACAGGGGAATTGAGGGTTACACACTGTGTGTGGCAAGAAATTCTCTTCTCAATTGATCTTACAGCCAGAACTGTGCCCCATCAAGCCCTGTTAATCTTCTCTCTCAGTATCTGCTTCTGTGCTGGTTGTTGTTTTTCTGCCAGCTCCCTGAGGGATGGACAAATCTAATCGATGCCCCTCTGTGTTGATCCATGTCTCCTATGGAAGAAAGCCCTGAGACAATGCTGTTTATGGCTTTACTGGTCAGCTCCTGTCTTCACAAAATAACTTCCAGTGCCCATAGCAACTCTGCTTGTGTGACTTTCAAGAAAGATGGCAAGCACTCTCAGCAGCTTTCAGCACATGACAATTACTCATGGATCAGAGTAAGCTGAGTGGTAGCCCTTGGTACTATATAACAAATTAATATGCAAGAGATTAGCAGTTAATACTGGCAAAGAAAATGCAGTCCTTTAGAAACAAGTTTCTCAATCAATTGCAGGTGAAGTGACTGCAGAACATCCCCAAACATAAGCAAGCAAAAACTAATTTAAAGATCAGCTAATGTTTATTTATCGTTAGAATTATTATGTTGTTGATTGTGCATTGCAGTAGCAAAGACTAGGAAATCTTTTTTTAAAAAATAATTAAAATGTTCTGTGGGTATTGAGTTAAAAGGAATTGAGAAATACTCCTTGAGGTCAAAGCTGTTGCTCCTCCTGTAGATATTATGGTGCAAGAAATTGTATTGCTGACACTAATACTGCCAAGACAGACTTCAGAGTCTCCCCTATAAACAAGGGAAGCCATCTTCTACAACCAGAAACAATATGTATCATCGTAAACCACCATCACTTTTACATATGGTCCCTGTCAGGTCCTTTGGAGTGGGGATTTATGGCAGCATGGGGATATACAACATGCATGGGACAGCACCAGGCTGCAGGCTCTGGCCCTAGGGATAGAGAAAAGAGCTTCCTCAGGGCTGAAGAGCTATCGAACAATTGGAGAGAGGCAGGAAGCAGGAAAAACAGCTTCTCCAGGTTTATTTGCTTTAGGAAAGATTTTTCTTATGAACTTATAAATCATTACAGCAACTGGAAAATCCACTCTGCCTGCAGAGATTCTCTGGATATGGACTTGAAAGATCAGCTAACTCTCCTCAAAACCTCTATGAAGTCTTCAAACAAATTTCTCAGATCTTGTCCTTTTGCCTCAGGTATTTGCCATCTCTGCCATTTTTCTTGTTTTTCACACCACTCCTTCCTGCCAGCACAGCCACGTGCATGGAACAGCTCCTGCTGCCATGAGAGACCACTGACATTTACACAGCAGTGCTGGAAACAACAGAACAGGCACATAAAAGAACAGTTGAGTATTCCTAGGTAGTTTCTGCATCGAAGTGATCTCACCCTTTGCTGTAACTTTCCAGAAATCAGCCCAGCTCACATGGCAGCTTCCTTGGGGTGGGGAGCCAGGAGTCTCCCCTCGGCTCGAACTTCAGTTACCAGGACCTGTCCAAAGTGAAGATATCCTGCAGATTTACTACCTGGATCAGCTCCCAGAAAACACAAGTTGGAAAAAAATGATCCAGTAATAAATAGGAAGAATGAGATCTCCTCAGGAAAGAGTTTCCCTTAACAACAGCATCAGCTCACATGCGTGCATCAGGACTAGACATCTAAACAGGGAACCCCCACAAAGATGTGTCCTTTCCTGCAATGACTCAGGCCTTATGTGACAAACTGGAGTCTTCTATAGCTTGTGGTGGTCAATCCAAGATGAATTTACAAGGCAGACCCTATACCTGTGTGACTGCAACACTGGAATAAACATTTTTGTAGGATTCAAAAAAGTTATTTCAACTATCAGACTGTTTTCTTACAAAACAGTCCAAAATGTTTCATTTTTCCTGGAATGCTCCTTAAAATGCATTCCTTGTAGAGTATCACCATTGCACCAGCTGACTCCAGAATGTGTTTGTATTATTCTCTTGTCCCATCTCACCTGCTGTATCTCATAAACTATTCAGAAAAAGGGCTGCAATGTTATTATTGTTATTCCTTTAAATTAGAATCTCACTTTGTAGGACAGCAAACAAACAGTTTCTGGGGTGTTGGCTAAAAATAACACAGGCTGAGATGTCTTTGCAGATACAAGGACAAGTTCATAAGCTTGTCACTGAGAAAAAAATACAGTAAACTCAGCTGAAATATTATTTCAAATCAATCCAGTTCATTGAGATTTTTTTAGGTCGATGATCTCAAAGGATAAATACAGCTTCAAATAACCCCTCTCAGAATTTGTTAGTGAAAACTATTTTCCCCACTAAATCTCTTATTCATGAAAACCTAAAGAAAATGTTTTTGTTCAAGTCATCAAACTTGAGTTGGAGTACTTTGGCTTTTAGAGGCATTTTGCATCACTGCAAAGCTAAAAGGTATTTTAGCTGGTCTGTGGAATCATAATGACCAAGAAAAAATATAATGGAGAAAAACTACAGGGAAAACTGTTACTCCAGGAAGAAAGGAAGAAGGGAAGAAAGAGATGTTGGAACAGGCTCATCCTCACCTCTCCTCTCTCAGACTTTGAAACTGATAAGGAGAAGTATCCATGTTGTGACAGTCTTCATGCTTTCCCAAAGGTAACAAATCCAAATAAAATGGTCCTGTCCTTAAGTTTCTGTGAGCCAAGCCAAGTTTGGGTAAAGTTGTTTCTCACCTTGCTGCAGCCATCATTTTGGGATCTGATAGCTTCAAGCAACTGGACCTTACCCAGACTTGGTGTTTATGCCAGCTACCAAAGTCCTTGGTTAAGCATCAAATAGTACAAGGATGCAGGCCAGAATGCCCTCCAGCGTATCTTTCCAGTTTGAATTGCACATGTACTTCCCAAGTTTTCCATGAAGTTTTGCAAAATTTTGGACACCCCACATTTCCCTAGTGTTACTGAGACTGTCAGAGCCACAGTGAAGTTACATTAATGGCTTCTCTCCTGAAAGCAGACCTCTAGCTATGTCATCAGACAAATCTAAGTAACTTTGACATTACTTGGTGTTTTCCTCCCAGTACTTACAATTTGATCATTTTTCCAGGATATTCGGAGAAGTGTAATCAGGGTGACTGATTTATAACACCACAACTTCTGTTACCTTCTGAAGACAAGCAAATGGTTGACCTTTTCCCATCCTCCACAGGTTCTCATAGATAATTGCTAATAGCTCCAGGGTTAATACTGTTCCCTAAGGGCCCTGGGATGAATCAGCCCGGCCAATTTGAAAACATCACATTTATGTCGTTATTTTCTAACCTCTTCTTCCTAATCAAGACAGAAATCTTCCATGAACATCAGTGGTGTTAAAAGTATTGGCCTCTGGATCACCACTGCCACCCGTCACTGCCATCCAAAGTCAAAAAAGGCATTAAATTGTCCATCTGCCAGAGAACCTTCCTGGTGTACCACACTTTTAAGAAACCAGCACCTTCCTCAGTCCTCATTACACTACTGAAATATAGATTATTTATTCCTTATTACTAGTATTTACTTTGTGTATAAATTTTTAAGGACACACAGAACAAATCTGCCAGATAATACCTACAAGTTCTAAACACTGAAATTTTCATCTCATCCCAATAGTCACTGGCAAACATCAAGGACTGAGACAGTGCAGAAGCATTCATTTACAGATTATGTCTCTGATGCTGTGTAGACACTGCAATATGTTTGTTGAGGCTCAAGAAACAATGGAAAGAATGAGGTCTTTACTAGTGTGAGAATTTGTATTAAATGACTCCACCCTACCCAGTTCCTTGCACTTCTCTTAGTCTTTTCTAGGAGTCATGTTTCTCTCCTTGTGAGAAGCGAGTACTTCTCACAGGTGGGAAAGGACTGGTTTTCTCCTGCAGATGCAGGACATTTCAGAGTAGAAACATCTCTGCTAGCTTTGGAAGACTTAGCTTCCATGTCAGAAAGCAGCTTGCTGCAGAAAGGTAAAATCCTGCCTGGGCTGATAACTCCACTGAAAACCTGAGCAGGCTCCCTGCACGGCTGATTTGGCCAAATTCTGCTCCCTGAGCAAGGTCATTTTCAGCCAGCTCAAAGGCCTTGAGCCGACTGTACATCCTCATGTCCAAGTACAGCTGAGCGAACACTCTGCTTTCTCCTCAACAGGGCATTTGAGATAAGTGCTTGGGGGTTTTGTTATTTTATTTTTTTCAGTGTGGTCTCTCCTCACACGAAGGGATACGTACCTCTCCATGTCCCTGCCATGAGCTTCCCAATGATGTCCTGCTGCCTCACCTCAGTGCTGGACTCTCCTCTTCTTGACATCTGTGCACAGCAGATTAAAAGCCATCGGTGAGCAGTTCCCATCATGGATAGACATCAGCACAACCTTGTGCCAGTAACCTACCCTCATATGACGTGTGTAGTTTTCCCCTGAAGTGCTCTGCATGCCCCCTCTTGAGCATCTGGACAAGTGGCAGCTATGTCCATCATTTTGGATTCAGGCAACTCATCTTTCTCTGGTGCACACGGTTCTGCCGAAGCAAGCTTCCACGTCAGGCATACTTAATGATCCTCCCGTTTGGAAGGGTATCTGGGGAAGCAGGTATCTGGCCATCAGGAGTGACAGCATCACAGAGCAGAGATGGTAATGCTTGTAATGCAACTGACGTTTCCAGCTTCATTTTTAAGAAGTAATGACAGCTCAAACATCCTCAAATCACAGCGTCTGCAGCTTTGCCTTATCTATCCGCGCACACACGCAAACCCACAGAGACTTTGACATCGGTTTTTAGCAGGGCACACAGTTTCCTGTCAAATAAAATGTCAGGATGTGATCTACCATATTTCACTGGTGCTATTCTGCCATTTAATTTAATAACAGCTAAATATCAAGTGCTTACTATTTTGATGCTGTGTTCCATCAGCTACTGAATTAGAAATAACGAGACAGATCTCAATTTGTGATTCATGGTAAACCGTCTAAACCAATCCCGGTCACACTGAGGCCAGCATCTAGTGATAACTGATTGAACAGATGATCTTCTGTTTTGCTGTCCTATCCTCTCTCTCAGAAACAGGAATGTTAATGAAGGACAAGTTCACTTGCACTTTAAAAGTCTTTTCCAGACAATATAAGTAAATTTATATTCACCACAGGAATCATATATTTATTTCCTTTTCTGCTGTTATAGACTCTTTTGTGGACTTTGACCAGCACTTTGTATATATGACAAGCCTTTGCACCTTCAGGCATACCCCTGAACTTCTGAGGTGATTAAAAAGTATCCCTGGTGTTTTCCATGTATATTTACCAGCAGCTCAAATTCCAGCAGGCTCCTCAACCCAAATTGCTTCTTGGAGGAGCTCATTGCACCTGCTGTAGCAACCACCCAGTGCTGGTCCTGACAGGAGCCAGCCCACAGAAGTAAACAGTTGCTTTGGTAGACTTTGCAAAAATTATCTTGGAGGAATGAAAAAAGTATTTACCCTAAAATGAATCCTCACTCTGTATTTTCACTCTGAGTTTCAGCTTTCATTTACCCTAAAAGGAATCCTCACTCTGTATTTTCACTCTGAGTTTCAGCTTTCACCTTTTCTCTGCTGGACTCAAACCAACTACCTTCTGGCAGGTTTAAAGATGTACATATCCTGCTGGGTCAAATCTAAAAATTCTCAGTGAACTCTAAGTCATCCATAAATAAAACCAGCTGCTAATTTTCCCTTCATATCTTTTATTAGTGACCATCAACAAAAAGTTGACCGAAATGAACGATGACAATAATGCAAGGGGCACAATTTTCCGGGCATGTTTTTCCAAACTCCATTGCTTTTGAAAACAGGATAACTTGGAGATAATTAAAGGATTCTTGAAATCTGCCAGTTAATTTTGTTATTGGCTCCCCAGAGTACCAGATTTAAATATGCCAGGCCAGAGAGCAACTGTGTGGCACCTTTATGGCTGAGAACAATGGTGTGCTCCAGATCTAAAGAACTTTTACAAGAAAAAATTATATATGGTTAATATATAGTAAGCCATATGCTGCATCCTAGCGTTGAATGGCACAAATCCTGTATGGGTGGGGCTGCAGTGTACCCCCAGAAATGGGCTCTGTGTTGATCTTTGTCACCCCCTCAGGGAGCTGGAAGGTGAAGGCCCGCAGTAGGTTGGCAAAGAAAATGAAGAGCTCGGTCCTCGCCAGATGCTCCCCCAAACACACACGGTGACCTGCGGAAGGAAGAGGGAAGGACAGTGTGTAAATTACCCTGAGCTCAAAAGCAAACACATTCATCCTCACACAAAGCAAGTTTCTGCTGAATTTTTAATTTCTATAGGACTTAATGCAATCAATAACACAAAACTTCATGTAATTCTTCCTTTAAAGGGTCCTATCGGCAGCTATAGATAACTGTACACCCCTTCTGCTCTGAGTCTCGCTTCAATTACCTCAAAAACCTCATCTTCATCTGACTGACAACTTTAAAGGAATTCATTCAATCATGTAAATTAAGAATAAGGACTTGCTCTTCCTGGAAGATGTTGTGCTCCAGTTTTGTATGCATAAAGCATCAGCACAGCTGCTTGCAAGTACTTTCCAAATGCATGTCTGGTGCCCCAAATAAACATCCGTGATCATTAGCAGAGACATTTCTTTCCAAAAATTTGGAAATCCTATTATTTGTTTAGCAAAAAAAATGTTTGTAGTCGAATTAGGAAATTTACTGAAAATAATCATGTTGATTTTATCACTGCTGTCCACAAAGAGGCTTGAAATAAATGACCAGTAGGTTTTTGATCGATATCTTAATTCTACAGTCCCAATACAGACCATTAATATTTGCCCTGTCAGTCCATTTACCTATTGAGAATGGTAAAAAGGCTTCTTGGCCCACAAAGTTTCCATCCTTATCCAAGAAGTGACCAGGGTTGAATTGTCGAGGTGTTTCCCACTGTTCTGGGTCGTACAACGATGAAGCAATATTTGGAAGAACTATGGTGCCCTGAAAGAAGAAAACCACTAACTCAGTTTTGCTGTCAGTCCTCCCCCAGCAGTCAGAACCAGTGAGACCTTGTATGCTGGTAGGTTCATGTCTTCCTGGTAGGAGTTATGAGGAACATGTCTTTTGGTTTCAGAATGTCAGTCCAAGTCTGGCAGTGCAAGTAGCTACAAGAAACCAACGGCTTTATTTGTGCTAAATCCATTTTCACTTCCAACATCACAAATGTCTCTGATTTTGTGTCTCTCACAAAAGCTAGTTGCAAAGGTTCGTGCTTTTTCTTAAATTGTTCATAGACATCCTGCAGGTTAAAGTTTAGTCAGAAATCTTTCCAATGTCATATCACCACAAATCAACCACAATGTCCTTCAGTACCGATCTCTAAGGTTTTGTCTTCATTGGCTTGTAGAAATTCTTGTTAAAATTCCCTCTTCCATCCAGGGGAATCTCTCACCACTGATAACCCTCTCCTGAGAGCTGCATCACTCAACTCAGCCTGGCAGATGCTTTCTTATCCTTGTTCCCATCCAGGCTACAACCCAGAAGTATCCAACCCCACTGCTGTTGAGGAGAAGACCCTGGTCTTCTTCCACACCTTGGTCTACCGATGCAAGAAAGGTCTGTAGCAACTGAAAAAAAGGTGACTGTACCTTTTTGAGGGGAAAGCCGAGCAATGTAGTGTTCCTCACACACACTCTGGGCATGCCAACTGAGATAATATTGCTGAAGCGCTGAACCTCGTGAACCACAGCGTTTGTGTAGGGCAGTTCTCTCCGATCCTCATAGCAAATTAACTGGGAAGGACCCAGAACAGCATCCAGCTCCTTCTGCACTTTCTCTGCAGAGAAATATTCACCATTGCAGGTGAAAAAATGTACCAAGCATTTTAATTAACTCCTTTTTCAAAGACATTTCCCATTTACAACTACAAAGACAGCAATAAAATTAATGTGAAGTTATAAGTAACTTTTACACAGAAAAGTAACAGGGTGTTCCCATAGCTTCAACATATGGGAGCTCTACTTCCAAGTCAGAAATTATTTGATTGTGGATTATGAAAAGACACTTGTTTAGAAGTGACACTTCTGACACTTGTCAGAAGTTCAGCACTTTTTAAGGGTTGCCTTACTAACCCTTAAATGCCAGAGATAAGAGATTTATTGTTGTGTTTTCTTTTGGTTAGCCAGGTGAAACTGGGCTTTAAAAGCCTAATTCCTATAAGGAAATGGTTCTATTGTTGGATGTCTGTTAAGTGAATCAATACCAACTAGAACAATGTCTAAATACTGTATTACTTTTTTTTTTAATCTGGATCTGCTTTTTGATCAAGAATAGTCTGATTTAAATTATATATTGCACAGGAGCACTGGCAGCACTAACAGAAGTAGAGAATCTGTAAACTTCAATAATAAAAATGCCTTAGATATTTAAGAAGTGATCCTGACCTTTTCCAAGCCCTTTGAAACAATAGCAAGATGCAAGGAGGTCCATTCTGAATTGATCAGTGTGTGTTCATACGCATCAAGCCTGCTCAGCAGTCCTTCACAAAACTATATTAGGTAGACCCTGACAACAGAGATTTAAGCACCTTACAGATTTTAACCCATATGTCTAGAAAGATTTTCTAAGTAAAGTAAATTTCCTTCCATGAAAACTGGAATTCTCATTGGAAATTTCACTGGATTTAAAATTGGAGAATCAAGCACAACTACTTAAGGATCCGGTATAATCTGAAGTGATCAGTCACTGCATAAGTACAAACACGCATCTCTGTTCCAGTAGCTCAGAGAACAAGGAGAGCCCAACTTAGGGATTAGGCAAAAAGCCAGACTCCTCCATATGGTACATAATGGAACTGCATAACACTGCTGTTGGGTTCAGAAAAAAAGCCATAATCCACTGAATGAGAACAGATACATGTGTGTCAGTTCATTATGGAAGTTGAGATGCAATGTATGACTCAAGAAGCCCAGGAAGGATCATTCTGCACACACCCTGCTTTCCCAAGTACATACAAAGTATTATATTTAGCTTAATAAAATTATTTAGGTGAGTCAGCGCTTTCATAACCTTAATTACATTAGATGATAATAAACATACAATAACATAAGATTAAGTAGACTTTCCTGTCTGACGGCTACAAATTGAGCAATTTTTTCCTATCTTCATCTTACCTCCCTTTGAAATCCTGTTCTCTGGGTATTTGCAGATATTCTGCTATCTAACAACAAGATTTCTGTTATCTAGTATAAGAGATCATTTTTTTCTTTGGTTTTCATTTAGTGCTTCATGAAAGTGATTGATGGTTATTTACAAGCCAGACTTAAAAACAAACTTCTAAAACATACATAGACATAACAGATGACCCATCAAATTCTCCTCCCAATTGGAATAATTTCTGTTGCAAGAAGCTCAAATACATCACATAGTTAATATAATCACAGATTAAATAGTCACTCTGATACCTTGGAATCATAAATGGACTGATGGACAAAAATAAAGTCTAAGTTGCAAACTGTTCTTTAGGTCAATTTAGATCCTTACTACTTCTGTGACCTACAGGGCATAAAGAAGGGCAGGACTTCCCTTAGCTCCCACCACTGATACTCAGCCAATACAAAGCATAATTGAAGTTTCCCAAGAGTGACATCCCTACTACCACACATCAATTTTTGGTTAATTATTTTCAGCCATCGGTTGTGTTGACAACTAAGAACCCAACTTTCTTGAAGCACCATTAGCACCTCAGCAGTGGTTGCTGTTCCTTCATGGATTGTACATGCAAACCTTCTGACTTCCCAAACACTAACTCCAACCCTCTTACTTCATTGACTACCCTACCACAATCTTCATTTCCCCAAAAACTTCAACTCCTTCATCACCATCCACCTCTCATACATATGCATACTTCCCAAATTGTTAACTTCCTGGAACAGCCTTATACTTGTGACTGCTGTGAGAGCCTGTATACTGGATCTACCAGCACTGTCCAGCACAGATCTACCACTACAAAAAGGTCCATGTTCCACTAGCTATATACCAGTATCTAGAAAAAATCTCTGATTGATGAAAACATCATGCCTTGGCTGTTCTATTGCATCAGAGACATTTGTGATACTCTTATCCACTCACCTTGGATGTCTGGATTTGCTACCATGTAGAGCAGGCCCCAGTTCAAAGTAGTGCTTGTTGTCTCTGATCCACCCAAGAAAAGGTCATTTATAGAATAAACCATGTTGTCTTCATTGTATGTAGACCTGGGTTCATCTTTGGACTTCAAATGATAAGAAGAAATAGAGGTTGATACATGAAAGAAAAAGCAGAATAGGTTTAAATATGATTTTATCGCTGGTTCCAAGCTGCAGTGTGTTCTGCCTATAGACCAATAAATATTAGACACCAAAAATTATTATCTATTAAAAAGCTAACATTTCACAAATGGACAAGACATGTTCACTCCTCTCTTAATCACAATGCTAAATCACATGATCTCCACAGAAATGGACCGTTGACTTAATTGTGCAAATAGGGGTACATGTAGAATGCTTCCTAAGTAAATGTTCCTTGAAGATGTGTACCAACATGTCATTCTTCAAGCCTTGAGTCATATTCAATCACTTAGCTTTTCTGCCAAGTGATACCATGACCAGACAACAAACATTGGGTTGTCAAAAGTTCTTAAACTCTGGTATCCAGGCGTCCTCTCCACTACAAGGCCACTACAGCTGCTCTGGGGTTTTACAGGTTTCAGTTAGAAGTGTGAGGACATATGTGTATGTGCTGAAACAATGAAAAATTGTTTTTATGGCTTGGGGGAATACATTATCTAAATTTAGGGAGGTCATGCTCAGGGGTCTTGAACCTCTCTTTTGCCAGCAGAGCAACTGGAAAGAGGGATGGACATTCTTCCCTGCTCTTGAGTCAACTATTTTTTTTATATTGTCTCTGCATATCTATTACAAAACTTGGATGGATTTCCACCCAGCAGATTCTCAGAAGAGCTTGCTGAAACACTTGTGTTCAAGCCCCATAACTCTTAGAACAGCAGTGAAAGACTTTATAAGCAGTTAAACGCATTAGAAGATCAGATGTGCTAATATTGTGCCAGTATAAAAAAAAAAAATTCAAACAAGAGGAGCCAAGGAACAAGAAGCCAGATAAGATGACATTCACCCTGGACATAAAAATATAGCTGCTGATATGGATATCAGTTAATAAAGAATTACCAGCTAGAAATACAAATTAATGTCATTTATTATGATACAGAAAACTGATCTTGGCAAGGGGAGCCAATTTGATTTCTTTGATAGAATTACCATTTTGGACCAATTTCATACTATTCCCACCTGCCTGCCCAAAACACCCTTATTTGTCCCAGTTCCTTTTGTCTGCTTGAAACCTCACTGACCCTGGCACTCTCCCCCAGCCTTGTCTGAAACTACCCTGACTCGGAGATTATTTCCCCACAAAATGCTCTCAAAATCCAACTGTCATCTTGACAAACCCTTATCAGCCAAGTCCCCTATCCAGAGAAAAGCCTTCCCAGATGTTCTATAGTCCACTTGGAAATTTAGTGTTCTTTCCTGGAAGTCTTCTGTATCTAGGAATCATTTAGTCACTTGTGCCAATGTGAATAAATGCAGTCTGTTAACCTGCCCATCAGTGAATGGTTTACAAGGTGCTGTGGCATATCAATTATTCCAAAGGATTTAGCAAGTCCCTGGTTACTGGAATCCCATTAGGATGCCTACAAAAGGTAAGAAATCATGATAGAAAGACTCAAACTGGGTGGTTTAATGGTTCTGATTCCCAAGAATAGATAGAACAAATCCTTACTTTCTCTATGTGATCCAGGTAAAAGTCAATGAAATCCTGCGGTTCATCTGGTATTCCACGCTCCATGTGCATTTTTATTTCTCTCCTTGTAAAAGAGCTGAGGATGTCATAGCAAGACAGTGCCTTCTTATGAGGACCAGGAAGACGGCACATCAACCAGGGGAAGATTTCATACAGCTGCAGGAGTGACACACAAGAGGTACCACAAAGTCTCTATCACTAAAACATGCATTTTAGACCTATTGAAAAGAGAAGGCAGCATTCACATTAGCATTTGGTTTTAGCATCATTAGTAAAACACTGTGAGAGTGTGCTTACATTTTCAAGTTGTGAAACAGTACACCATATAATGCCCAGCTGTGCTGATGGCAAGGTTTGGAGTTACACATGTTTTTAGCTCAGCTACAAGAAATATTAAAATTATTATCACTAGAATGAACTGTATTCGTTGATTACATTTTCCATGTATTCAGTGACAACGAACTGGATTCAGGCATTTAATAAACGAGGTCCTCCTGCCCTCCAGTGGACACTGCCAAGAAGGAAGAAGCAAAACTACTGGAAACGATCTTCACCAGGTCAGCAAAAGGAGTTGACACAACCCAAAGCAAGGGCCAGCTACCAGCGGCTGCTGTACAGACTCGGTAACCCCGCAACACACTCTAACAGAGCCCTCGAGTGTCCTCAATAACTCGTGAAACATCTGAAACCCAGAAGAGCTGAGAAACAGCTACTTGACACTTCGAGTACTCTCCTCTAGAAACTCAGGGGTTAGCTGACACAGATTCATTTCATACTTTACTCTTAAGGAAAATCTGGTGTAGGAATAGCTGCTTTCTACATATTCTGATAGCTAGAAAGTTCATCCTGATTTTCAGCATATATTTATGTCTGGAGAACTTGTCTACTTCTGAAATAAAATATGTGCATTTTGTCTTAATAGTTCTCTTGCTCCTTGAAACATAATCCTGTGATTTATTTATCAGCAGAATTTTTATCCTTTCTCAGTCTTCACTTTGCTGAACTCTTCTTGTACTATTATAATTCTACTGTAGAAAGCATATTATTAAGTGTTCACTGGAGTCTGGCTGACTTAGACTATACTTCTGTCTTTTTGGAAAACCAGTTCTTACTGCCAGACATACAGTTAACAGTTAATCACTTCCTTTATCACAAAAAGATTCTAGTCCAGCTCAGTAAATTCACATGGAAGTCCATACCCTTTATGCTTAGTTCCATCTCTGGTATGTATATATATATTTTTCCTTTCAAAATCTGTTCTGAAGCCTCATATACAACTCCTATATGACTAATTATATGTGGCTGTTCAGATTACATGGGCAATTCCTACTCCCAAGTGCACTTTCCAGCACCTATGGCACCCTAACCATATGTGGAATTTATCTGTCGAGGTCCAGGACAGGAACTGAATCCATTCACCTTCCTGGCTACTGGTCCTGCCAAAACAACTCCTCCTCCGTTTCTGGAGGGCACCAGTTCACAGGGTTCTCCCTTTCAGTGCCTGACTGCATGGAATCCAGTTAAGAAACAGGCATGTGGATGCAGCAATGTCCACTTTCTACATAACAGTAAAGTATTTCCTATTTTGCATCAGAAGAGCACTGATTGTTCTGATTGCAAAGTATATTTCCTGGCTTTGCATTTCCTGTCTTCTGCTGCCTGCATCTGGAGCTGCTCCTCACTCAGGATGGAAGTCTTCACTTCTTAAAAAGGAAATGGAGATAAGTAGCTGCAGGCAAAACACTCAGGTATTTGAATGATTCCTCTCTCCATTGACTGCATGTAAAACAGTATCTAAACCTGGCATGTGAATCACACTTTCAGGCCTGACATTTAACAATCTGTATTTACAGACTGTATATATTACTGACCTGTATTTAACAATCTTGATGCCCAAGGCAGGAATCTGTTGTGCATGGGGTCTGAGAAACCAAGGAACAAACATGACCCAGGAGCAGTCCATCAACTTGGGCTTTGCTGCAAATATTTAGGCACAAACTACCGTACCATGGAATGCCAACATAGGACAATGAACACAAATGAGCAAGGCTGGTGTGTAGAACTTTACCATCACACTTTTAGAGAATGCACTGCCCAGTAAAGCTGCATGAGACATCTCCCACCCATCCAAAAATTTTTGCCTATCAGCTACTTCTTGAATCTGTATTTCTCACATTCCTATTCAGAAAAATTCAACAGATCATTTACTTACATGATGAATAAAACTGCCCCCAAATTTGAATATATGCTCTGTGGCTCTAATCACTTCATGGAAGGTTTCATCCTCTCTGGAGAAGCGATGTCCAAAGACGACAGCACAAATGACATTTGAGACAGAATGAACAAGAGAGAAAGAAGGATCCTAGGGTTTCCCTGCAATCATAATAAGAAATGTCATTTTTAATGTCTCCTCTTCTGCTTTAGTGAAATGAGATAATACTGCAAGTTACTCAAAGAACTTTCAAGACAGCATTGCATTTCACAGAGTGGCAGCAATCTTACAAAACTGAAGTAGCAAACTCATTCCTCACACCTGTGGTGTAATCCTATAATCCCAGAAACATATGGCACCCTAAAGAAACACCAAATGTATAAGTATTTTGTAATATCATTGAGCAGGTTTAGAAGTAAGAAAACAAACTATATGTAAGTTTGCAGTCTGGAAAACTCAAAATAGGTTTCAAGCATGGCAAGATGAAAACACTGTGATTAAAGGAAATCCAGGGAATGAACTGTAAGGAGAGCATCAGCCTTATTCAGCATGAACATAAATACATGCAATGCTACTATATTTTGTCCAACCATGCTAGAGATGTACAATCCCCAGTAAGAGAAAGTGTCATAAATTCCTTTCAACCTCATGAAGAAAGTAATAGCTGATTTTAAAGCAATTATTAAAACAGTAATCTCTAAACCCCTGTTATTTTACTTTAGAATAAAAAACAATAAGCTACTATATTTACGTATGTATTGATGCAACTGTCCAACAGCCAATGTATGAGTCTGATTAACAACTTATTGTTCAGGGCTTTTCTTTCCTGCACACATCGTCACATTTTACTCTCTCCTCATTCTTAATCCATGGGATTGGGATAGATTTAATTACTTTTAATTGATACAGTGCTAGCCACAGCATGTTCTGATTTACTGTGTGTCTTTGCATAATGATCAGTATTGGGAAATCCAACTCACGTGCTCCTAACTGGGTTGATCAGGATAAAATGTTGTAACAAAGACAAGATTCGAGTCACTGCTTTACAGAGCGCATGCAAATGGCGTTACAAGAACTAATTCATCAACATTGATAAAGTGTCAGTATTTGCACCAGCATCATGTATGAGCCAGCAGTGTGTCCTTGAGACAAAGGCAGCCAACAACATCCTGGGCTGCATTAAGAAAGGCATTATCAGCAGGTCATGGGAGGTGATCTTTCACCTCCAGTCAGAACTGGTGAGACCCATCTGGATTTCTGGGTCCAGTTCTGGGCTCCCCAGTACAAGAGAGATATCAACACACGAGGGCAAGTTGAGCAAAGGGCCAGGAGAAAAATTAAACGACTGGAGCATCTTATGTAAGAGAGGCTGCAAGCAAATGGGACTGCTTATTAAAGAGAAGGCTCAAGGAAATATGCTAATTGTGTATAAATACCTGATGGGGGGCAGATAAAGAACGTGGAGTTCCACTTCTCTCACTGCTATCAAATGAGGCAATGGGTAAATATAGAAATACATTTAATTCTGCCTAAACATAAGAAAGTTTTTTACTGTAGAGCTGAACACAGAACACTGTTTGAGAAGGGGTTAGACTAGACTATCTTCAGACATCCCTTTCCACCTTAAGCATTCTGTGATATTCCAGTGTTGCTTAGTATTTTTGTAAATGTCTTTGAACAAAGCTAACATCCCCCTGGGACTGAAAACATAAAACCATAGGACTGGGGTCTTTGCATTTTTTGTCTGTTCCACATGGACACTGGGAGAACCTGCACTCTCATGGAAGAAAAACTGCCTTTGATTCCACCACGGGACAGAGAAGTTCATACACTGAAGACACTGTTTATTGCAGAGATACCTTTCATACTTGCAAAGAAGTCTACCAGGTAGTGGGCCTCTTCTTGAACTCGATGCTCCAGACCTCTTTTCCCCAGCCCAAGGTTGCGTAGGGTCCTCAGGGCAAACCTTCTCTGCTGCTTCCAGGTGTGACCAGTTGCCAACATAATCCCTGTATCCATTCAAGGAAGAGTTCGTTATCATGCTAATATTTATTATAGACAAAGACTCCAGTGAAAGATTTATGAAACCACAGAATATAAATGAAACTATTGCACTGACTTTTAGAACAAAGACAAAAGGAATAGCTGTGGCATGTAAGCAGGATCAAGCTCCATCCAAGACAAGTTATCTTGAAGATGACATCTGCTTCTCTAGACATTCTCCAAAGTGTTTGCCTTCCACTCTCTTCTGTGCTTGGAGTTTCCAGACCAGGGTAATGATTCTCATGAAGGGAAAGGGGGAAAGAGTTCTGACTGCCTACAGTCAGGGAGGAAGGTTCCTGTCCACGGTGCAATGAAGTTCAATAATTGGGCTTTGTGGTGAATATCTTCAGAAGAAATAAACATCATATAATAACGGGATCTTTAATATAGTTTAAGAACCACCAAAGACTGAAACAAATTCAAATGAGAAATATTTAAGGAATTAGGCTTCCTTAAAAAAAAGCCAAAGTCTCAAATAAAATAAATGTTGCATCATCCATGTGTTCATGAAAATCGGGAGTTTGGGAATTTTCAGTATGAGTATGAAACCTACAGCAAGGCTGAAACAGAAGTGCACTGAACCTCTGAATACAACTGCAAGAGTAAGAAAATAGTCACAAAAGAAAAGGAATTGGAAGAAGATTCCACCATCAAGCTCACTCTTTAACTGATAATATAATTATGAGTGACAGCAAGTCCAGGATAAGGAAGTGTACTGTTTCTTGTTCTTCTGCTTCTCTGTGGCACAACCTACCACTGCTTTATCTCATCACTTTGCATCTGTTCCAGTGAATATTTCACATGAAGCATTATGAATCTTTTATTTTGCTAGTCTTTTACTCCTCCTATTATTAAAGACTATTTCACCCCTCCCTACTTTGCAGTTTACCGGGTAGCCATAGAATCATAGAATGTTTTGGGTTGGAAGGGACCCCTAGAGGTCATCTAGTCCAACCCCTCTGCAGTGAGCAGGGACACTGCTAACTAGATCAGGTTGCTAAACCCTTCTTGTTATTCTTTGCAACCCTAAAAGTCATTCCTCATCCTCCACCCTGCTACTGTCAGGACTTTGGAAGTGGTGACAAGCTACAAAAGAGCTGCAATTTGTCCAGACAATACTTATGGAAAGAAAAAAATCACCTTTTCCTTTGGCCATTGCTCTGAAGAAAGGAGATACCAGTCTCCCAGAAACATCTTCAGGGTGCATGGTCATACCATCCTTAACTGCTTGAAATCCATTCAGGACAATCACTGGGGCCCATCCAAACCATAAGGTGAATATGTTGCCATGAATTTTTGCCAGCTATAGATGGGAGAGAAGCCAGGAAAACACAGATTAAATCCCCACACACTGCAAACAGTGGATGAACCTGTTTGTACAACAACTAAAGGACCAGCCCCAAAGAGGAATGGTGTTCTCCATCTTTCCTACAAGATTACAACTATCTTTAAGGAAGCATGAATGTCTTTTCCAGCATTCACTGTTAAAAACAACTCAATACTCTAGCTTTTTAGAGCCACAGATGTATGCCAAGAAACTTTAGGTAGCTTTTATTGCTAAGGCTTGATTCACAATGACTAATGTGATAAAGGCTATTTTCTGTGCATTAATTTCTTTCAAGATGGTTTCTATCATTTATACTGTTAAAATGGTGCAAAGGAAACCAGAAATGCCAGAGGAGTAACTAGCTTTGTAGGGACTGGACCACTTATTGACTTCTCTCCCAGCATCCATTTGTGTATTTAGGTACTGGAGCTTGAGTAAGATACCTCTGTCTCACAATGTCCTTACTTCTTGCCTGAACCTGCCATTCAATTCCAGAAGCCACTGGACTTGTCCACTGAGAACCCCGAAAGCATGGTGAGAAACAACAGAAGGAAACAGAGGTGGCTTTGTACACTGAAGCACTCCTCAAATTAAAGGTTTGTGGGTTTGTTTGTTTGTTTTTCAAATCCTATCAACACAAACAAGCATATGTACACATGTTGAGTACCTATTTACTGCTCAAGCTAGAGAGTGACAGTGCTCGGAAAGCTAAGACCATGCTGTGAAAGCATTTCTTTATTTTTTAAAATAGTATTTCTTTAACTGCAAATCTGATGTATTATCCCTGAAGGTATTTAATAGTGAAATATATCCAATTTTACATGAATTTGTCAAATTCACTGACAAAAGACTATGGGTGAACGACTTTCCCACATTCAGAACTTCCAGTACAAGTTTTCTTAGCTTGGCAAACTATGCTGTAATAATATTTTTCTTATTTTTCACAACCAAACCAGCCATTCCAAACCAAACCAAGTGCAACATCACAGTGGCAAGTTAACAGTTATAGTATGTTACCAATGTAGTTTTGGGAGAAGATGTTTTCACATACCAAACAAGACAAGAAATGGGAAATTACAAAGCCTTTTAAACAATTAGGAGTATCTGAAAATAAATACCTTCATGAGGAGATCACGATTAAACTGAAAGTTCAGCTGTATCAAGGTCCCAAAAACAGGGAGAGGGATTGGTCCAGGAGGAAGCCGTCTCCGTACTTGTTGCAACTTATAAAACCGCGTAATCAGAAGAAATACAGCCAAAACTATAAGAGCTTGACTTATTGTCAACATTTTAACAGCTGCTTTTACCAGCTTGTCTTTATTCAAAATAGCCTGTTCAAGCTATTAAGGCTGGTTGCTCAACCAGTCTTTTCATAAGAGTTTAGATTTCATATAACAACTATTCCCCACCCCTAACCCTCCCTCTTTATTAGCAACCACTCCCTTTTTGTCCCACTCATTATATTCTTGTGCTCAAGCATTATTTAAGAGATTCATACTCTTGTCCCTCATCAGAATCATTTATCAAACATGGATCACACGATTTGTAGGAATGTGTCTTAAAAAGCTAGGGCCAAGATTTTCCAGGCAGTGTAGACACATATCCACATGTAAGGTCTCCATCTAATTTTTCTGAAATGATTGCGGATGGTACGTCCTCCTACAAGTACTTCACGAATGCTTTTAGAAGAGCAATAGCCATACATACAAAGTAAGCACACAGATGTAAGTGGATATTAAATCTTGGAGTTTTTTAAATGCTTTGACTATATTCCATATATATATATAACTGGTAATGGCAAAGCTGATAAAAGTTAAAAGCTCACATTTATCTTAAGATAGATATACAAGTATCTAAAGCTTAGTGCAAAAAGCAAAATTTGTTAGGCTTTCAAATTTAACTGAAGACTTAACTGGTTTAACATACAACCTCACTTTCATGTTTTCCTAACCTATTTGCAATAGCTAACTTTACTGCAGGCTTTGCCTGCTCCTGATTTTCCCCTTTCAATCTTGACAAAAAGGCAGATACCCTAAAGGATATTTGAGCAACCATCAGAAAGCTTTCCACATAAATAAAACATATGCATCTAGAAATTACATTTATTATGAAACATGTAGCTTTATCTTTATATATATATATGTAAATAGCAAAAACCCATTAGGAGACTTGATCTACAACCAGAACTAAGGTCACCAGCAAGAACAAGTCATGACATGCATGTGCCACACTTGGTAACTTGAGAATAAAAGCAGCCTGTAGCAAAGGCTCTTTGCCAAACCTCAACACACGCAGGAAATACAGACCTGGTATCAGGGGCGGTTACGTGCCTACAATCAGACCATGAAAACCACATCAGAGGCATTCTGTGTGCCACATAACTACAGTTACAGCCCTGTGTTACAGATCTAGATTGAAATGCCCAAAGGTAAATGCTTCCCTATGAAAAACACCCATCTTCTGAGAGCAAAACACTTCTAAAAGAATTACATTTTCACTAACTTTCCAAAATCCTGCCAGGGCACCTTGTGCATCATCTTGCTTTTTTCAAGAGTCCTGTCTTAGGGATGGAAACTGTTTCACAGGATTTGTGGCTCTGGAACTTGAAACCCACTTATCCAGAAAGAACAGCCTGGAGTTGACAGACAACAGTTTCCAGACCTTCATGTCAATTGGCTTCCAACCACTTCATTTCGCTATTACCAAAGCATAACCGATTAATGTGTATTATCCAAGAAAGAGCCATTTCACTGTTTGCACAAAAGCTTGGTTTAGAATAAAAAGCATATTTTCAAGGCATTTATTTCTAATTTAGCTCTTCACTAAGAGGAGATTTTTTAAAGAGAACTTTGGATGAGTTATTTTATCAGTCCTGTATCCACTGTAATTTTACAAGATTTACTTAAAATTCACGATTTGTTCAGAATTTTTCAGTTGGTGTCAATGTAGTACCCTCCCTGGCCTTTTGGATATTCATTGATTTTTCCATCTAAATTATCTTTCTCAACAGGAAAAGAAATTTTTGTCCAGAGCTTTTCCATAGGAAAATGAAGAACTTAAGGCTAGGACCTTCACCACTACACAAGCTGCAGCCCCACAACAGGACCTTTCTTTCTTTCTTTAGCTTTGCAGCTTTGAGTTTTCACGTTATTAGTTATTTCTCACAAATCCAAGTATTCAAATAGCATTCAGCCCTTCAACCCCTTGTCAGATTCACCCACATTCTTTGTCATAGTCTTAACACCAGCCTCAAACTCTTCCTCCCTTATTCCTTTGCCATTGTCTCTGCTATAAAGTTCATCAGATATGGCGTTCCACATCTCCCTTCATGCTCTGGCTACTCCAGGAAGCTTTAAAACCTATTTTTTCATGGTGGAGTTTTCCTGAGGAAGTGACATGATTTCCTTTTTTTTTCACAGGCTTTGGCCCCCTGTTCCTCCATGACACCGAGGCTCTGGCCTGACAGCAGTTCCATCCTCCTTCCATGTCTAAAAGAGGGGCAATACCACAGGGGCAGGAGGAGCCAGGGGAAAAAATAAAAGGGCAGGAAATATCCGAGCAGGAAGTCGATGAGCACTTGTAGTTACCACCATGCTGGAGAGGGACATGCATGAGCCCCCCACAGCCCCAGCCCTCCATCCTGTGCAGGGCAGCTGTTTTAGGAAGGTGCTCTGCAAAGAGCTTCATCACCTAGTTGTGTAAACCTTTCTAATGGAAGCCAGCAGTCTGGCTTCCCCTCGGTTTGTCTGCAGGCACCAGTCCAGGTGCTTCTTTCCCAGATCTTTCTTCAACATTTGCCTGTGACATCTCAGTTCCCCTCCCTGCTGCCCACTCAGGATGGTGGCCACAGCCTTTCTTCCAGGCTGGCCTGATCCTAAAATGGTTTCCCTACCACAGCATGAGGCACTTAGTGATATTGCATCTCTTGTCCCCTCAGCTTTTCTCCTTCATGTTAGTCAAACTCCAGGTTTCTTTCTAGACTCAACTGGACTTTCTCTGTATCTCCTCTCTACCCAGCATCAACTCACTCTTCCTAAAGAGCCACAGTAAATTCCCATCTTTCTCTCCACCAGAAAACAACAAAGATTTTAAATGGAATATATTCATTTTAATATATTTCTGTAGAAGGCAACAAAGATTTCATGTGCACAAATGGGAACTATATTCTCCAAAACTAAACACATTTTCACAACAAAAGGGATGTACTTGGCTATCAGCAATGACCAGAGAAAGGGAGAAGCTGGCCCTTACACACTTATTCTCTGTTTCTTAAGATTTCTGACAGCCACTCCTTTTTATAAATGGTATTTTCTTACTGCTTAGCAACAATAGAGCCTCAGCCTGCTTTCTTCAATGATGACGTTATTTCTCTGTATCTTCTGCTTGTGGAGGGGAAGCGGCTGATATTGGTACTGTCATTATCAGCTTTTTATCTTAATGCATACAAAGCAGGGCTGTTAGGGAATGTAACTATGGTTACTCTGCAGGTAATTTAAGAAAGTGTATGGAATAGGGAAAGACAATCAACTGCATAGTGTAGGAAAGGCAGTAAAGCCAGAATGCAGAACATCTACCAACTATATGTTGTTACAAGAGATGGGAGTGAAGTGAGATGAGAATAGATGGAGAGTTTCAGTGAGGAAAGCATAAGAAAGAATAGCAGCAGCATGGGTCTAGAAGATATCCAAAGAAAAAAATAGAGATGGAGGATATCTTATAAGAAAGAAAATGAATGGGAGGGGAGTTGAAAACACAGGTATAAAAAACTACATTAAATAGAAAGGGCAACCAGCAAGCAGCTACATTAGAGGACAGGAGAGGGTAAAGATGCCTTCTTTCTCTCTTCAGAGACCTTTTGTGCATCAGTTCAGAGTTGAGCTCTCTACCAAGTCCAAAGAAATTGGGCAAAGCTCCTTCCAGAGGCAAACAAAGAGATTTTACTAGTGTATGAGACGGATTCATATGTGTTTGGGAATTATCACAAGGTACTTCAGTCGTTCCTGGATTCACTACAGCACACACAAAGTGTGCATCATCCTCTGGAAGCTTATTTCACACCAGCCTTTGCGCCAAAGAATGAAGGCAAATGCAGCCAAACCAGGAGCAAAAGTTGAAAGCAGGAAGGCAAACCAGGCAAAAAAACACTTGAAGTGGATTTTGAAGATGAGACAGAAGCAAGGAAAGGAGAGTAATCTGTGGGGAATAGGATCACAGAATCACAAAATATCAGGAGTTGGAAGGGACCTCAAAAGATCATCTAGTCCAACCCCCCTGCCCGAGCAGGATCACCTACATTAGATCACACAGGAACATGTCCAGATTAGTCTTGAATGCCTCCAGAGGAGACTCCACAACCTCACTGGGATGGTTGTACCAGGATGGCTAGTACCTTTCTCATATGTATGCTCCATACTAGTCATGCTCCTCTGTCCTTCAGCAGGCACCAGAAAACACAATGGGGGAAGTGACACAGGAAGGGAATGCCCCAGGAAAACCAAGATCGTCCTTTAGATAATTTATTTGTTGGATTTTTCTCTTAGTCTAGAAAAGGGATGAAGAGAGTTGGAATAGCAGTATTCCTCACTCTTCTCCCCAGGGAGGGATTTCATCCTCTGTCCTTTCTAAAAGGGGGATCAGAGCTTTCTTTGGAATCACTACACTCAGCTTCCACAGCAAGGACATTCAAAGCTGAACTTCATGCTCTGAAATGTTTGCATTGAATCTGGCACATGCAGTTCTCCCTAGCAAGTACAAACAGCCACCACAGATTACTACAGTGTATGCAGATATGTTTTATCTCCTATTAGGTGACCCTGCAGGACTGAATTCCAGTTTATCGAGCAATATTTTGTAATCTGCTCAGATCCTTAAGGCTCAAACATCCAAGACATCTGAAAAGAGAAACTCATTAATTCTCAAACGACTCCTAATAACTTTGTCTAGAGGCTGGGCTCAAAACTGTACTTTTAGCCACTTGTGACAGTCCTACAACAGAGAGTTCTCTATGAGATTGTGAAACTGAATGCCATCTTCTAGTGGAAGAGACACCCTGGACTTAAGAACTAAAATGAAGAGGGGGAGAAAGAAAAGGAAAAAATTAGAAAATGAGGTAGGTTGGGAAAACTGTACAGACTGTAAAGGTTACAGAACACTTTGGGGAGATGAATGAAACATGGGGAAGGAGAGGACTCAGAGGTTCTGGGGGGAACCATGGTGTTACGCAGGTTGGAAAACTCATCTCTTGACACTCAATAGCTTCAAACCTTACTTGTTTTTCTGCTCAGAATGTACTTTAACCAGTGGTACAGCTGGAACTGTCCTGAAATATGGTGTTCTCACACAGGATAAGGAAGATGACTGTGGGTTGTTTCAGATCTGAGGCACAGGGATTCATCTTGCTTTATTTGATGGAAAACGTGTTTTTGAGTTTGCCTAGGCTCCATTTTCTTCATAATTACGAAGTGCAGCAGGCAGCAGCATTTCTTCAGTGCTCTCTATCAGCTATTCTTTAGGATTAGTGACTTCTAACTTTAGTGGTAAAGGCAAGGAACTGCTGCTCTCATTGCCTCTCCTTATGCTAGCCGTGTGGAGACAAATGAAGCACCCTCTTACCAGTGTGGAGCTACAGACAGGTCAAACCATCCCACAAAGGTAGTTCTGCAGAGGAAGAAACTGGTAACCCAGGGTTCATCTTGTATGAGATGACTAATTTCTGTCTGTTAGACCTGGGTTCTATAAAATACAAGGTCTGCAGGGGTACCTGAAACAAATACAGCTGATGACTTCAGTCTTGCTAATCAGTGTGTAAAAATAATCTTCCTATGTTGGCGTACAGTATCCACTGTGTAGGTCATACAGAGAGAACATACTCCCAGTGCTGTCCAAGAAAGTCCCTTGCTAACTGTCAGTAGCCAAACTAGAAAAACGTTGAAAATTCCCTTCAGCCAAGTCCTTGAGCATCATGGTCATAAAGAGCTTCATGAAGTCTTCAGTTGTGCCAAACCTTCTGTCAATCAGAATATGGTAATTTATGCTGACTGATGTGATGTCAGCTAACTCTGATAAAGAATCCATTAAAGAACTGAAAGAGTAAATGAAGCTGAATTAATTATTGAAGGATCTGGAACAAATAGCACCAGAGGACTACCTGTCATGAAAAAGACACGTTCTTATGTTGCTGTCACTCAGTGGACTCATTAAAAAGAATAATTTATCAACATTTTGTGTCCGCTCCCTGGTGTCATTTGTCTTCCAGTTCTTGCTCCTCAGCTCCTTATGAAAAGCAATCCACACCTGGCTGATAGACTCACCCCTCCATTTTGATCTGAGGGGCTGAAATAAAACCTGTTTTCAGTGGGTGAAATCCTCAACTGTCCAGACAGGTGTCAATCATAGAGTTGCATACAAGAAGCTTGCACAACTACAAACCTGATCAGTCTAAGGGAATGTTATCTCAGATCATATTATCTCCCTCTCCAGAAAGCCTTCTCCAGAAGCTTTTCTTAACTCCTGCAGCCTTTAAGCTCCTGGGACAGACTGAAAGACCTCAAAGCTCATCTCCACCAATGCAACTGGAGTTTATGAGAAAGAACTCACAAATCTTTAATCATGGCTTCTCTTTTATAGACTTTGCTTCAGGTTCTTTCTCTGTAAATCCTCTTTCCAGTTACCAGTAAATAAGGAGCAATTTTAACTCTTCCCTTCATGTTTTTATTTGTTACATATCAGGATAAATTTACCACAATTGTCCAAACAGACAAAAAGGATGAAAGTTTAACTCTTTGTAGGCACCATCCTCAGTATGCAACTGTCTGAAAAGCATCTTTTGGGGTAGTGATAAACCAAATCAAGAGAAAAGCAAAAATATTAAGACATGTAAAAAGGAGTTCTCACAAAAAAAACAACCTTACAGGGTGAATCTTCCCTGAATCTGTAGCACTGTTCCTACCGAGGAATAGCACAGAGCTGGTAGGGGGGTGGCTTCATTGTGCTCCCAAAAACAAACTTTGTATCAACTTCTTTGACTCCTTCTGGCAAGGTGAAGGTGAATGCCTGTAGCAGGGTGGAAAAGACAATGAAGAGCTCCATCCTTGCCAACAGCTCCCCCATGCACACGCGATGCCCTGTGAGAAGAAAGAAAAGACAATCAGCCAAGGGATTTCCACCACACCTCCCTTTCGAACTTGCTTGTGGTTTTTTCCTTGCTTGTTTTATATGGACTTTGTCCTTTTCTCTTAACTGACTTTGCCATTTAATGATTCAGAACTGAAAGGCAACTTGGATTCCCACCAAAGTTTTAATCCATATTTACAGCAAGTGGTAAGACGTTCCAGAAATGATCTCCAGGGGTTGCATAGCTTACAGTCTTCCCAGAGCTACGCAATTTACTGTTACTATTTTCATAACTGCATCTCTCCTCTGAGAGAAATCGAATCTGTCTTCCAAGAGAAACTTATCTATGTGCCATTCCTTCTCTTCCAATCTTTCCCACATACAATTTGACTTTCCTCTTCCTGGAGATCTTTGCAAAAGTGGAATTTGTTTCTATACATATTTGTTGATACCTTTCCAATTATGTCAGGTAATGAATGGCTCTTAAGTTGTTATCACATGGAGTAAATAAACCCCTGTTCAGTGCACTTACCTACTGAAAATGGTAAGAAAGCTTCTCTGTTTACAAAGTTTCCATCTTTATCCAGAAAGTGGCCGGGGTTAAACTGATCAGGTGTCTCCCATTTCCCAGGATCAGACAGAACAGAGTCAATATTTGCTAAAATTATGGTGTTCTGAAAAAAGGAGCAGTGACTTCAGTTCTGTCTTACTGTTCAAATATATCAGATAAGCAAATGATGAAGAAGGAGTAAAGAATTCAAAGTCCTAATTTAAAGTCTCATTTTTTCAAAAATGAGATCAAGCTTTAAAATATTTCATAAGAAGTTTAAAATTTGGAAGATGCTGCAACTTCCTTTCCTTTATTATTTGCTGCTAGAAGGTCAATGAAATGAATGGTTAGGATTTTATAATGTTCATATTGTTAAAATGTGTTGGTTTTATTTTTCCTATTGTCACCAAGTATTTTTATTATCTATTCTACAGAATATCATGAGTATCAGTTTAATTTTTCCCTTTTTTGCTATGTAATTTCTGCAACACTAGATTGCTGTAAGTAGACCCAGAAAAAAAGGAATGAAAATTAAACTCTGTGAAAAGCAGCAATGGGAGAATATTTAGAAACAAGCTCTGATGCACCTTTCAATCACAGAACTTGAAAATACTTTTGTTTCATTGTAACATTTGCAAGATTTAAACATTTAAAAGCTTGTGCTATGAAAATAATTTCAAATTTCATAGGTTTTTAACTAAACCTTTGGATGGGCTCTGCTTACCAGTTGATAAGCCATTTTGATAAGGGACAGATCTGAGACTGATGGAAATTAATGTTTATTTCCAGTCAAAAAAATAATGATCTAAGAACCTAACGATAATTAGGACAAAACACACATTTCCCTGCAAAAGGACAGTGTTTTTGGTATCACTAACTGAGGTGGCTTCTGTCATTAAAAATTTAGATGAAATCAATTTCTTAAAATGTTACAAGTGTACCAGAGATCCAATATATTCAGACATGCTGCATATTTATACCTTTGGAACTGGATATCCCAGCAGTTCTGTGTCCTTCAGGCTCAGTCTGGGAAGTGCAATTAAGACTATATTACTGAATCGCTGGATCTCATGAATTACAGCATTTGTGTAGGGCAACTTTCTTCTGTCCTCGTAGGAAATTAAATGGGAACAACTCAGAACAGCATCCAGCTCCTTCTGGACTTTCTCTAAGGAGAAATATTCAGGTTGAAATACACAGCAAGCAATTTTTAAACTTTATACTCATAATTTTTCCTATTGCTTTTTAATAGAAGCATGCCCAACAATATAAAAAATATATTTTATACAACAAGAATGCCTTTCAAATCTCCATACAGACAATCTGAATAAAAATTGGACATTGAAGTTGTTTGGGTCGCATACCCAAGTAAAATAATGGCAGCAAAGTTGTTCTATATGAACATTTACTTTGCTGTTAAATTTACTGTACTGAGGTAATTTATAAAATATTTTTATTAATATTTACTTTTACAGGCAGGGAATCAACTGGAAAATGAAACATCAATCATGTTTTGGAAGACCAGTTTAGTAACTGATCAAGTATTGTTCTTCACTCAGAACCACATACATCTTACTTGTCATCTACAGATGGCCTAATTGCTATTCTGTAATTACCTGCCTTGGGAAGCACTTACACAAATTAATTTTTCTCAAGGACTTTTTTTTCTTTTTACTTACAATCTGAAATGAGATGGCAATTTCTGATTAATTTCTGAGCTGAAATGGTCTGATTAATACTACTTTATCATTGCAATTAGATTGACCCTTAGTATCAGGAAACTTGAGGCTAGTTTAATGTAGCCTGAGAGGGTAAAAGATCATGTTGCGAAAATTCATTATGTGCACTCCAGTCTCAAATTTTAGGTCTTTTGAAGAGTTGTTAGGTAATGACACTGAGACACTCTTTCTGCTCACCACTTTCACCATTTTTTTCTTGCCAGCCTCCTCCTGTGCCTGGTACCCAGCTTCAAACCCAAGGCCTTTGAAGTGGTTTGTATACCTTCTAATCCTTTCTACCTTATACACTCCAACTCTTCCTCTTCACTTGTTTTACACTGTCAAACCATACCTTTCTTCTGTGAATTATTATTAAAAGCATTCAGTTGCAAACTACTCACCTCAATCTTATTTTATATATCTACTTACAAACATATATGCTTGAGGTTTTAAGCTTCAAGGAATAACCACAAATATTTCCAAACTCACAATGTTTGAGATTATTTCTGCTGCAAAGACGCCAGAAACCCATCAAAGAGCAGCAGTTGTGGGTGGTTAAAGATGACCTGAAGACTCCACTTTGCCCTCAGTGGAAATCTAATCATTATCATCAGTGGAGGGGCAATGGTGTAATTTATTTCATGTGAGACTAGACTCCTGCACCTGATCAGAAGGATCACAGCCTTCATTCAATATAGATATCTTAAAAACAAAACCTAAACCAACTGGCCTGTGTGTTAGGAAGGATACAACAAGAAACAGATACACACAGTTCCCCTGATCCATACCCTACTTAGTTCCAGTACTATACTTTGGTCAAAGCCTACTACTGTTTGAACACATTTAATTTCTAAAAAGTCGCAGAACTGTTTGGGTGTGCTTACCTTGAATATCAGGATAAACCACCATATACAGCAATGCCCAACGTAAAGTGGTGGCTGTAGTTTCTGTACCTGCCAGAAAGAGGTCAAAAACAGTCTGGATCAAGTTTTCTTCATCATAAGTGGCATCAGCATCTCCTTCAGTCTGCAGATATAAATTGGAAAGATCAAGTTAAGACATGAAAAAAAGAAGTAAACCACCTTGCATCAGAGGTATATTTACTGATACTATCCAAAATAACAAATAAAATTAAATGACTAGAAAATAAAAAACTTTCTGAACAATACAAAGACATTTTCTAATATTCTCCAGTACATTTGTCAATTTATCCTATATACACACACATTTTGTTCTTCAGCCATGACAAAGTTTCTAATTGTAACTGCTTTCTACTCCTGCTGCAAATCCCACCATAATACTCATTTCTAGCTGTAACTTAACCAAATGCAGATCTGTTATTACTGTGGTTATCAGTTATTATTGTGGTCATAGATATTTTACCTGCAAATCTACTCATAACTTTACTTCATCCTCCTCCTCCTCCTGCAATGTCTTGGTGTCCTTTTTTTTTTTTTTAAATTCAGCTACCTATAAGCTTTTCTATGGAGAAATTGTATATTCATAAATTTATGTTAGACATCATTATAATCAAAAGAACAATTAAAATCCCTTATTGTTAGTAAAGCATAAGAAAAGTTCAGAGATACTCACTTTATCTATCTCATCCAAATAATAATCAATAAAATCTTTGTTTTCATCTGTTTTTCCTCTTTCTTTGTGTCTTTTAAGTTCCTTTGCTAATAGATCATTCACAAAATCTATGCTGGATTTATTCTTTTTAACTGATTCTATGAAATAGCTTGCCAGCCAGGGAAACATTTCATATACCTGTAAAAGACAGATTTTAGATATTTGGTATTACTGACATCAGCAAAGTAAATTTGAATTCTGATACAGTTCTTTGCTAGACAGAATTTCAGTAGCAAGGACCTCATCTGAAACATGCCCTGCTTTCAGTTTATCCACCACACATACCCTGTCTATCTTATCACTGAAAAAAACAGATCCAGACTGAACATCTGCTTGACATATCCACTACCTGAAAACACAACTATCCAAACCAGGTTTATTTTCGTACTACAGGATACCAAACACAGGGGAATTTTTCTCAGTTATGCCTCCTCATAGGTCAGAAGCAAACATATCACATCTGTGTCACATGCAAAATGACTTGAAGTAGAAATACTGAGCCTTGTAGGATACTCTACTGTGCAAACCTATTCACATCCTTGTGATACCTTTACAAAACCATGTCTTGGCAGAAAAGAAACAAACCACTTGTTACATCAATTCCATTCCTCAACTTCATTTCCCTTTCTTTTTTCCCCTTTTACAAATTACACCATGTCCTTCCAGTTTACAGAATCACTGCAGCTTAAATTATGCATTAGGTTGTAACTCTTGGGCTCACTTATTTAAGTGGCAGCTGAATTACAAAGATTTATCTTCCCACAAACCAATTCCAATCCCTGGCTTGTGCTTCTAATTCACTCTACTGCATCATTTTGCTTAAAACTACCTGTCCACTTACCAGGGAAACAGATTAGTACAGACCATCATTAAAGGATTGTACAAACACTGCAGAGAGCAGGACAGGATGAAATACTGGGCTAGAATGTTTTTGTTAGCTGTGGGAACACTATTAAGAGTTTTTAAGAACAGCTTATAGAAATACCTACTGAGAGCAGTTTGGAAAGAGCTGATCCTATGTTTACCCTGATTAGAAGGTAGTTTAGGAATGATTCCACCTGCATCTTCCATGAGAAAAAAAAATCATAAGTAGTTTTGCTCTTTTTTTTTTTTCTTTTTTTTTTTTTTCAGAAGTATCAGATTAGTCCTCCAAGTCTTCAGGACACTGATTACAGCAGTTTCTTGTCGGTAAGGGGTGATAGAAATGATGCAAGATACAAAGCCAGATGAGTTCCAGCAAGTTCTGCAGCAGCAGGCTGCCTCACATGCTGGTAAACCGACTTCACTATAAAAGAATGATGGTTCCCATCCATAGATGGTCAATGACAAAACTGCTCTTCTTTGAGGCAATCTGTTCCTCTGGTTTTGCAGCTGCAGCCACAGCTTCACACAGAAGCAAGATAGCATTTCTTTCTGTCCAGTAGACCAGATGTGGAGGTAGTAGCAGCTATGAGATAAATGTCATCCAGCAGCTAATGGAGAGGGATTTTGATCAGGTAGTTCTGAATTCTCCTAAGGATGGGCAGGGATGGTACAGGTGCTGCTTCCAAAAGCTACCAGAAAAAAAGCTACCATTAAGCAGTTTCATAATGTGTTCCCTTTGCACAAAACAGCTGTTCCACTTAAGGTTCTGCAGTCAGATAACAGTAGTGTGGAAGTAGGAAAGACCCATAGAATCACCGTATATGTTGCATTGGAAGGGACCTTTAAAGACCATCTAGTCCAACCACCTGCAGCAAGCAGGGACACCTTCAGGTTGCTCAGAGCCCCATCAAACCTGACCTTGAATATCTCCAGGGATGGGACTTCCACCACCTCTCTGGACAACATGTTCCTGTGATCTACCACCCTCATATTGAAGATTTTTTTTCTAATATCCAACCTGACTCTGCCCTTTTCTAGGTTAAAATCATCACCTCTTGTCCTATTGCTACATGTCCCTGTGAACAGTTCTTCCATCTTACCTTTTGTTGGCAGCCATATGATTCCATGTTGTGAAAAAAGCCACTTTGTTAGATAGAACTTAAGAAGAGCCTATTTCAGAGCTTTTTGGATATTTTTTACCTATGTTTTACTACTGAGTTTCAGTTATAAACACTGGAGTTGTACAGGCAGCATTTTTTGCAAGAAACTCCTTTGTACATCTCCAGAGCATGTAGCAAACCTGTCCCTGCCCACCAAATAAAGGAAATTTCTGTACTATGAAGCAAGATGGAGCAAGTTTTGAACTAGGCACCTGGAAGTACTCCAGCAATTCCAGGTGCACTAGTACTCGTTTTTGTTATAGAAGTAACAAGCAAGTTGCCTTTTTCATTCTCTAGCTATATAAAGCAAGCAAACAAACATTCATTTTCCTCACAAAAAAAGAGATGCTGTTCCCAAATGCTGTTATATTATCAATGGATTCAATCAAGCGGTGAAAATTTTCATCATCTTTAGAGAAGCGATGTCCAAGAATCACAGAACAGATCACGTTTGAAACCATATGAACAACTGGCATAGTGGGGTCCAGAGGTTTTCCTGTAAACAGAGTGAACAGCATTCATCATTAACACTTACTGCTCCTCTCTTCCCACTGAAAGGAAAGCTGATAACATTTTCTAAACACTTCTGATGTTAATTAGATTGATGGATAGAAATTTTTAATGTGTTGGTAAAAGGCCTGAGTGAAAAGTAGCTTCAGACATCTAAAGAATGTTGTTGGTTTAAAGACAACTGCTGGTGGGAATAGAATCACCAATGGTAGTACTTGTAAAAATATCCAGATTTTACACAATCTTGGCATCAGATTATCTTGCATTTGGCAATAACCAGGGTACAGATTTGGCCAACTGAGACACTGTATGAACATGCAGCTGAATGGAGAAGAGATCCACCATTCCTTAGTCGTAATCTTTACACCTTGGTAACAGAATAAATTAGCATACCTCTAGATTCACCCTGTTGTTCAGCAGCAAAACCTGAACAAAACCTCTGTCTTGCTGAGGAGGTTACCATGAGCCACGTGTGGGGAGCTGCCTCCACTGTGCTTGTCAGAACCGAGCCGTAGGGTTGAGCAGCTTTGGCCAAAGATTTTAATATTGCATGCCTTGTTTTTCTTTTTTTGCAGAGGGGTATGGGTGCTATAGTACCTGTTACTGTTTGCTGTTACTCTGATTCTGTGACTATGAGTAACATAAAACTGGCTAAGAAGCAATGACACTGACAGGGAGTCTCGGTTCTACCTTCACCCCATGGGGTTTCACACCTAGCACATCTGCAAGGAAACATCTCATGCAGATCCTATGATACAGACCTCTAAGACTCAGCTCTGCACATACTCTTTAAATCCATTTTTTATTCAAATAGTTTCAAAAGCTGCAGGTGATCCATTCTTCAGCAAAATCACCCTCCATACACAGACAGACCTGCACACAGTGTCACATACCATTGGTTTGCTTTAGGTATTCCACCAGGTGATGAGCCTCCTCCTGTAGTCGATGCTCTTGGTCTTTTTTCCCTACTCCCATTTTCCTCATTGTTGCAAGTCCAAAACGCCTCTGTTGCTTCCAGACATGGCCGTTAGAAAACATAACACCTGGGATCATAATGAACTAATTCTGTTAAAGCTTCATAAGTTAATGGACATGGTTAATGTCAAAGAAGCTTCTCTCTCATCCTATTTTTTTTTCCAAACTTTTGCCAGCAGTCTGGCAGCATTCCTCCTTCCTCTCCTTTCTTCTTCTAGTTTAGCCTTCTATTCCCTGTACAGAAACTCTTACAACAGCTATATTCTGTCATTGTTCCTACAGAATAAAAAGAAAACAAAATGTTTCATAAAAACTTCATTAAAATATTAACCTTTTTTCCCATCTGCAAATTAAGGACTTTGAGGTTCTAAATCAATTTCCAAAGCCAGGGTGAGAACACACCAAAAAACAGAATTTATGAACAGTAATTACCATTTCCATGAGTCAAAGCTTCAAAGGTATGGGTCATGGGCCTTCCAGCAACATCTTCAGCATGGACAGTCAGACCTTCCTTCAGTGCCTGAAATCCTTGCAGGACAACTACAGGAATGTTTGACACCCACAAGGTGAAGACATTACCATGAATTTTGGCCATCTGTAGAACAAAGTGGTATGAGAGCAATGTGGATGAGATCCAGTATATGTAAACTAGACAAGGTGAATGCGATTTTTTCTTTGGCAGATGTCAAGGGAAATGAATATTCTTAGATATAATGTAGCTTCAAGTCAGGTTTCTATCTAAAGTCTCATTTACTAAAGATTAAGACATTCCTAATGTCAGTGAGCCAATATTGCGAAACTCTGTCACGCGGCTTATTGCATGTCTGACAAGTCAAACTCATTGCAGGTGAATCCCTACATTTGTAAGAAGAAAACATGAACTTGTGAGTCTTACATAAATGATTACAGATTCCTCTTTGTTCATTAAATGTAGCAGAAGCTTGCAGACATCACCAGAGGTAGACAGTATGGTCCTTTCCCTGGCTGGAGGTGTATAAATCCAAGTATCAGGTCTGTGAGGCAGAGTAGGCTGGGAAGAGTGGAAAGCTGCCAAAACATCCCAAGAACTGGGATGAGGGCTAGAGGAGCACAAGATCTTTATGTGTAGGAGCAAATGAAAGAGAAAAGCACACTGAGGAAAAAATTTACACACGTTTGTGTTTAATTTCATGTTTAGATGTATTAATTCATGGCTTTTGAAATATTGGGATGAACAATACTAGTCTTCACATTTGGGAGGTCAGAAATAGAAGAAAACACAACAGACATGCAGACTTTAATTCTGTGTAGTGGAGTCTTACTACTCTGCCTTGAAATATGCAACTTGGGAGAAGAGAACCAGAAGAACAGTGAAAGACCAGGGGAAAGGAAGATTGAGAGCAAAGAATGAAAGTGAGGTGCTATTACTCATTTATGTTAATCGCAAATTACTCATAAATGTTAAATATGTAATACATATGTATGAGGAGTATAAAACACCAGGATAAAGTTCTAGAAGTGTTATGCATTACAACTGAACTTAGAACTGACTGTAGGCATACCATGAATTAATTCATCTACTTTAAAAAACAATCAGGCTTAGCGGACTGAGGTCTTCTGTGAAAATCTGATCAAATTCTATTTGGAAAAAAATTATTACAAGATCTTTTGAAAACACTGTTTAATAAGTATAAAAATTCATCCTTTCTGTACTAGAGACACATGTGCACTTGGTAAATGTTTCACAGCATGTTTAGAAACTGCCAGTGGCACAACAGCCAACACATAGACATGCAAAAGACTGCACGGAATTGAAGACCCTGCTTTGAAGTGTATCTTTCTCCTGTGTGTCAGACAGGAATATTATCATCAGTACTGTTTTGCTCATCCACACATAAGGTTTTAATGACACATTTCATGCTAAGCTGGAAATTTTCCTACTAAGAAGCAGATGTTTTAATGATCCCCACCTATTGTCACATTTACAGAAATTAGAATAGCTCCATCCCTACCATTCAAAATAAGAGTATCTTAAACACATCTACTTTTCAATCAGCTTGTAAGCCATTAATTAGGTGACTGAAAATACATACTTTTTTAAGGATCTCATGGTGAATCTGGAAGTTCATCTGCAGCAGATTTCCAAAGAAGGGGTATGGAGTCGGTCCGGGAGGAAACCGTCTTCGCATCCATTGCAATTGCAGAAACTGTATAAACAGCAGAGACAACGCAAAAAGCACCAGCACCACACTTGCTGTTAACATTTCTCTTCTGATTTACAAGGCTATGTTGTCTCTGAAAAACTGCTATATAGACAGAGGATTCTTCCACTTTAACTTGCTTTACTGGCACCTCCCTGAAAAGAGAAAAAGGTGTTGAAGCTTCTGCCTCTCAGTCTTTCCCTCTTTATCACTTTATTCCCCCCATCCCAGAGAATGAACTGGTTTTATTTTTAAGCATATATGACGTTGCTCTATTATATTGCAGCTACAAATCTGACAATCATCAGCTCTTCAAGGGATACAAAATGTGGGTTAATTATATGTCTCCTTGTGCCATGACAGCTTTTGTGACAAAAATCCCTGCCCACAGTACTGGTTTCATAAAAAGCCTCTTGCAAGAACAGAGAAATAATTAAAAAACCCCACAATGCAGAGGGTTAGTACACACCCGAGGCCAGTGGGATTACTGAAAAACTTGGGCTCGTCAGTAGCTGTCACATGCATCAAACCCAGGCCCCACTCCTTCACTCAACCCATATTATTGCTTGTCTCTGGTGCTCTCTGCTAGTCCTTTGTTGTTTATTTTTTTTTGTTTTAATCTTATGGTTTAAATTGTAAGCTCCTTGGGAGATGGCTGGACCTTTTAATTTTGTGCCTAGAGCACACAAAAAAAAAGACTCTAATCTGTTATTGGGTAACAAGAGTTTGATGGTTATAATTGCACAACACCTCAGTGTCCACACACCCCTGATTCAGCTGCACAGATAAGTGGGGCTGCAAGGTCTTCATGACCGAAGAGAAAGCAACATTTCTTCACCCCTGCAGCTGCCACTCAGCTAATTCCCCTATTGCCTGCAGCAGGAGCAAAGCTGATGCACAAGAGTTTCTGTGAGTTTCTTTCACAAGAGCTCTCATGCGCTGAGCAACTCCATTTGGGAGTCACGGGTTGCTTTTCCCTTATGGAGGTGAGACTGTGCCCTGAAAAGGGGGTTATTTTGGACAATGCAGCTTTGGTACCTCTTCAGAACTTGCTCAGACTCAGCTCACCTGGTTTTGACAGGGGCATGTGGCACTCTGGGAAGTCACCTAGTTCCTCACATGCCAAACTTACAGAGCTAGCACAGCTGAAAACAAAAGTGAGGTGTTAAGCAAGTTGGTTCACTCCAGACGTGGGGCAGAAAGCTCACTGTAAAAGTCTTTCTGGCCAATGTCTTCACAACCATTGAGGCTTGCCTGCCTTGGCCACTTCCAGCCCCATCTGCTCCATCTATACCTTCCAGGCAAACCTGGCTGCCCACTCTGTATCTCCTTGGATCTCCAGGCTCACTTGGACTTTTCCACACATATTAGCAATGTTCTGGTGCTTGCCCCTCACAGCCTAGACATGAACTGCTGCATTCAGAAAGGCAGCTGCCAACCAGCTTTGCCACACCTTTGGGAGAAGATGTTAAAGGGGATCCAACTCGCTTTCCTCTTCATACAAGATAGTGAAGGAAGAAGGAAGACTGATGAGTGCAGCGATGGCCAGTGATAGAGCAAGGGGAAATGGTTCCAAACTGGAACATAGAAAGTTCCATCTTAATATAAGGAGGAGCTTTTTCACTGTGAGGGTGACAGATTACTGGAACAGGCCGTCCAGAGAGGCTGTGGAGTCTCCTTCTCTGGAGACATTCAAGACCAATCTGGACATGTTCCTGTGTGATCTAATCTAGATGATCCTGCTCGGGCAGAGGGGGTTGGACAGAGTGATCTTTTGAGGTCTCTTCCAGCTCCTAATATTCTGTGATTCTGTGATTTGCCACAGCTTCTGGGATTGAGAACTGAATGCCTGGGGAGGGACGAGGTAGAGCTGGCTGACATCTCAGCAGAACAAATCACTTTTACCAGTGAATCTTGCTCCCTTCCCTCTCCCAATGAGGGCTGACCCACTGCCCTGAACTGAAACACGCAGTGGCCTGTGCCCTACCAGCCTCATGGCAGCTTGTCTGCACCTCATTACTTATGGAGTGCATAAATAATGCACCCCATCATTACTTATGTTCCATGCCCCAAATTCAGTTTCAGAAATAATCTCCACCTCCCACCTACAAAGCCAGTAGAGTGGCTGCCAGGGTAAGTACCAGAGGCAGCTCTTGGCAGCTAACAGGGTTTCAGGACACGTCGCCATCTCACCTGCCTGCCACCCTACCCTGAGGAGTGATGCTAGAAAAGCACATCTTTTTAGATGCCATTGGAGAGGGAAGGACGTCAACAGTTGAAGAGCAATAGGGCAGCAGAAGCATGTAAGTAAAAATGTGACACCTGAAGAGGGCCAACACCTCCCAGAACCTGTAGAGAGACATCTCCAGTACTCCAGATTGTGACAGTCCTTGGTGAAAACAGAGGTCCCTTCCCAGGATTAGACCAGCCTTCTTCCTCCTCCTCTTCACTGCTCTTGCATCAGCTCATCTCTGACTGCTTGGGGCAGAGCATGAGGGCTCTGGAAGGAAAAAGAAACACTCCATAGGAGATGCCTTCTCTGCAAACTGGGGATGGAAAGGGTCCTGCAGCCAGCACCTTTCTGGTATGCACCTACCTGGTGCCACACAAGGTCTCTGTGCCTGGCAGTAGGACATGCCCAGCCAGGGGAAGGGACAGAAGCAGGACATGCTCCTCTGCTCTCTTGTTTTCCAAGTGAGGGCAGGAGTGAAAGAGAGGAACAGCGTCACTGCCACTGTCAGTCTTGAGAAGATCACCCTCCATGAACTCGCCAGAGATCAGTCCTCCTTTGGAGAAGACTTTGGTGCTCTCACAACCTAGGGGAGGGCAGGTGTTGTCAGGAGCTCCAAGGCATGAAACAGCCAGGAGCTGCAGCCTTGCTACAAAGAGCAGAAAAAACACGTGGGGCCACCACAGAGCACACACATGCAAAAAGGGAAAACGAGCAATTGAGGTGTGAACTATTGCAGCAAAAGCCATCACATATATGTGCCAACTTCAGGTGCCCACCTCAGAGCATAAGGAATCATGTTTTGAGGTACTGGGGAAGTTTTGCAGTACTTGAATTCTTCAAAGTAGACTGCGCTGACACTGAGGTAGGTCACTTTAAAGCAACATAAATGGCCTTTCTGATTCTGTTTTCAGTTAACAGATTATTGGTATCAATTTAAATCTCTTTAATCTCTCCCTGCATCAGTTTATCTTCATTCTCTCCCCTCCCCAGAGAAAAATGTAGGCTTTTCAGTATTCCAAGGTGGTTGTTTATTTCTCCCCCACTGACTCTACAAAAGAGTGTATCTAATTGCTTTGTTCCTTGAAACTTCATTGGCAGAATTTACTGTCACAACTCAGAGTGTTTCCAATGTAGTTTTCTTCTCACATGTTTCTAGATCTTCTCCTCAGTGTATTTATACTTGAGTTTGATATTTCTAAGAGTTGTCATATCCAACTCCCAACAAATTTTATAACTCCTAAAGTATGGAGAGAAGGAAGAACTGAAAGGAACAGAAAATTCAGGAAAGGTGCTCCAAGAAGCAAACAAACACAAATCTTCTCTTCTAGTTCTGCAAATCCCCAACATTGGCCTCAATACACATCCCAGCAAATAGCAGTTTTAGTTTAACAAACAACAGCTGGGGGTGGGAAGACAAGGATGCAGGTGTCAGAAAGCTAAAAGACCAAAGTGGAGGAGAGAAATTAAGCCTCCATCTGTATACAGGTCTCACTATATTGCACTGCACAGAAGCTAATGAGCTTGAGAACATGCTCACATTCATATTTCTGATAAACCTGCTCTTTTGTGCAAAGACTCACCGGTTGTTGGGGTTTTTTTAAACTAAAAGTCTAGCTGTGAAACTCAAATCACAGTCCTGGTTTATTCAAACTACTCAGTTCTAGTACCAACCAACACTGTCCTTCTGCCCTGCATTTCGCTTTACATATGCACAAAATCAAGACATTTAAATTGATAAATTCATAAATATCAAACTAATATTGTAATAATATAGGCAATAGTTAAATCACAAACTAATTCTTATTAAAGGACATGGTATTTTCAGTGGACTGCACATGAAAACTTAAATCATGCTGACATTGCTGCACTAATGAAATCCTTTCTGTGGACAGGACCAGACTACTGGAGGTTTGGCAGTTCATGTCTTTTGGAGGTGCAAGACCATCCTGTGGGCAGAAGAGCAGACTGGTTAAGAAGTTCCTCACCTCAGGCTGGTCAAGGCAGACTAGCAGACCTCAGCAGCATGGCTTGTGATGGAGTCAGATAGCAACGTTGAGCTGCTTCCAACAAAAGAACTGCAGATGTTATAGCCATTTATGTAAATATTTCTCTTGGGTTCCCCCCTCTCCCACCCTAACCCTTAACATTGTTCTTTAACAAGGAATGTAAATAACTTACCAGATGATAAAGCCAGACCAAGTTTGGAAAAGAAATCACCTATGATGTTCATTGCACTGCTAACTCTTGAGACATGAAAGGCAGGGCTAGGAACGTTGCACCACCTCTTGTTTCCAGGTGGCCCCAAATAACCAATATACTCATTTCTTCCTACTGATTTCTTTTTTTTTTTTTTACTCTCATTTCATTTTCTTGTTGCTAAGTTTGTGGTATGTTTTCTCTTATTCCTGACAATATGAAAGATCAGGTTGCTTTGTACTTAGAAGTAGTACCAACTACACGGACACGAGTTTCTGAGTCACAGGTCTGAATATTATTTGTTAAACCACTGGACATGGTAACAACAGTCCAAAAGCTCAGTATTGCTTGGGATAAAAATGAGGAACGAGAGACACACAGCACAATGTGACAGGCAATCAAAGAGATGAGCGCAAAGTATTTATTTCTGAAGTTTCTCCCACTATGACTACAGAGCAAAGTCTAAACCAGCTCAAGACTTGTAGGTCTATTTAAAAGCACAGAGTTAAATGAACCAGATTGTTTCAGAGTTAAAACTCTTCCAGAGCTAGCTAGTTTCTTGCTTTATCTACCCCAATTCCTTTTCCCTACAATAGTTTTTACCTTCCCATTTGGAAAATGAAATCCCAATATCAAGCTATGAGCAGCAGATGTAATGCAATCTGGACCAGCAGCCTCCAGACCCTGATGGGTTCACACACAACCCCTAAGCTGTGGTGAAAGAGGATTAATGAATGCAGAATCATAAATGCTATTCATCAACATATAAAACCTTTTATTTCACTTACAGTCTCTTTAAAACATATCCCAATGGACATACAATTCCTTTGTAAAAGTCTGTAAGTGGATTTGTACCTCCATTGTTTGGTTGTTTTGGTGGGGTTTTTTTAAGAAATTCTAAGTTAAAAAAACTTTTCAGGCAATACAGATCCTGTGTGCCTGTTCTAAAACCTTAGCTCTCCTTCTGTCCTTCATCCATCCCATATTCTCAGAGATGCCTGTGACTTGGGTGTCAACACAGCAGACACCAGGTACCCAATCACCTCACTACACTTGTTTTTGTGACATCATCTTTACATTAGCAGAAAAACTGAATCCCAGTTTTGCAGTAGCACACAACCCACTCTCCACTCCCAACACAACCTACGCTGACAAACACAATGCAACATAACAGGGCTAGAAACGAATTAGAGAGCAGGAGAGCCAAATCAGCTTCATTTGCCTGACCCATGAAGCTTACACTTCCCCTGACAAGCTCTGACTAGCTGCAGCAGCAAGTGCCAGCTTCAAATCCGTGTTGTGACAAATGCATCCATCTGAGCCCCTACCCAGAAGACTGAGAAAAGAGCACTGAACCTTATGATACCAACCTCTTTGACAAAAGCAAAGACTTCTTTTAACCAACAGCGTTAAAGAAAGCAAACTCTAACATAGTGGATTAACAGAGCACTTGCTACACCCAGTAGTAGCCCTTACTCTGACCTCGATTATTAAATCTTGCTGGGTAACCAGCCCAGCCTCATGATGTGAGTGTGTTTGTGGCACATGCTCTTTGCTAGCCCTGCTTGGGCACTGCTCCTGCTCCTACCAGCTGCTTGCTGCCCCTGACATTCATGCCTTACTAATGCACGCTTAATTCAGCAGCTCTGCCAAGTCTCTCAGCTCAGCAGTTGGGAGGCTGAGCAAACTGTCCCTGCACTTACCAACAGCTCTTGAGAAGTTTGGTTCTCACACAGCTCTTGGGAAGCTCTACTGAAATGTCACCTGTGCTGTCACCTCTTTGCGAGTGTCAAGCTGTGCTTCACACAGCTGCAAGCAGTGGCCTTGACCGTGCCTTCAGGCATCGAGAGAGACAAGGCCAGGCTAGACTGCTGTACGCCATCGCCATCGCAAAGGCCGCTGTGTGAGAGGACTGCCTCTTTCACAGAGTGCTTCTCAAACACACCATAAAAAGAGCCCCAAAAACCCCCAACCCCACGTGCATCTTCAGGCCAGCCCATTGGTCCATTACCATTTACCAGCCCACTCTAGATTTGGGAATGCATGGGAATGAGAGGGAGCCCCCCAGCACCCATCCTTATCCTTCTTCCAGTAAAGTTCCTGTTGAATTTCTTAGTAAGACCAGACACTGTAATAATTTTCTGTGTTTATTTCATTTGTAATAAAGCAGGAAATAACATACAGAGATTCTCCTGACACAGGAAAACCGGTGTGTTTCTCAGAGACAGCTTCTTAGACTTATAACACAACAAGGAGCCACCCTGAATTCAAGCTAGAATTGCAAACCATTAAAGCTGCACAAAAGATCAGCTCATGAGCAAACCTGTAGCAGTTTCTCAAATCTGTAGTACCCTGAAACCTAGCGAAGAACTGCACAGAGCTTGTACGGATGGGGCTTCATTGTGCTGCCAAAGACAATCTTTGTGTTGATTTCCTTAACTCCTTCTGGCAGAGTGAACTTGAACTTCTGCAACAGGCTGCAGAAGATGATGAAAAACTCCATCTTCGCCAGCACCTCTCCCAGACACGCACGGTGGCCTGCAGAGGGAGAAGGGAAAGAGCAGTCAGTCCCCTCAGAGCTCTGTAACCAACACCGGCTTCCCAGCTTCCCAAGAGAACATTGCTCAGCCTCACCAGGGAACAAAAGGCTTTGCTGAATTGGACGTTTTCCTCTCTGATTAAACGTACTGAACAACTGAGATGCCTGTAATCCTTCTTCACAGAATATGCCCAGATTACAGAAAAAGATACCAAAGATCCTTTTCAGCAGTTTCACACTTTATTTCCTAATCTATAGGACCACCCAATCCTACAGATTATTATTTTTATCCTGTAGATACCTAATCTCTTGATTGCACATGAGAATGACAAGGAAGCATCTTCAGGTTCCTCACAGCTCCCACTCCACACAGGCTCTTTTCTTCACTAATAGCAGTGAAGAATCATTACAGAGGACATTCTGCGTCTGAAAAGGCGTTTTCCTACATAATGTTTTCAGTGAAAACAACTTGTTAAAGAAAAAAATTTACCAATTAACTGTGTCCTGGATATAAATTCTGGTCACAGACAGATTGTGGCAGACCCTGAAGTGTAGTGGTTAGGTCATCCAACTTGGATGTGAGAAACCAGTGCTCAAAGTTCTCTTCTGCTCCATTTAGGCCAGGAACCTGACTGTGACAGTTCCACACCTCAGTTGAGGACTCTGGCTATTCCATCCTGGCAGGATCTCTGAGACCTTTTGCTTGTTTAATCTTCTATAAACTCACACACAGGGTGAAGGAGTGACTCCAGAAGTTCCCCAGGAAAGACACGGCCATCTGGGGTGTATCTGATCCAGCTTCAAATTTGTGCACCAGTGAATACTGTTTATACAAAATAAATAAGCTCCAGCAGAGCAACCTCACACAGAACAACCACTATAATGGCACAACCTGGCACATGCAGAGGATGGCAAAGGAGAAAGGTGTAAGGACTCAAACTAATGGCAATTCTAGGGTCTTATTCATTTTACTTTCTCTACATTTTCACAGGACTCTAAGATCCAGGGTTTGTACAAATACCAAATAACTTATTTTTGTAATCAAGAATTTTTCTGGGCTCTGAAAACCACGTGCTCCTATAGTTTGGGATTACAGTCCCTTTAGTCTTCTCTGCAATGACAATAGTAGAGCTCCCCACTCACAATCTAACCCGTGCAAACGGGTGCAGTTATCAGTGCACCTACCTGCTGAGAAGGCTAAGAAGGCCTCACGATTCACAAAATTTCCATCCTTGTCCAAGAAATGACCAGGGTTGAACTGGTGAGGGGTCTCCCAGTAGTCAGGGTCAAAAAGAGTCGAATCTATGTTTACCATAACTATAGTGCCCTGAAAGGAAGATGCTGTTGGCACAATTCTGTTTCTCTCACATCAAGAGGAAAAGGACATAAACATATTCCAGCTATAATTAGGCTGCCCACAAGGAGAAGCAGCAGAAATGAAAGATTATTTTATTAGGAAAAAAATAATCTCAAACTGTTCTGAGAATGTTTTCCCTTCACCAATGCAGAAATTTCAGTATTTCAGGTTCGGGAATTTCCTTGCTGTATTCCTTCACATCTCCTTTTCTTCCATTCTGTTAGCAGAAAGAGTGGTCTGCAGCTCTTTAGCACCTTATCCTAACTCTTGTAGTATGATTTTCCCACTTCTGACAAGCTTTGACAGGTTTTGACAAATGAAGAACAAAGCACCCTGGAAAGGAGTGGGTGTATTTTGAATTATCAAGGCAGAGGTGGGAAAGGTGTGCATGAGAGACACCACAGAGCAGGGTGTGCAGGAAGCTTCTGTGTGTGCCTCTAGGGACAACTGGCATTGAGGCTGAGTTTGGAAAGGCTGGGCAGGACAAAGAAGATTTTTATTTGAGGTTAGGTGGCAGTTCAGAAGCTGTGGGGAAACATATTTATATTTCAGTTATGATGCCAGAGAGATTATAATAAGAAAAAGACGTCTTAAGCAAATGAGGTTAAGTAGGCATCACCATGAATGACTTGTCTGTGTGGCAGATGACTTCCCAGCAGGACCAGCCAGCTGCACCTTCCCTACTGACACTGCTGTACACTTCTGATAGTCTTCTCTGGGGTCTTTTGAAAGTGTAAGAGCTCAAACGCTTATAAAAGTATTTAAAAATCATGAGCTCTTGGAAAGCAAGACTGCAGCACTCTGACAGAGCACTAGTTTAATTGGCGTAACACTGCACTTTCAGCAAGCATTTTCCCTCACTGTCTATGACGCAAAGGCACAAGTCAGAGAGCGTAGGAGGGACAAGGTGCTGTTTGCCAGGGTTGTCACCAGTACCCATCTGTCCTGGACTGGAGGGAAAAGGGATTAATGGTAAACATGACTGCAAGGAACTTAACTCATGGCCAAAGATCACACTGGAATAGAAAGGCTAGCTGTACCTTTGGAAGCTGGTATCCCAAAACTGTTGTATCCTTCACTACTTCTCTGGGAATTGTGATTAAAATAATACTACTAAAGCGCATGATCTCATGAATCACAGCATATGTGTAAGGCAGTCTCTTCCGATCCTCAAAGCAGAAGATATGAGAGGAGCTGAAAACAGCATCTATCTCTTTCTGGACTCTTTCTACAAACAAACAAACAAACAAAAAAAAAGTCCATTACAGATATAAGAACACTGTCTTGCATGAAACAGAGCTTTCATTTCCTTTTTGGATTATCATCATGATAAACACATACAATATGTAAATAATTGTATTTACATTTTAAGATACTGTAAATATAATTTACCCAACTATCTAGTTGTGATTTTACTACACTCTGGTATTTCCTAGTTTATAGGTTCAAATCACCTTTCCACAAGCCCAACAGATTTATTGAGCCTCACAGTTAAGGGGATCAAGCTGTAAATAAAACAAGAACTTCTTATTAAGAATCAAATTCAATTACTCAAGCTATTATTTTTACTCTAGCTAAATACAGACGCACAGCACACTAAACTGCACGTTGCATGGGAGCCATCGTATCAAGCCAATACATATAGGTAAGGCTGAGAACTGGAACAGGATAATATTACCAAACAATCACCAACTGCTAATCTCTTCTTCAAAGCTGAACATCCCTAGAAATAATTTTAAAATCTGCCTCAAATTGTTCTACTTTATTGGCGTCTTAAAAGCAAAGCTCAAAAACGTGATCTTAAGAAGAAAGCTTGGTCTTCAAAATAAATTGATCTTAACAACAACAAAAAAGTGTAACTGACAGTTGTTCTACTCAAAACTTACCCACGCCAGTGCCTACAACTCACCTTGGATGTCAGGATAAGCCACCATATAGAGCAGAGCCCAACGTAGAGTGGTGGCAGTGGTCTCAGAGCCCCCCAGGAAAAGGTCAAAAACAGACTGCACCATGTTGTCTTCATCAAATGTGGAATTGGGGACATTTTTAGTCTATGGGTGTCAATGAGAAAGGTAAACCAGGGTATATTGGTTCAATGGCACTGTGGCAGACAGCAACCACTATACTTAAACGAACAATATTTCTAGAGGATGGAGAAAATTTTGGTACTTGAGTAAAACAAATATTTATGCATAGATTTTTCTCAAATAAGTGGATTGATGCTGTTAAATTGCAGGTGCTGTTGAAAGTATCGGGTGCCTAAGGTCCTCCACACATCCGCCCCTTCTCACAGTCCTCCCTGCCACCCACTGCACAGCCTGAACTAAGGACTCCGCAGCATAAACAACAAACCAATGTCATTCATTTACACTTCTGGAACAAGTTGTTTAACTATTCAAAGTTAATATTGCAAGTTAGCAGCAGAGGCTTTAAACTGTAGCTGTAGAGTACACACATGATGATGCTGTGTACAGGCAACAGTAGGAAAGGTGCAGGGAATCTGTTACAATGGAATCACAGCATTACTCACTTTCTCTATCTGTTCCAGGTAAAAGTCAATGAAATCTTCTGGTTCGTCCAGTTTGCCTCTTTTCCTGTGGCTTTTGATTTCCTCCCTTATAAAAGAACGAACAAAATCACAGGAAGATGCTGCTCTCTGTGGTCCTGGGAGATGCTCTGCAACCCACGGGAAAATTTCGCTGATCTGCAGAGGAAGCATTCAACACAGACCCAGTAAGTTACACGGCATGAGAAAGGCTGTTCTAGAGATACAGAGTGTAGGGTTTTGGTGCTAATTCACTGAATTAATTTCTCTAGGAAAAACACTGTAGTATCAAAAAGAAATTTTGGGTACATGTTTAGTGGATGAACACACATTAAAACCACAAATTAAAGACAACAGAGTTTCAACCCTGGATTCCTCTCCTGTCCTTACTGCATAACTCTACTGGTTAATTCACTCTGCTCTGTTAATTCACCTACAAAATAATCCACTTTTGATGAGAGATTTAACATACATTAATAGCAATAAATTTAATATTAAAATAATTTTATATATTACCTTAGCACACAGAAAAATCATTCCCCTTCATTCTGACACAAAGAGTGTCAGCTTTTCACCTTAACAATACTGATGTTTCCATTACAGAGAAGTTCAACATCTCAAGCACATCATCTTTGCTAAGGAATTCTAATAAAGATTACTAATATTACTTTAATATGATAGTTGAACAATGTCAGATGCAAAGCTCTGCAAGTCCAGTTCATGACCACAGTCAGAAATTTCATCAGCATTTAATATGTATTAAATAGCGTAATAACTATAATAATATGTTATCATATAATTATATTGCATTATAATGCAATAAATAATGTTCTTAATAATAAAATAATTTTCTTACGTAGTAAACATAGCTGTTCCCAAAATCCACTACACAATTGAATGCTTTGATCAGCTGGCAGAAGGTTTGATCCTCCAGGGAGAAACGATGTCCAAAAACCACAGCACAGATCACATTAGAGACAGCATGAACAATGGGGAAGGAAGGGTCCACAGCTCTCCCTGCAGACAGAGATAAGCATTCATCTCCAAAGAACTTCCCTTATATCCTTTGCTATTTTGGAAGCAAGATCCCAGCAGTATTTTATAATGGATGTCACCTAGGCTACCCTGAACACCCCAAACCCACTGGCAAACGTAACAAGATAAAACATCCAAAAACGAGGACAGGAAAGCCTCAAGTCTCTAATTCCCAGTTTGTTTGTTTGCCTTCTGTTTTCTTTTTCTTGTTGGTAGTGGGGTTTTTCTTCAATCTTGATGTTCCTTGACACTCATTGCTGAGGTCTGACTGTACAAACGGGTTTGCACTCTAAATATAAGCCGTGCTCCAAACCCACTCTTTTCTGGAGCAGCAATCATTGTTACTGTTGGAACCATGCAGACTACGTACTATGTCAAACACACAAAAGCAGCTCCCAAGCACCTTGCCAATGGCATACCATTTCTGTCCCTGAAGAACTCGACCAGGTAATGGGCCTCAGTTTGTATCCCGCGCTCCATTCCTTTGTTCCCCATTCCCAGCTTCCGGAGAGCTCCAATTCCAAAATGTCTCTGATGTTTCCAGATGAGACCATTTGAGACCAGGATACCTTCAGCCATAAAGAATCAATTCTAGTTCATATTAATGTACATATAACAGTAAAGAACACAGTAAGACTCATCATGCTGCCACTCAGAGTGCCATGCCAGGGCAGAGGCTTTCTTATTGTATTTCGTTAGAGACAGAAAAAACACCTTAGTTAATATATTGCACCTCTTGCAAAAAGTCCACTCAAATCTCACACACCTGCCTTCCAAAACCAGTCCTGTTCCTTCTGGAGCATCCAAGAACAGTAGTCATTATTCGAAACTCCACCCAACAGCCTGCTACAAGTTCCAGAGACGGCATGTGCTGGTGTCACCTATTTGCCCATGCTTTGAGCAGAAAGGAATCTAAAGCCTTATTTAGGTAGAAAGGTTTATAGCCCAGCTCATGCAATCATTTACAAGATCTCAGTTACTACCTTTATCTTGTACAATCTTCTAATAAAATTAATACTTACATGTAAGCTACATTTGCCAATATCCCCATATGGATATTTTGTTCTTGCAGATGTTGCCACATGCCAACTCTGCAGCAGTGGCAAAGACAGCTCAACAAACTCTACATTCAAGAGAATGTAGAGTTCTGCCACCTGGAAACACAATGGTGTCTCACCAAGCTGCTCATAGCCAAGAGAGATCTCTGTGGAGCTCATCGGGGAGGTCCGGGCATTTGCTATGCTTATGCTTCTTAATGTTATGAAAATCTTGTGGAGATCGTCGCATCTCCCTGTTGGCAGTACTTCAAAATGAAAAACTCTTTAATGGCTGGAGTCAATAACTGGTTCTGAGTACATGTCTGCACAGCCTCTGTTTTTTAGGGGATCCTGCCTTTGCCATGCTATTTACTCCAGACACTGAGCTCTCATCCTGCTCCAGGTCCCTTTTAGAAAGATAACAATACCAGTACAAAAAGTATCCAGCAATAACCAGAGCAGGGTTTAGCCAGTCTACAACCAACTCCCTATGGCCAGAGGCCTCAGGGTGGGCCAGCTTCATGGCTGCGAGTTTGTGTTCTACAGACAGCCCAGTGTAAACCCTGGGGAATCACTGCCCTCCCCACTCCCCTGGAACGCTGACTTGCTCCCAAGACAGCTGCTTGACCTCAGTTTGTAATCTCTTCCCCCATTCCTTCTGCTGTCCTGGGAGCCTGGGCCAGCAGGGAAGGAGACAGCCCAACAGGCAGGGATTTAAGTTGCAGAGAGTTGCCAACTTGCAGTCGGTGCTGCAGCCATTTGCTGAAGCCATCCCTGCTACAAACAGTGAGCGCTAGGGCAGCTCTCACCACCCAGCTGCTGTACTCCACATCTCCCAGGTAAAAAGTGGCCATAAGAATTCTTCCAAAAGGACTGAAATAGCCCCAAATCAACTCTACTCCTCAAAGATGTTTCTCTCCACTTATGTTAGCTCGGGTTATAAATTAAAGGTGTCTAGACTGCAGTCCGCACGCAGCAAAGCCTGACTGAGATACAGGCTTCTACTCTATATCCTCCGGACAAGAGGCTGGTGGAAACAAGTGCAATCATTGCTGTTTTAAACCCAGCACTCTCTTTATTCTCCATCCATCATAATTAAGCAGTGTCTGATATAAATGACAGCACAATAAGCAGCTCTTATGGATAGAGCTGCTTAAGGATATGTTGCACCTACACCCTGGCTAATACTTTTAAAGCCTCAGTGACCTTTCTGTCTTCAGACTTCCCAAAAGTCTAGACCTCATTCAACAGCTCTGTGTATGCTTTCCTTACAGCAGCTTTTGCTGCGAACAAACAGCTGGGAGCATAAAGAATTGCCTTTGCCTCAGCTTGCAGAGGAGGCTGGAATCTCCAGATTATTTCAAAGCAGGACACACACTATGACTGGACACGCAAGAACCAGCTAGGTACAAATCTTGCTGCTCTGATTTGATGCTGAAATGCACACCTGACAGTGGGGCTTGGGAGACAACTTCAAGCAATGCTGCATTCACCCCGAGCAGACAGAACAGTTGAATTGGGAGCTAAGGGCTTGTCAGTAAGGAAAACATTAGAGGAAAGAAAGTCAAGGGTTAAGTCCTGCCACAGATACAAACATCTTACCCTTTCCATTTGCCATTCTGTTGAAGACATAGGTCTGTAGTCGCCCAGAAATGTCCTCCGACTTGTTGGTGAGACCATCCTTCACAGCTTGGAATCCATACAGCACTACCACACGTTTGTGGCCCATCCACAGGGTACTGATGTTGCCATAGACTTTTGCCAGCTGTAGGTTAGATTAATGCCAAATAAATACCCATGGGAGAAACATCAACCATAATATACATGGTGGGCTGCTCGCTTTCGGCATGGCATTGCTCAGGAAGTCAGAAGGGATGGTGATTTTGTTTTGCAGTGAAAGTACTTGCCACAGCAAGGTTCTGGGCTCTCTCTGGCAACCCACTATTCACAGAGACATGCAAGATGAAAGAATAAATGCTGCACTTCTTAAAACGTGGCTGGGGTTGGCTTTGCAATATTAGTGATTAAGAAAATACCCCTCATCGTTTACAGATCCATATTAGGTTTCCACACAAAATTCTGCCAATTCTTGATTACATTTTTCAACTCCATATGTCATTTCCTCAGCCAACAACTAGAACTTCTTGAAATTACATATTCCAGGTGCAACTCTCCTTCTCATACTGCAGATTTCAAGTTTCAGTGGCAGGACCTCTTCCCCTTTTATACAGAAATAGTGTCAGCTGAGACATCTGAGCACAGATCCCACCTCTGCTTGGGAAGTGATGGGGAATACTCTCAGTCCCTGACTCCAGGCAAAGAAACAGCACAGCTCTGTCCTCCTGTGAAGAACATGTACCCATCAGAAAAGTGTTGCATCAAGGTCTTTTAAGGGCCCTTTTCCTGAAGCCAACCTTCTCCAGCTTCAGCCACATACCCCCTGACATGCAGGTGGCACTTAGCACCTAAGGGAAAGGTAATGACTTGAAAATTATATCAACACATTGGATTCTCTCATGAAGTTTTGGCTCAGCAGAGGACATTTAGCACTCAAAAAGCCTGTATTACCATGCTTGGCATGGACCTAATCCTTCCCATCAGTTCCTTGCATTATCATTTATATCCTTAGCTCATCTCCAAGGAGCATTTCCTAGACTGGAATTCAAAACAACACAAGACCTAAAGTTTTGGCTGTACGTGGGATAGAATCTTGTATTATCTCCCACCCCATAATAGCAGAATACATACTGCTGTGCTTTTCACATCTTCTGAATTCAGGGAACCTCATTTTAGAAGCTTTTCTTTATACACCTGTGGTGGGAAATCTGAGAAACACTCTTTCTTTCAAGCCAAAAAGCTTCCCTTAAAAACAGAAGTAGTTTTTGAGACAAAATTACCACCCTCAGTTCCATTCAACTTGCACACATATTAACTTGCACATGTATTAGGCTGTCTGCAGATTTTACTTTACTTGTTTGGGCATTTAACTTCCATGACTCACCTTGCCTCAGGATGAGGTTTTCCTGCTACCACATTCACCTATAACAGCCATCATCAGTTTTTACAAGTTTCGCCTCAAGAGCTCTTTAGTTCCCATCTGCAAACGCATACCTTTTTCAGGCTCCCATGATCAGCTCTAAAATTTATCCTCCAGAGGCTTCCAATGATGGGAAATGGGGTTGGTCCAGGAGGAAATCCACGACTTTTCCACTGCAATTTCAGGAACTGTGCACCCAGAAGAAATGAAACCAGGAATATAAGAAATACACTTAGCGTCATTTCACAGCTCCAAACTACTCTCTCACTGAGAAAACTGCTATCAATCTGCCTGCTGAAGTGACTCCCTATCGTTCTTCTTAACTCTTCCCTTAACTTCAACTTCAGCTTTCAGTTGTCTGAATTTTTCTCCTCCCTCTTTTCCTACCACACTTCCTCTTCCCAGAAAATGAGACAGGCTCCCATTCTTGAGTGTATTTAATACAACACTATGCTGCAATATGCTAATAGCTACCATCCTTTGGATCCAGTAGAGGCTAGAAGGCGGGCACCTCATTCAGAAACATCTCTTTGAGCAATCAGTTTGATGGCATGTGTCACTCAAAGCACTGACTACACAGCAAGCCAAGAGCTCAGATACAAAGCTGTGGCTGTCATCCAGGTACTGTGTACACCGACAAGGACAGGAGCCCTCACCGGGTAGCACTCTCTGAGCAGAGGCAAAAAGAAGCATTCTTTTTGCAAAGAGATTTGGGGACCAAGATGGAGAAGTGGTGTACTCTGAGTTTTCACAGTAAATACAGATGAACTGCACATGGCACAGTGAAAATTCCAACGTAAGAGAGCCGGTGCTGTTGACAGAAAACATCTCGTACACAAAGAAACACCAAGCTCATCACATCTCAGGAGACACCGCTGAACTTCCTCTAGAAAGATTCTGGTGGAACCAAAATCTTCTACACACCAAAGGCCTGGCTGCACACCCGAGCTGTGCTTTCCTGAGCTGCTCAGGGCTGCTCACCCACAGCCTCAGCAGCTCCTGAGGGTCCTCACGGACCTGAAGGGTCCGAAGGTCTGAAGGGGAACTTCAGACCCAGGACAGCTGGACCATGGATCAGTGTGCCCTGAGCACAGTTTTCTCTCATCCTCCATCCCCTTACCATGAGTGCAATAAAGAAATTACAGGATTTTACAGTTTGTTGTCAAGCTATAACAACTGATGGATGCAAATTACTTGCTAAATTTCCTCCATCACAGACATTTCACATGGCAAACTCTTTACCTGCCTATAATGGCAAACAAAGGTGACCACGGACCAGGTTTCCCTGCAGCAGTTTATTCCCACATCCTAGAAAATGCTAATAGGTCAAAGACATTTGCTTGTGGTTTAACCCCAGAAGCCCCTGGCATTTCATTTCCTCAGCTGAGGTCCCTGTTCTGAACTCCGTGTAGGTTTTTCTAACACACCTCTATGTCACATAATTACTAGAGACCACAGCCTAAAGCACACTCCAACTCCCCTGCATACGTTAGGGCAACATTTCCCAAGAGCAGCTGCTCAGGGGCATCGAGTACAAGGAGGAACAAGTTTGAGACGTTGTATGAGAACACTGAAAATCCCGAGGGGAGGCTGCAGGATGCTATCTCAGGGGTCTGTAAAAATTTCAGGAGAACAAGGGCTCTTACTTATTCTAATTCTATAAAAATCCTGGTAGTGGAGAGGAAGGATTGCATTGCCAGAGATACAGGTCTTCAGAACAAACCAGGTGTGGGTTCAACAGCTGGACAGACAGCAGTTTACCTTGTGCCACCAACTCCACCAGCAGCAGAGACCCAAACAACATTCTCATACAGAGGTCCTCTGCAAACACAATGGCCGTTGCATTTGTTCTGGTTCTGCTAAAAGCAGTAGACTGACTCGTCCCACAAGTCCAGAAGGACAGGTCAAGACCCTTCAGGGACCGCTACAATCCCAGATAACAAAGCTCTGTTGCTTGTATGGGAGCAGAGACTGACAGCTCCGCTGGCTACTTGTCATATCACATCTAGAGCCAGATGCCTCCTTCAGCAGCCAAGGTTTTCAAACTCCCTGTTGGGACTGAGTTCTTGTCCACTCTGAGGCTTTACACGTGAAAGTTTCTGCTTTCCCTCAGCAGCAGGACTCCTGCTCAGCCAGAATTCAGGCCAGTCTGTCATTCTTTGCTTTGTTTTTAATTCACAGCACCTGCAGGAACGCACACAAAGACCTCCTCAACACAAGAAACTACAAACAGGAGCAGTGTTTACAAGTTTTCTTGATCAAAGTTAGTGGAACAGACTGTTCAAGGGTGTGGGTACCAATCTGCCTCATGAAGAACAGCACAGACCTTACAGCAATGAGGCTGCATGGTGCTCCCCCAAAGGATGCTGTGTGTTGGCTGCTTGAACTCCATCAGGCAGGGTGAACCTAAGTGCCTGCAAAAAGCTGCAGAGGATGAAGAGTTCCATGCATACCGACTGCTCACCCCAAAACATACAGATCTCTCCAGAAAGGACCTGAAAGGGCAATTACCAATCTGAATTACTGCCATCCACCATGCCCCTTGCTCTTGTCATGCACTTCCTCAGAGGCTGTTGGTCCTCGCCAGAGCAGAGATGTCCCTAGAGGCTGTCATTCTCTCTCAAGATTTGTTTTCAAAATTCAACCCATCCTTGGACCTCCTCTCACACATTAGTGTTACTAATTAACTGGCAGAAAAGACATCAGGCATATTTTGAAAGATGGGTTCATATTTTAGTCCCTCATATGAATTCTTCAACAGCATTGAAGGTACCCATCTCAATCCCTGTTGAGAAGGGTGAGAAGGCTTCTCCGGAGTAGAAGAATGTCCTTCCTCATGCAGGAACTGACTGGGGCTGGACTCAGAGGTTTCTTCCAGTGCTTAAGAATCAGTCAGGACAGTGTATAGGACACCATAATGTCCTACAAGGAGGAGCTTGTCCTAGTCTAACCTCTCTCCCTGGCAAAGTCATCCATGCAAAAAGACACAAAAAAAAAGCCCTCAGGTTTTGTTTTCTGCACTGTCCAAAAGTCACATACTGTATTGGCATAGCTGGTTTCACTGAAAATTCCTTCTCTCCTAATTAGTAAACAAGACTGATAATCCCCTCCTGGTTTGCAAGCAGCACTGCATCTGAGGAACATGCTGCTTTTCTCCTCTCATCTCGAATTGCTGCTGGCACCACAGGCAATCTTGATACGAGATTTATAATGCAAAGCTTCACAGAAGTGTTCAGATGTATTCTGCACAGAGTCGTTCTGTATGTCCAGGTACCTGGCAGCATCCATTGCCACATCTGGAAGAATTTTAAAAGAAACATCTTCTCTAAAATCACTCACAACCTTCTAGTAACTGCTCGTCTCAGGTTTCCATTTCTGTGAACACATGACTTTACATGCTTTGCCCCCATCGTTCAGTCCGTGAAAGTCTTACTTGCATAACTAATGGTAAACATTAACATTCAATAAGCCTAATACCACGTTAACCAAAGCTAACTACTATATTAGCCAATAGATAATTACTTTATAGTTTTAAATTGTGTTTCTTCTGCTGCCAGAGTCTCTCTGTATACAGTAAATGGTACCTGCACAAAGCTGACCCAGTAAGGGTAGGCTGCAATCAAGAGGTCATAAAAAGGCGGGGGNGGCGGGGGGGGGGGGTGCGGAAAACACTACAATTCTTAATTTGCTTCATTTGTAGAAGTTTTGAAATAGGATATTGGCAAGATAGTTGTTTCAACCAACTGCAAATTTTCTGTACTTTAACTTTTGTATTTTCTTTTTACATCAGAGAGAGGAGGAATATCTTTTTGTTTATTAGGTTTCTACTCTGCCCTTTTTTTATTTTTTCAGAATTTCTGCATCTATTGCTTGCCATGTGTTGCATCCAGCAATAGAACTAAAGAAAGGTGGGAGAAAAAACCCAAAAATTTCAAAAACAACAACAAAAAAAAACCCAAACACCCTTCAGACACCACACTGGGCTTTTCCTGTCAACTCCACCTAGACAAGCTCCTTGTAACAAGAGGAGTACATACAGCTACTACCTTCTCTAAACATTTCTTGACAACGTAGACCCCTCTCAGCTGCTGTTTGGCTGTGGGGCATGACCACGCTTCTGAAAATGGATTGCATCTTTTCCAATCCTGGGTAATCAGAAACTCATATTCAAAAATATTTCAGCCTGGGATGCTTCCTGAGTAAGAATGCAAATCGGATGAGCACTGTTAGCTTCTTTCTGACCTCAAAGGCACAAACAGCTGAACATTTCTCTGCTAATGTTGCAGAACTGAGGGTTACTGTTTCCCTTTAGGAAGAAAGAGAACTGTAATGCCTATTTCAACAAGTCTTCTCTCAGATGTTCTGTTCTGTCTGTGACTTGTGGCATTCCAAGTGCAACATCTAGGCTACTAGATACTTCTCTGAGAAGCTGTCAAAATATCCTGCTGAAGCTGTGAATACTCGAAGGTTAGGAAATGCCAGAAATAAGACTGCACAACATTCTTCCTGACGCTTCAGTGAGAGAAGGGCAGCAGACACAATGCACTGTGATTTAGGCTATGAAATACCTGTCTCCAGTTCCTTTGCATCTGACTGCAGAGCACTGCCAAGACTACACAGCACTTCCCAAACCAGTAAGACTCGAAGGGCAATAGACCTGTAGCTCCTGCTCCATGAGGATACGCAGTGCCACAGCCCCTGTGCAAGGTCTGCACTGCTTCACCCCTGAGCCCCACTGTTCACCTACACTGCCTTACAAAAAAATAAAAACAACCAAAACCCAACAAACCAAATAAAAAAAAACAGTGGAAAAAAAAACAAACCAAAAAACAAACAAATCCACAAAAGAGAAGGGAGGTTTACAAGTCACTTTGCTCCCTATTAGCTAAGGCTCTACTTTTTCCTAACCTTGCTCTCACTGGATGTCAGTGATGCACAGTCTCAGCATGCTACCACCTCAAAATATGCCTGAAAGTTAATAAATTAATTAGAAACCTGTGTTGAGAAAACCTTTGTAAATCTCTCTAAGATTACAGGTACCTGCTGGTTTTACTTTGGGATGGGTGGGTACCTCATCATTGGCAGGAAGGGTTAAAATGATGGACCTTACAATTCGTTGTGGTATTTAAATTAACTTATTTAACAGGCACAAACTGTGAATTAAGGACCAAACTACAAATAAAGTAATGGCAAGATTAAGCAGGTATAGGCAGGTGTTTACAAGGCAGCTTTGTGCAAGCCAGCTGCTTTAAGAAAAATCAATTTTCCTTGTCCCAGTATCTTCATTCTATCTGAGCAGCACCTCTCCACACAGGCCTTGCTCATTCTTATCTGACAAATCCTATTGCAAGAATTTGCAGATAGAGATGACAGAGATGTTTAATCAGCTCAGAAAACCTATTTTCCTGGTGAAGCTTCCAGGCCATAGGAGTGGGAAGCAAAGACAGGGGACCGGGAAGAAGACAACAGAAGAGTCGTAGCTGCCACCTACATCTCGGTTTCCATTAGTCATTAAAGGTGAACGTCAAGGTTGATTCGGCCCAAAGAGATAAAGCCTGAGTGTCACAGAAAAGCAGATCTAGGAACAGAATTTGAAGTTCTCAAGTCCCATTCTGGGATTTTGTCTATGCAACCTAAATAGCTCACCAACTTTCAGGTCCCAACAGCACAGATGACAGTAAGAGCAAAAACCTACCTTGTTTATAACTCATGTAAGTGAAAGTTCTCTTTTCCTGACCCAAATATAAACACAGAATGGGAACTTTCTTTGCTCACATTTTCCTGTCTCGTGTTCACTCTAGTTCTGTGCTCTAAGCGACGCTCTCCCAGGGCTCGCCAGGACATATTCTGTCTGCGTAACTCTCCCACAGACAAATTCTGAGGCCACCAACCAACTAACAGCTTGTATTAAGAAGCTCCTGAAAGATCAGGCAGTACAGGGGATAAATTTACAGCTGAGATATCTAAATTAGTATTTTCACTGGGAAAAGAAAAAAGAAAAAGAAAAAGCCTGACTCTGCTTGGCGATTGCCGGCTCTGCTTCGCTTGGCATCAGGCGAGGCAGCAAGCCCACAGGACACATGCACAGCATGGAACCCGTCGGTGTTTTCTAATACACACCGTGCCTGCCTCTGCAACAGAAAAAAACCAAGCCCTGGTATTTATGGCATAGCAGATGGCACACACCCTGGGCAGAGGCGTACCAGGAACCCTTTCCACCCCCAGCATGAACATCCATCATTTGTTTGCTTCACATCTTTCTGAAGATGCTGTTCTTTCCCCTTCCTCTGCAACCATTGCATTTGCTTCCCACTCCTATGGCCTGAAACCTTCATTACAAAAGTTGATTTCTTCACCTGTTCAAAGCAACCAAACTTAATGTCCATCATCTTGACTGGTGAGGTCTTGCAACAGTACTCCTGCCAGAGGAAAGATTTATGTGAAGAGCTACTCCTCCCTTATACTGAAAATATTAAGATAAGGAACACTGAATTTTTCTGAAAAAACTTCTTGTTTTTTCCCTTCCTTGTGAACTTCAGTCTAAGCTTTTCTGAAATAACTTTACCTCACTGTACTTCAGCATGCCCACAGCTTTCACCTAGTAGATGGAAAACACATAGCACGCAGTGCCCAAAAGGTCATGCTCAGACTAAGCTTCTTGTTGGTTCCAGCCTTACTCATCAGGACCCAGATTTACCCAGCAAAAAACTCTAGAGGAGCCAGTAACAGGCAGAAGGACAGGGTCACTTTTCAATCTGTCGGTATAGCAGCTCACTGAAATTTTAGTATTTGATGGAGTAAGCATATTTTCTTTTTCTTTTCTAAGTTTCATAATAGTTATCATTAATAAAAGGTCATTTCAAGACTTAACCCACCTTAATTCTGACAATCTTGAGATGTGTAAACCATACCCCCCAATGGCACCTGTACATCAACAGCTTTCAGTGGTCTTTCATTGCTGTAAAATTTACAAACTTGGCAAATGGTTATGTGCACAATGAGAAATAAAAGAGTGATCACTTCCTTTTAATCAGACAGGACTGGCTGGTGAAAAAAAAAAAAAGAAAAAAGAAGAAATGAAGTTCTGATGTGCACAAGCAGCAAATCAAGTCAGTCAGGTAATTTTATCAAGGAACAGATTTTAACATCTCAATTAGCATCAAAACCTGAAAAATTGAGTGGATAAATGACTGTTCAACAGTGTAACTCGGTAACACTGCAATTTTTGGCAAGCATAGGAGCTAGCCTGAAACTATCAGAACTGTCCAATAAAGCCATAAAAGGCATTAAATTCCAAATTGCTTCTCTCAGATTTCTACTGAACTACTCAAGTGTGAGACACATAGAACCATACTGCTAAAAACAATGTTCCTTAACCTTTTCTGTTTCCGTTTCTCTGCCCCAAAATATAAACACAGGTTATAAAAAAATAAGCCAGAGAGACTCACTCCTTGCCCTCTGATAGCTTCTCCACTTCCCTACTTTCTGGGAAATATCTGCACAGGCAGCTCATTAAAGCAGAAGACCCACATTATACAGCACAGAGAAGTCAAGTAAGTAAATGCTGCAGCATCGCTGTGTCTCTGCAGCCCCCGGAGCTGCCCTATATTACATGTTTGAATTGGAAATTATTAAAATCCACTAAAGCAAAAAGACAAATGCTCATCTATATGTTTTTCAAGACTGAAAGATGCAAGATTGTATTTAACACGTTTCATTAATCCACCCCCCAAAAAAAAAAATCAGTAGAAAACTGAACTGAGCGTTCATACCTGTAATGCTCAGGTAGTTGCTTGAAGTTTAAAGGAATTCAGAGGAGTTCTTAAGGAGCCCATGGAAAGCATCAAAACCTTATATTTCACTATCATAATGTACCTTGAGTCCAAACAATAACCTTGATTTTGCTGAAAAGTTTTGAGCTAGAAACTGCAGACTGGAAAATTCAGGAAGCCTGCTCAGAGAAATTACAATGAATATTTAAAACAGGCAACTTTTACAATTGTGTGGGTTTCCTTGATCTCCTACACATAATGAATATACATCACAACATTAGCAGAGGTCTTGATCAAAGTAATAATAATAATAATAATAATAATAATAATAATAATAATACCCAAAGTAAGACTTCGTACAGAAATCCCCTGAGCGCCAGATAATCGAGAAATAAAGCACAGCTACTTCATGGTCACAGGAGAAGGGATGTGAACTCCTGTGGTTCAGCTAAAAGATGGTATTTTAAGTCCAAATTCTGAAGCACCACACATGCTAAAATGACTCAACCTGGGAAGTCCCACATATGTATCATCTTTCCTTTGCCTCCTAAATTCCAGAGGAAATCTTAGTAAAGAAAAATAAAGTTAGAAAACATCATAAAATCTATGGAACAGAACAATAATCTCTCAACTGTGTTCCACAAAATATCACTATTTAACCTAAAATATGATAAAAGGCAAAAGTAGACAGTCTAACACCTAAATTGCAACTTTTTGGGGCTTTAAGATATTAACTTAGCTTTATGCTGCATGAATTCAATTCTTTATCATCTGAGACCATATCCTAAACAAACAGAAATTGTGTAGATGTTACTTCTCCCAGAAAAGAAAGCACATAATAATTGTAGCATTTGATAAAGGTGAAAGTAACACATCCTTGGTGTTTTAATGTTTAACTGCAGAAAATTGCATGAGGTGTTACCATTGTGCAAAACGCTTGATATCCTTGGATAACTGTTCAATAATTAGTATTGATCCTGGGTCTACATGATAAGGAGGAAACAAAATTCAAAATGAAAAAATGAGACAAAAAAAATTACAGACCGTTAAAAAGGGGGGGGGGAAGAAAAAAGAGGTGTGGTTTGGCTAACTGCACAGGTCACATATTTCAGTTTTCTAGGGACTTCAGCCTGGAAAAACTAGATTTGTCAGAGAGAGAGAAAGAGGTGACTAAAGCAGAAGTATATTCTCTAGGAAGAGCTTGACTTCAGTAGAAACCAACTCATCGACACAATTCCAAGTTTTCAGACGCAGTCATATGAAAAACCACCTCTAACCTAAACCCAAACACCAAAACCCAGTGAAAAGTTGAATTTTTTGTAGGATGATGGGAATTTCTGATTTTTTTATAGCTCTACTGGTATGTCTCCTGATTTTGCAGTTCCTAAAGCTGCAATGGATGCGTACCAAGCTTCCTTCGGGACCAGTTCCCCTCCCCATCATTGGAAATTTGTGGCTGCTGGACTTCAAGCTGCATCGAGAAACTCTCTCCAAGGTATTTATTTATCTCTCTCCAATGTATTTCTTTGTCTCTATGGTTGAAAATTAGTCTGAATCTATTTTAGGCTTAATTGTGTGATGCATGGGAACAGTCTAAACTCAGTGGTTTTGTTTTAAAATCTCAAGCTCAATTATCAGCCAATTCCAAAGAACCCAAAGACTCTGGATGACTGAAAATGTGAGTAACAAACTCCAAAATTGCTTTGCTCCTTGTTATTTTCTTTCTCTTTTGGATGCAGCAACATACATAATGTTATCACAAGCGCTGTCGGTAGCATGATATTCCATTGACAGGATCATTCTCTATTTTTGTCTTAATATCCAGCCCTGTAAAGCACCTCTAGTATAGCTTCCTTTGCCTGACACCAGTGTTGCTGGAGCATCTCTAGCACATGAGTGGTTCCATCCCCATCAGAAGACTAAACATCATCTCTAAATGGACTCTTATTTGTACAGTAAAAATGTTTATTTGTCATAGCAAACATTATTACTAAAACGAAGCAGAAAAAATTGACTGCTGTTATGTTCACTGTATGATTCCTTTATAAACCAATTGGAACTTAAAAAAAAAAAAGGAACTTGCTTTTAACAATTTTAAGGAAAAACACAAGCATGATCTGAGGAAAGACAATAGAGAAACACAAGAAAAAAATTACATAGAAGATATAGGAAAGAACACAAAATAATTTCTTCGCTTTCCTCAGAAGTGAGAGGCAGGAAAATACAATCATTTTGGTTCATTGATAAAACAAACATAAAAGGACTGTGATTTTGCCTGTATTCATTTGTTCATGGATCCTGAGCTGATGACCTCTGTTTTTCTTCCCATTGTAATGTTCAGAGATGTCTGAGAGACATCCTTTCTGTTCCATAAAGTACAATTATCTGCCACCCCCCAAGCATATTACAACAGAAAGCCATGTTTTTCTGCAACCCACAGCTCGGTTCAATGTCAGCAGACAGGTTTATTTACAACTGCAGAAAACTTTATATTTATTAATTTACTGTGATTAACCCTACAGTTAACCAACATCTATGGAAATGTCTACACACTGTGGATGGGACAGACGCCTATGGTTGTACTGAATGGGTACAAAGCAGTGAAAGATGCCATTATCACCCATTCAGAGGAATTTTCTAGAAGACCTCTCACCCCATTCTACAGGGACATGATGGGCGAGAAAGGTACATGATGCTACAAAATACCCAAATATGGATGAGATATAAAGGCAACAGACACTTCCCTACACATACACCCACTTCCATGAGTTCCACTACTAAGTGTACGACTGGGCTTACACTGCATAAAAGCTCCATGCAGAACTGGTGTGTTGGAACTGGGAAAACAACAAAATTCCTCCCTTACAAAGCATACCACTGGCTTTGTTTCTTCCTGATCTATCCAAAGGACTATTTGCCTAGAGGAGCTGCCTTTCAACTGTACCACTTCTAAAACACAAAGCTGTTCGCATAGAAGACGTTTATAGCCAAAGCTGTTCTGTCCTTACCACAACCCACGACCACCCAGCTTCCAGGGTGATGTTTGTCAGCAGCTACATAGCTGGGAGTCACAAACCCCTAAGTTAGAGGCCAAAAGTCACTATCTGAAATCATGGTATCTTAATCTGTTCAATAAAACCCAGTCTAAATCAAAATTTGTCTCCTGCAGGGAAAGACTTTCCTTTCCCAGCCATGAAATCAATGTGTCTATGTTTTTCAGGTATTTTTCTGACCAGTGGGCACACCTGGAAGCAACAGAGACGCTTCAGCATGACAATTCTAAGAAGCCTGGCACTTGGTAAGAACAGTTTGGAGCATCAAATTCAAACAGAGGCCTGTCACCTCGTGGATATCTTTGCAAGCACAAAAGGTAAATTCACTAGAAGAATGACAGAGCTTTTTTTGAAATATAGTGGATTAGGAGGGTAAAAGTTTCACAATACATTTTTACGACTAATATAGATATTTTTCATATTAGTGTGACTTTACTGGCTTCTTAATGGCATTCTTTGTGAAAAATGTTTTGTCTGCACAGCGGGCAATAAGAAATTGTTTTTTGAAATAAGAACAGCAGAAAAATGTTTATTATCAACACAATCTTGGGGACAGCTGGTAACAATTCTTACATTCAAGGAGTATAGAAAAACCCTATGTTCTTCTCCTTAAATACACAATTTGTGACCTGCTGCGAGTCATTCTAGGGCAGCATCTTAAGGATTTGGCAGAGAAAGGACTTCAGCACAAGGAACGTATCATTCAGTTGTCCAACAATACTTCTTTTTAAGGTTTGGATGAAACAGAAACCAATAGAATTCTTAGCAAGATGCCAAAATAAAGCAATTAAGTATAAATATTCCAAACTGCCAAATCCCTCACCCACATCACGTTCCATACTGACATGAAAACACAGACAAGTGGACTGAGGTCTCCAACTCTCTTTGCACGAGACACACCAAAATGGCCCAACCCTCTTCCCAGAGCAATATACTCACAGGTATTTGGAAAGTAAGAGGTCAATAAACCATCACCCCAAGTCCCTGTACAGCCCAAATATTTACCTTCCATGCAATCCTTCCTCAATTTTAAACTCAGTAATTGTGTTGACTCTTTCTGAGAAGGACTACAAGCCTTGGACTGAAGTCACAGATGTGTAATCCACCATTTCCCTTAGTAGTCTAGTTCAAGAGTTGTCCTCACCATTAAAACACTTCATTCATTTTTGTCTGGATTTACCTTCTGTTTACTTTAGTCCTTTTTAATGGGAGCTGTTTCCAACCTGTACAATTAGCATTATGTCAATTTTGCCTTTTCAGTTTGTGTTGAAAAAAAAATATGTATTTGAATTGTTAAATTGTACTTGAAAACCAAAAGGATACCAAAAGCCCAAGTTATTTCAACATCACTAAGGAATTAATATCGGGGGGGAGGAGTGGTTGGTGTTTATTTTTGTTTTTTAATTGCCAAACTCCAGATCTGAAGGCACTTGATCTAATTACTTGCTTGTGTTTTCAAACAGCCCAGACCACAAGTCAGAGAATGGAAAAGAGACCTATTAGTTTTGTGAAGACAAGCATTAATCACTGTATTTTACAAGAGTAAAAAGGAGATAGAAAATAAGATTCCCTGCACTTACAATCCATACAGTTAATGTGTATTAAACTTGATAAATTTAATCCAAACAAACTCTAAAAGTAGTTTGATCTATTGTTATTTCTACCATTAAAAGAGTTCTCATTTTTCTCACTGTAGTCTATTCAGAAATATTCACGGTACCTCCTACCTTCCCAGGCAAACCTTTCGACCCCCACACTTCCATTGTCCATGCTATTGCAAATGTCATTTGTGCCGTTGTTTTTGGTCATCGCTTCTCCAGTGAGGACGAATCTTTCTGCAATCTTATCAAAGCTGTTGACTTCGTGATTCACTCTCAAGCTACTATCTGGGGCAGGGTAAGAATCTAGTTTTCTTGCTCTTATTCTTTAAAGTTTGTTTGCATTTCAAAAGTCAACACAAACAAGATAAAATATGGTTATTCCCAAACATTTCCATACCATTATTCTGCAAGCCATCATGCAGTAATAAATTAATACATACCTTGTGTATGTCACTACTGCTTTATAAATCATGTGTACTGGGATATAAACTCTAGATCATTACTGGTTTTCACTTATTTCCAACATATATGATGTATTTCAAATGAGTAATTACGTAAGAATCTTATATATGCTCTACTCTGCAAGTCTTAAAATGAATGCAACGTTTAAAATTTAAATGTATATTTTTAAATATAACTATTCTTCTGTGACCAAATATTCACTATGACTTGGTGTTGTTACTTTGGCCAGCTGATGGGGATGCAGTGGCCAATAGATTCCTAATCACAGGCCATAAAGTAGTCAAAGTCTCTGCCAGCAGTCCTAGAGACTGAAATTCATTCACAAAATATGTGCAACACAGGTAAGTGATAATAGTAATTTTTCCCCCTCAACAAATACACACATTAGTTTCTCCTGCAGGAAAGCCTTCCAAGACTGAGGGGTCAGCTTCTGTACCTTTACAGTATCTACTAAGGATAGACAGTGTAGTTATTGAATACTGGCAGCTTAATCACAAGAATTCAGACTCTTGCATATTATTAATAGTTCATTAACAAATAGCAAACAAGCTTTCCTCAATGCTAGTTCACTTAGGGATCAATGTTAAGGTTTCATAATTCCTCTTAAAAATATAGAATCATTTACATTGGAAGGGACCTCTGCATGTCAACAGCCCCATGCTCAAAGCAGGACTAATGATTCAGGTTGCTGAGGGAATGGTTTAGTCGGGTCTTGAAGTCTCTAAGGATGGAGATTTCACACTGACTTTCTAGACCTGTTCCCAGCATTTAATCTCTCTCTGACTTGTGTCTACTACCTCTCACCTCCAACTGGGAGCTCACGTGTTCCAGTGACTTCACAGTATATCAGGAAATCAGAACTGGCTTCTCCTCACCTTTGTCCCTTTCCATTTAAAATCAGATGTACGATGCTTTCCCGTGGCTTATGCACCGTCTCCCTGGACCTCATCAGACCGTGTTTGCATACAGTGACTTCATGCACAATTTAGTTTTGAAGGAGGTCCAGACACACGAGACACAGAATGCTGGCAATCCACAGGATCTCCTTGACTTCTACCTAGCTCAAATAACAAAAGTAAGTGTCTGTTCATCACACTATCCCCACCTTGGCCTCAATGCCTACTGCAAACACTTGCTGTTCAAGTAACTGCCAAGGGATTTTCATATGCATAGTTTGTTTTGCACTGAAGGTCTTTGTCGTGGTGGGCTGCTCACAGCTTTCACCAACGACAATTTCTACCTGACTGATGAAATGTCTGAAATCACCCACTTCATAATCTTCTTGCAAATGTACCCTACAGACCAAAGCTGACCCTACCTCTACATTTAACAAAGACAATATGGTTCAGACTGTGGTTGATCTTTTGCTGGGAGGGACAGAAACAACAAGTACCACCCTTCTCTGGGCACTGCTCTATATGATACAACACCCTGAAATACAAGGTGAGCAAAAGCATTGTCAGAGAACTGCATTCAACATTACATCATCATAAACATCACTAAAGCATAAGTATTAGCTCAATCACTTGCAATACACCAAAATGACCCTTAATGAATATGGATGGTGCTACAACATCAAGAAATTGTAAGAGTAATAAATGAAACAAACGTGCTTTCCCCACCAATTCACTAAGCAACACTAGCACAAGTTAGTAGTAGCTGTTTTATCTCTCTAAAGGAGAATGGCAAATGTGGAACAAGGAAAAGACATTACACATATGTCCTAGTCTCTTCCTAATCTTCAAAGTGGAAAAGTTTTAAAAAAATACCTGACCTGATGTGTACTTATAGAGAAATTACACCTGTAATTTCACATTTTGCATCCATGAATCTGCATTATATTCATTACCAAGTGGGATGTAACATAAATGAGAGATCATATTGTACTTTGGGGATATGCAATTTCTTGATCAGCTGAACTCAACACAGCAGTCAAATCCCATGCCAGTGTATTTCACAGCAACATAATACTTTTTCCACCATAGTCCTGGACCATACTCATAGAGAAATCTGCTGGAAAAAAAGGTGGAAGAAGTTAAAATATTTTCATTTCTCTGCAGAAAAGGTTCAAAGAGAAATAGAGGCTGCTCTGGAACCCTCCCATCCCATCAGTTACAAGGACCGTAAAAAGCTGCCCTATACAAATGCAGTGATCCATGAGGCTTTGCGCTACAGCAACGTTACTTCTGTTGGGGTCCCTCGACAGTGTGTGAGGAATACAACTGTGCTGGGTTTTCACATTGAAAAGGTACAGAATATACCTCCACAATTCTTAAAGCTCCAAGTTATTAACATTTAGTATTTATATGGCATTAGTTTCTATAATTCTTAACTTGGCATATAGAGCATGTCACAGACATGAGGCATCGCTGAGTGCTCCGAGCCAGGGCGATATCCACATTAGCAGCTGCAGAATCAGCTTAGGAGAAGGCAAACAACCATTAGGAAAAGTGACATCTTCCTTCTCACTAGGCAAATACATATCATGTCTGGAAATCAAAGCAGAACATGTGTTTAAAGGAAGAATGAAGAAAGGAGGTTTAATGAATGTCAAACCAGCCAACTTCCAAACATAAGGGAGCAGCCTGGAGCAACTTATAGTCAACCCTGACAAAAACATGCACACACACAAAACACAGGCCCTTGGAATGATGGCAGCTCAGTATAGCGACAGATCTGAGAGTCACATTGACATGATATAAATGTCCCTAATATATTAAGCATAAAATTGATGTGATGGAATTGGAAGATCCATGGAAAAGTATAAAAAATAGAAAGGAATGTGTTATTACCGTTACAAGTGCATAAAACAATCTGAGCTTAGACACAAAGATGTTTCAGTAGTCCTGGCTTAACTTAGGCACAAGCAAACACATAATAGTGTTGCAATAAACAGAAGATATTATTTGTTGTGTCTGGATGTGCAGAGGAACAGACAGAGCTCAACCCAAACACAGGGCTGCAGGCACAGGCTGGCATTTATCTAGCAGAAAGAAGGAAGGTCAATATAATCTCCTGTTTCTTGCAGGGCACGCTCGTACTGCCGAATCTGCACTCCGTTGTGTTTGACTCTGAGTGTTGGGCGACCCCTCAGAAGTTCAACCCAAATCATTTCCTGGATTCAGATGGCAACTTTGTCAACAAAGAAGCATTCCTACCTTTCTCAGCAGGTAATGTCCTGATGTGGAATACTCCCGTTCGCTGTGCCTAGTGGCAAGGCTGAGAACAACCTTCTTAAACTCTAAAATTTCAAGAGCATACTTCTGTAAAAGTGTATTTGACACAAAGATTTAAAGTCAGGTTCTACAATAAGAGCCACAGATAACATCCTGCTTTTTTCTCTCTTTCATACACTCACGCTGCTAAGAGGCATCATGCCATCTCCTCAGTGTTTATTATGTACGGTTACTACTACAAGGGCACCCAAACATCTTAGTCCCTAGCATATCAAATCCTGGTAACACCTTCAAAACCAATTTATTCTCACCTTACAAATGGAAAACCCAGAGACAAAATATCATTTGTCAAAATACAAAGAGAAAATCTGTGTTAAAGCAGGAAATCAAACCTCAGCCTCCCAAATCCTACAGTAATAGTCCAGCAGCAGGTTTTCCTGTACCTCCAGAAAACTGGCATAATTCTGCCTTTTCAGTAGGATATAATTAGGCAACAACAATTTTTCAAAATCATACAATGATGTAAAGCTTAGCTAATTGACAGTGCAAAACACAGTGATGCAAAGATGAAAGGTAAAAAGATTTTTAAAAGTGAAAAGCAGCATAAAACCATAACCTAGAGAAAATCTCTAGATTATCATTTTCTCCAATAATCAGAGTATGAAGAAAAGCAGCACAAAACAGGAATCTGGTGTTATTTACTGGAATTTAAAATATAACATTTAAACAGTAAAAAAAACTGAAAACTAATGCTGAGGTTTTTATGTTATTATGACAGATTATACCATTATACAGTTGTAGATAAAAAGCAAACAGCATAGTAAGTAATGTGCAAAGCAGATTAAATGCAGTAAATCCGGATTCTAAAACCATTTGCCCAAATGGCCTGCAAATCCCAAAATCCTATTTGCAAACCAGGTACTTAACATCTTACCTTCTCCACTCACCAAATGCCCACCAGTTTACAGGCACTGACAACTGAGGCATTTCAACCCAGGCATAAAACTTTCCCAACCTGCTTTGGCTTTTTGCTGCTTATATAATAAAAGGATTATTTATCCTGAATATAAAAAAAAATAATTAAATATATACAATCCTGGAACATACAGATAGATCCCAAAGTGTATGGTGAAGACAATATGCCAGAATGAGTCACTGAGTCTGTCCACTGCACACGCCTCCATTTTGTTCTCTTAGCTTACTGCTCCTGGAGGGTGTTAGAGATACTGGGCTACAAAGACCCAACACAGCCACCATAATTTCTGGTTGAAGAAGCCCATTGCACTGTTCTACTTCGCTTCAGAACTGAATTCCACAACTCTCCAGTTCTCCCTCCTCAAAAAGCAAACAAAAGACTCTGAAGTATACAAAGCCTTTTAAAATTCAGCCTTCTCTTCACCAAGAAGCTAGTCATGGTTCTCATTGAATGCGACACAGAACAAGCAGCAAAAATGAAAAGGAAGAATCACACATGCTGCAGGGGTGTAAAATAAAAAGAAACCAAAACAAACCACCACCACTACCACAAATCAACCCCCCCAAAAAAAACCCAACAGTTGACATAATTAAAGTATACATAATTAGATGACAAATGTTCCCCCCTCACCTCCAAAGGTACTTTCTGTACTTACAGGAAGAAATAATTATCTTGCATTACAGAATCACAGAATTTATGGTAGTCAAGAGCAGCTCTCAGGACCTAACCTTACAAAACTGACTCTGATTCCCATCTTCCGCAGGGCACCGCGTATGTTTGGGGGAACAGATGGCACGAGTCGAACTGTTCATCTTCTTCACCAACCTACTTCGGGCATTCACCTTCCAGCTGCCCGAGGGAGTGAAGGAAATCAATTTGGAGTTCATTCTGGGTGCAATACTGCAGCCACAGCCATACAAGCTCTGTGCTATTCCACGCTAGCCTGCAACACACTGAGGGATTTCCACCAGCCAACAACCACAGACCATTATCTCTATTGTAATCAAATGTAGGTAGCTCACTAGAGCAAATTAAGAGTGGTTTTATTTACAAGGTCTGACCTCATTTAATTGAGCTTTTGAAATTAAAATATGTGTGCTTGCAAAAGCTCAGAGTTGTGCCTTAGACAGCTACAACTACACAAAAGTATGTTACACACAAAGAAGTATTTTCACACTTACAGTAGCAATGAATTGAACACAGGATGTTAGAGGTGATCTGTATCAAGCAGTCCTCTGAGCACTTGCTCAGGCAGGTATCACACTCACAGTGGCACAACTGCTCTGATGCAGCAAGGATGCCCAAGCAGAAAAATACCTTCAGCACTCTGCTACTCCTCTGCGTTCACAGCTGGCCTCTACTTACATCCTTTTGCAGAAGGTACCAAAGTACACTCAGTTTAGACTCTTACTCCTTTCATACACTTGAAGCATTGTATATTGCAGAATAAATTTCACACATATGTCTGTTATTACAGAATGGGGCCTCTCATCATCCTTTTAGAAATCACTCATCTTTTTTCTTTACTACCTCTGTATCAGTTTCCTATTTTATCAGAAATCCTAGACATAGATTCTTTCACACTTAGAAACATTATTTTATCATTATCTTATCATCCAAAAAAAATTTCTATCTGAAGGAAGAGGAACAACGAGCCTTTCAAGAATGGAGATAATAAATCAATCTTTGTCAATGTTTGTTAAAGCAGGCACAGTAGAGTTTTATTGATCACAGTGGGTTTTTGACTCATCATTCCACAACAGATGTGGAAAGTTCTGACCACTTAAAATTCACCTCCAAGGGTCCTAGATGCCTTCAATTTTCAAAGTTCCATAGGAGCAAGCATAAATAGGATGTAGTTAAATGCAAAAGTAGAACATTACTTATTTCAACATTCATAAAACTAATTGAAAACCTGAATATCCTCTCAAATATTTCCAATTATACCCTTCAATTTGGGGCAAGCCCCAGGGCTCTTACATGCTGTGAAGTTTGCTACTGAAGAACAAATACAAACTTGACATCATTGACAGTTTTCATCTTTTTAATAAAAGACATTTTAAAACTTCTAGCATTACTTAATTTTTATTGTGGAAAATAGAACATCTAAAAAGCCCTCCTTGAATAAGAAATACTTTCAAACAGAAATTAAGAAAAAATCTCTTACACATCGTATTTCTTACAGATTTACAAAAGCAGTCTGACGTGATAGATCGTAAACAAAAGTCTTCATTTTCCTCTGTGTAGTTCACTAAAGGAAAAAAAAAATCACAACAAAAAATTCCTTATTTTCAACCCACATTTGAACGGTTAACAAAGGGCCCAGGATAAAGTGCTCAGCAGATAGACTGGCAGTGTAGGACACAAGCCTGGGCATTTTCTACTCCACTGTATTTTGATGGTTCTTGAGGTATTTCCAACCTGAGAAAAACCCCTCCAGTTTATTTTCTCTACATTTACCCATTTGGTCTCCTGAAGTTATCCTGTAAGCTTGATTTCTTTTATTTCCCAAAATATTATTTAATTATGCACAAGTTTTTGTTTTCCAGTATTTCTTCTGAAAGTGTAGCTTGGGTTAAAACATGCACATGTTCTTCCCCTGTATTTTTTAAGAATTGAGGTACATTATGAAAATTTGCTGTACAACACTGGTTCTAAAAAAAACGGAAGAATAAATATTCAGAGTGTACATGATTAAGGAGGTATTTTTTACAAAGAAGTTGCCATAGGCCTGACAGTTGGTACCACAAAACAGCTGGGTGAAGAGTATCTTCTCATTAAAACTGAAAATAGCAAGACGTGAGGCATTCCATGGCTTTCCAACATCTCTCAAAGTGACAAGGTGAGAAATCCAGATTACCTTTTCATCACAGTTGTAAATGAAATCTGTAAGATTCAGAAAAATGAATAAATAAGCAGCTCATAAAATCCATACTGTCTGAGTGGTTTTAAGGACAAAATGTAATCATTGGTCAACAGGACCTAGATTAAGAAACTTAATAAACCAGTTCTAATATTGGACAAAGTGTTTTTGCTAAGATTATTTTTTTTACTGTTTTGTTTATTAAAACCTCAAAGGGAAAGAGCTAAGTACCTACATGGTCTCGCTCTCACCTAATAAGCAGTGCATTATCAAGGGCATGCTTTATCCACCAACCAAATCAGGTACCTTTCAACAATTGTTTAAATAACACATCAAAATTTATCATCTCCATACAGTAAAAATACTGTATGAGGTACTCAACATTTGCATCCATCCCTTCACTACTGCACACACATCCAATCAAGCAAAACACAATACAAAATAAGCGACTTCAACTTGATCTGAACAGCTCAACACCAAGAAGGGTTTTAATGGTAGGATGCTGCATGGGCTGGTAGTAAGGAAACAAAACCCAAAACACCAGTGTGTGTGTGTGAAAGCTACTCTTTAAATTGCCTGTCTGCTTTCCTTCTCTTTTGCTGTGTTTTATGAAGCCTTTACCAGCAGAGGTAGGGACTGGGGTGTGACGTGAGGGAGTAAATAATGACTCTATGCTATAGTCTTTCAGAAACTTCCATATATCTGAGCAATGTGAGAAAAAGTTTGCTAGCTGCTAACAAACACTACTTTTCTGGCTAAGAAACAAAACCACAAAAATTATCTGCTTTACTGATTATCAGTTTGCAACAAATAAATGAAAACATGCAAAGTCCAGTCCATAGTACAAGACTCTTAATGTAAGTTAACAGAAAAGCCTCAATGATGCCTCCCAGACACCTTCAGAACTGAAATGGAAAGTGTATCACTTACTTCTTGCAATACTTGTCCAAGTGTCTCCCGGCTGTGAATGCGCTTCCTGTTGAAAACCCAAACCACATTTATTCCTGCACAAAGCACTGGAGAATCCTGTAATCCTTAATTATTTATCCCACTTCAGAAACAGAAGGCTATGCTCAGTTTTATTCCACATCCTCTCCCTCACAGAATCTACAAATTCTGATTCAGGCCCGTTGTTATTCTCACCACACGAATACCTGCAATCAGGCTGGCAAGAGATTGCAGTTTCTCAATATACAGCCCTGTTTAAAAGCTCAGTAAAATTTCAGCAGAAAACCTGGTATCTGAATATAGCTAATACATAGTTGCTTCAGTGCCATCTGTTACTCACCAACCAACATAAGATTTAACAAATACTTTGGGTTTTAGCCATTCTTCCAACATAGTCAAAGCAGTGAGCAGTGTTTGCAAATGTGACAACAATATAAAGACCAAAAAAATAAATCTATCGATAGTGGGAACACATATTACAGGTATTGTTTCCAAACATCCTGTCACACACACAGTAACAATGCTAGAAACACAAATAATAGGCAGCATATTTTTACCTTTCTATTTTGGTTGCTATGACCACTGTAAAATTGCCCTCTGTATTGGGCAAGTAGGTAGAAGGTATAATGACGTAGCTTCCTGCAGGAAGTCTGCAGAGTTGGCTTACTTCCTGTGAGTAGCAGTGAGGTACACAGCTAACCAGGGGCTCTAAGTGTAGAAAAGAGGAAGCTTGTGGTCTCCAGCTGGTGTTGGGCACCTGCAAAAAAGAATGAAAACGTGCCTATCTTTTGATGTGTTTCAGGCCTCACAATGTTAAACTCCTGGCAACCACAGTATGGTGTGTTCCACACCTGTCCCACTCCAAATGCTCACTCTTCCGTTCAGAGCTGTGTGAGAGCCATGGGAAGGCTTTCAGAAACCCCAGATGGTGGTACTATGTACAGAAAAATCATTCTTCCTGTGTTTGTAGCTCATACAACCCACTACCCAGAGAGCTCAAAAGCTTTTTCTTTTGTCCAACATTCTTTGCTGCAGCCTAAAGCACTTGTTTTTCACCTCATGGATATTGTGAGCAGACTCTGTCCTTCCCCATTCCAGTGGCCTTTCCTGTACTAAAAATTCATATCAGAGCTCTCCTCAGTCTCCTCTAAAGGCATGAAAAATACCATTCTTTCCATCTTACTCCACACACTGTATACTGGAAGTTACGAGACCATTTCTGATGTTCAACTTCAGCCCATCCAGTTAAGCAACACCCATTTTAAAGCATTTTTTCAAAAAATAGAGCTAGCTTTTCCCTGCAAAACAGCCACCTAAGCAGAAGCTTCACATCCCACATTTCTGCTGTTAATCACTAGCACATACACGTAGAACCTGTATTTGTCCAGACTAAATTCTATCTTGTTTTGTTTCACATCACCTGTTCAATGTATCAGTCCTTCTGAATTCCTAATCTTGTCTACAGATCCAACATGACTTGCCAATGGACATGTAAATAATTATTAGAGATTAAGAAAGTAAGTTTTCCTGATGAATTACCAAAAATTCTGGCCCCCAAGCATTAAGACCTTGAGAATTCTTTGCGAATGCCCAAAATAGCTCATAATTTCTGAACTAATTTAGAACCTTGGAAGGATTCTGTGGAACCAATTATCTGGTTACTATGCTACCCAGCGTGTAATTATCCCATATCTTTCAAGGGCACTACTCCACAGCAGCAGCCTGTGTTTCTCCTGGAGGCAGCAGTCCCTTGCTAAGCACAAGGAGCACTGAACTAACTGGCAGGCTTACCATCACACTTGGCAGAAGACAAGCAAAACACCAGAAGTCTTACCTGGAAAATATGGAAACCTATTGGACGACACTTGCTATCTTGGCAGTGCTGGCGGAGGGTAACTTTCACACTGCTTTTTCCCAGTCCTGCAGGAATGGAGAGGGGAAAGCAGGGATTGATATGGAAGGAGGGGTAGTTCCTGCTACCTCCAGCACTCTGTCCTTTTTTCCAGCATCCATGCAGCTGCACTGTCTCCCATTCACCTGCTGGGAGTTCTTCAGAGAGGGCAGCGTCTGTGGTTGGAGGCTTTAGCTCACTATCAGAAGCAAGAAAGAAAATAAATTAACATGTATACAGCATGTCTGATTTCACAAAACCTAGAACACACAACAGTGTGTTAGTATTACATACTTACATGAGTACAATTCCTTCAAACATTCAGTGCAGAGAAAAAGAGAACTGTCAACTCTAAGCTCTTAGGTAACTCACAGCCCTCCACAAGCACACAGCTCACACAAACAGCACCCTAAAACCAGACAGGGGTTTTCTACATTCACAAAATAATATAACTTAGATAATTTTTCATCAATATCCTTGTCCTATTTGTCCTGTTGGTAAGTCATACAACTTACAGCATCTTCTGAAGTACGCAAGCACCTTGGTAAGTGCTGTACTCCTCCTTGTTTTTTTTTTAACATATCTACTATGTCTTTAATCAAAGGAAGCTACCGCTTTACCTGCTGACTTGATCACTGTAACATTAAACCTGTCTCAACCCTAGCCCAGCACCGCTTTTCACAGCCATGAGAACAATCTGGTATCATTCTTAGCTGTGCAACACTTGAAAACATATTGCAGCACAACTGGAAACATATCATCTGTTCTGAGTTCCAATTTTCCAGTTAGGAACATAGAACAGTTGTTACAATACTCCATAATTGTCCATTCTGAACACAAATCCAGGCTGGCACCTCTGTTTCAGCCTGAAGAAGTGTTATACCTAACAGAAACTTTAGAAATGTTATCCCATCACCTAAAGTGCACATTTACTACAAATTAAATATATGTAGAAACCAAATACATTCCTGGAAAGAAGTACACAACTCGCACCCACACAGCAAAATTAGCCTCGCAGTTTTGCAGACTTTTATTCCATCTAAAACTTGATGTCACCTTGTTCCCACATTCTGCAGAGTAAATGATTAATGCATGTTATGGCTTTGTAGTGTCATTTGCCAGCTCCTCTCCAAGGAGAAAAAAAGTTGACAGTGTAATACCAGAAAATTAAGAAGCCCCAAAACTGAACAGCTTTTAAATGTGTTGCTGACTGTATGTTTTTCCTCTGGGTATGGCTGACCTGGTGCAAGTTGCTGACAACTTCAGATTTTTTCAGGTTAAATGGAAGAAGTTACAACTTTGCATACTCTGTACAAGTGCTCATCATTGTGTCTTCTCAAGTATTTATGCCAAGTCTATGCTCAACAACACAGAGCTGCTCATAAATAATTGATTTTAAAGCGTTGAGATAGCTGGGCAGTCTGCTATGACTCAAAAAATTAAGTCATCAGAAGCTACTGGACTGACATTGCTGGTATTTTTTGTTTGGATAACCAAACATTGTGAAACAAAGAAAAGACTGTTTCAAGTCTATTACATAAGTCTGTTTTGTGCTATGAGTTATGAGGAAAGATCTGCTAGAATACAATATGCAATGATCCTTCCAAAAATTTTATCATAGTGCATGTAAACTTTGTGAGGCCTCAGCAATGAGGTTCAGCTGTACTGTCAGTGTTGAATAATTCAAAAGCATTTCTTTGTTCAGACAGTGTAAATGTCAGTGCTATTTTCTATGCCTTTCTTGAAAAGATGAGCTGCATGATGTCATCTGAGTCCACTGCTGACACTCCACTGGCATCTGAGGTTGTACTGCTCACCAGTAACTCTGTTATATGTCAGATAATCTGTTAATATGTGATTTTCAGCACACGTGCTGCCCTCCTTTTTGTCACTGATGCAGTAACAGCTGCTTTTAACTTGTGGTACACCTGCATTTTTCCATACATTAAGAAAGAACCTCCACACATTGAGAAACAGATTTTGCAGAAGCCTGTTCAGTTCCTTTACAAGATCTGTGCTTTCTCACAACACTAGGCCACTGTCAGATGCTACTCATCTGACTGCTTCTGCCTGAGATTTCAACAAGAGGTAGCAGCAGCTTCACACCAAAACCAAGGAAACAAATAATCTGAGCACTGTTCTAAGACAAAACAATGCTGTTACTCAGTGTGCTGCACAGCCCTTCGAAAACACATTGAACTTTAACACTCAGTGCTATAATTCATGTATTTGTTTATGCCACAGATTGTAAATTTTGGGGTGGTTTAAACCTACCTGAGAGAGATCCTTCCTGTTGAAAACACACGAAGCAAGAAATTCCCTACTGCATCTTTCAGAAAAGTACTGGGAACAACAAGATAAAAGCCAGGCGAAAGGTCACAGCATACATGCACTTCTCTATCATAGGAATGGCAGACGGTACCTACAACTGGAGGAGCAGAGAGGGTCTTTGGAAGGTTAAATCGTTTCTTCTCCACCTAGAATAGATGCATAATGATGCATGGTGTTTTAGGGAAAAGGAGGTTTTAATAAAACTTAAAATGATCAAATGTTGTTTACAACTTGCTTAAAACATGCGCACGTTTATAAAAGGAAACAAGGAGGAGAGTATCAGCAGATAAGCTGAACATCAAAGACGACTAAGAGTTAATATGCAGGAGCAAATTTATGAATAGTTATCAAATAATCAGCCTGAAATGTCATGCACTAGTGGGCAACAGTCACAGAAGTTCTGCTACCTGACATCCAACCATAAGAAGATAGTCTGTACTAACAGTTTGTACAGACAGCAACTGCATCGTGAGATAAACAGGGTCATTCTAATGTAAATCAGAGCTCTAAAATGTGTGAACAGTTGAATCCTACCACTGCCACAGGAAATGAATGATTTTACTCTGGTCTTTCAGTAATGCCTTAAAAATCTTCTATTTGCAAAAAGCAAAACGTCGCTCCCGTATTACCTTCCAGACATGCAATCCCACAGCCTGGTAACTCTTCCCCTGTACGCCTTCAGTCCAAGACAGATTCTCCTCTGCTAAGTGAGTGAGACTTTGAATTCTTCCAGCCCAGTCAGCACTGTGTTTCCTGCATTTCTGCAGCAGAGCAATGCACACCTCACTCTTTTCACAGACTCTCAGCCAGAACTTCGGGTTGGTAGGGAAGCTGCTGTTGTTACGGCATCCCCCTGCAGACTGGCCTCTCACCCAGGATCCAAAAAGATTCTGAGAGTGATACAGCACTTTCTCTAGCAAAATAAGAAAAACACAGTGCGGATATCAGACATTGGAGGCAACTTAATTTATACAACAGACATATGGCAGAGATTCTCAAGCCCAGGAAAACATGCTGCCATAGTTCTGACACTTTCTCCAAGCGGATACTCATGACCCAGATTTTGAGAGGCGTGACAATGAACATCACAACTGGTAATGGCAGACTGATGACATAATTTTTACAATAACTCACTGTTTCTAGAAATCTTAAGCTTCCTTCCCATTAAAAAAAAAACTAAAGAGGCAAGGCTATCTAGAAAAGCACCCTTCGAGAGAGAGAACACTAATCTCTCCATCTAGTAAGCAACTAGACCTCAGAGAAATATCAAAGACTTCTCTAAGATCTTCAATTTCCTCTTGTCTCTCAGCAGAGAGGAAAGGCCTATAGCTCTAAAGAAGAGGGAAAGACTGAGAAAGAGTTTAGGGTCTAGCTGCATCTGTTTGCAATTCAAATCAGTCTTTCCCACTGTGATAACATTATTTGTATGATAAACACCTCACACCACACCTGTATAGAGGCTCTGAAGTTTTCCTTCCTCATTGATTGGAAAGCCCATCGTAATCTCATCAAATTCTCTGAAAAATTCTTCTTCATCAACCCAGAATTCTCCCTCTTGGATCTGAGTGAGCAATTCTGAGGCAACTGCTGGATCTAGCTGGCTCCATCCTTGACCCCTGCACGTAAGACAAAAGTCAGCATTTAGTTCTTTGCCCAATAAAATCCCATAACAACATTCTATCAGATATTTTATTGAGCAGAAAAGCAAGAAGTCTCTTCATTTTATTCAAATACTTGTACTGAATATATCTCTATACATGTTGCTGGTCAGTGAGAGTGATAATAGAAAGTATGAATCACAACATATCAAAGAAAACTCAGAACCAACCTAACACTAGGATACAGCGGCACACTTTTAGGTGAGGTAGCAGCTGTGCTTACAACCAAAAGTACAGTGCACAGCGTGAATACCATGGCAGATTTTTAAAATGGCCACAAGAAGGAAATCAAGTTGCATGGTGACTGTTCCAAAAGAATTTTAGTGCTGTATAGGGTACAAAACCCTTCATATTTCTCAAAAATGTTTATTAGCATGATCATACTGTTACCATATTTTAATGCTGAAGGCCTGCTCCTTGGGTCAAGAACTGCATGTTCTTTTGTACAGTCTAAATATGCTAACACTTTTCAAAATAAATGAATAGTGTCTGCCCTTTAATTCTTATTACTGTGCTGTATGACCTGCTAAACTTTTCTGCATTTCCTTTAGAAAAAGTTCTCTCGTATCTACTCTTCTTTCTATATACTCAACCCCAGCTTCTTCTACTCACTCATATTCATCTACAGAAACAAGATCACACATGCAAAAAAAAAAAAGCATCCTTCCTTCTGCTATATTGTTTTATACATACCCCATCACTAGTCTTCTGTGACTGACACAAGATCAAATGAGAAGGGCCAAGAAAAGCCAAGTGACTCCTTAGAAGTTACAAATATCTTATGTGCAAACTTACATAGATCAGTTGCAGAACAAAACCACAAAAATCTGAGACTGAAAATAACCCAACATCTTCAGTCTATATCATAAAGATGTGATGCTTTGAGAAACAAAAATTTGTTTAGATTAAAAATTTGTTTAGATTAAAAATCTGAATAACAAGATTAAAAATCTGAATAACTGAAAACTCAAAACTGGCCTTAGAACCAGTGAGCTGCGTGAACTACTGAACTCTCTAAAGGATCTCAAGTCTCTTCCCCTGCTATAGAACACTAGCAACATTTGCTTTTGCAATACACAGATGTACCTTGTGCCTCCAAAATGGTTTTCCAAACAAAAATAAACCTACGTACCCCTCACACCAGGGACCTCTCCAGCACCGTCTCCCCCAAGGATTTCGTATTCGTAGCAGGAAAATTTCTTTGCCTGACACTTCAGAGAGGTTCACTGTGTCTATCACAATAAAGGCATGAAATTCTCCTAGTTCACTTCCACCTGAATAGAAAACAAAAAGCATCTGAAAGCAGACAAAAGAACCTGCTGCATACTTTACAAAGAACAGCATTAAACTATCATTAAACTCTTCTGTGAAAGAAGCTGTACTTGTTTTGGCTGAGATAATTTTCTTTGAAGTAGCTAGTACAGGGCTGAGTTTTGGATTTGTGCTGAAAATAGCATTAGATAATATGGAGATGTTTTCATTACTGCTAAGCAGTGCTCAGAGGCAAGGGCTTAGCTGCTCCTCACCACACTCCACCAGTGAGGAGGGGTGCACAAGAAGTAAGAGGGGATTTGCTGACTGCCTTGTCTTAACAGTGTTGAGAGCACATGTACTTTAAAAAGTCTAGTAGTTCACTATTACCTTGTCTGGAATTGAGGATTGAGCAACTTATTACACACTGTTCTTTCAGATTCATTAATTTCCTAAACACTGCTTTCTCCAAAACCATGCCAGTCTTCTCTTTCTCCATGTTTCTTCCAGGCCTTTTCAAGGTCCATCTTTCAGCAATTCCTCCAGTCAGATCGACCAATGCATCTGCCACCTGTCCTGCCCACAACTGTTCATAAGATCCATGCACTCTATGAAAAAAAAAAAAAACACAACAACAAAAAAATTTAAAAAACACAAAAGAATAAAGTATATTCAGTAGAACTAAAGAAGCAGAGTTCTTACTTTCAACCCTACTCTCTATCACAATTATGACTGCACCCTACTTCACATACCCAAGCAGGCAAGAGAAAGCACATGCTGTTTCATTACTGAATAATACAACATCTAACAAACATATAAGCTGTTGTTTGATGGAAGTTTATTACAATTCATTCCATCCTATAAAGGAACCACTCTAGTCTAGTGCTAGTCATTTGTACCCTATTATCTGTGCCTTGCATCATCTGTCACTAGGCATATGACATGCTACCTACATACTATATAAATAAATAACATTTCATCTTCTTCTTCATCAATCATTATTTGTTCATGCTGCACAAACCATTACAATAGCACTTCCTTGAACACTTCAAGTCAATTGAGAGACTGCCCTGCCTGATGCAGCAGATGCAAAAGAAATCAAGGCAGAAACACGATGATAAGACAAGGTACAACAATAAGACTCTACAGAAAACAAAGAATATTGCCTTTCAAAGATACAGAGAAGCTTTAACACGCCATTGCTGCATCACAATTTCTGCTCAATGTATCTACAGTTGAAAAACTACTTCCTCATGAAAGTCTTTTTCTGCCCTCTGCTGGCAGCCACACCATCTCTTGTCCAAGTACTCCTGGACGTCTGATGTCTATCACCAGTGCACTTGGGTCCCCAAATTGCTTTGTCTGTCTGAACAGTGTTTTGAGGGATGTGTCATAAAACTGAGTAGCTACATTTTCAAACACATTAATATGGTTGTTTTGAGGAAAAAAAAAACTGTCAAATTAAGCAAAAGAGCAGTGAAACTCATACAAGCAGAGCCTCAATAAACATGAACTTGTAACCTTGTTTCTTTCCATGAAAATATTTGCCTTCAGCTTTTCATTGAGCCCTCAGCTGCCCTCAAATGCTGACCTAGTGAAATAATTCCCTTTAAGGAAACAGATGACCAATAACGAACATTTGAGTCCTGATAATTTATTGCAGCTCTTACTTTTCATCAAAATTTCTCTAACACTATCTCACCTCATACGCAACTAGAAACACAGGTTACAGGTTTACAGCTTAAAGACAGACTTCTGCACAACCCAGTATGGGAAAGCTGGCAGCTGTTGCACTTGAACGTCAAATAAAGCACAGATCTATGCCCAAAACAGTCAGGTAAGGAAGCAGAAAGTATACAAGTATCACATCCCCACTTTTCTTCCCCCAACAATAGTTTTCACGTACTTTGCATACGCTTTTTCCAATAGTGGAAGCCAAAACAAATCCTCTGTCTGACACTGGGAAAAGCAGAGTTTACCACCAAGGCAAGGCAAACGGTCATCAATGGTCACTTCCACCCAGTGTCCAAACTGCCAGACTCGGCAAGTGAAGCAGCCTTGATACGACTCATCTGTCCAGCTCGGCTGACCTGGGGGGATTACCTAGGCAGCAAAAGCCAAATCAAGGCAGATAACAATGTCATTATTAAATATTAAAAAAAAAACCCAAAAAAAAACCCAAAACAAAACAATCAAATGTTTTTAAAATATGCCAAATGTTAACTGTCTGTAATAATCACGGAAGGAAAAAAAAACCCACAACCCCACAACAAAAAACTACAACAAAGCATAACAAAGCCTCAGTATGAGTACTGGCATTCAAAAAGAACATACAAGTGGAAAGGAGGTGAAGAAAACTTCTGAAAAATGAACTAGGAAACTTTTCCTGTACCTTATTAAGTAGGTATTTGTTCTTCTGCAAAGCCACACATGCACACAGGAACCAACAATCTCCCAAAATTCCTTGTTTCACTTGCACATCCTGCAGACTGTTTGAAAATAACCGAGGAGTAGAGCAAATGTCCTAAAATGACAAGGGGAGTTAAAGCCAAATCCTGCGTGACAGTCCAAGGACATCAGGGTACAGAAGGGTTCCAGAGACCTCCCACAAAGTAAGGGAGGTTTGAACTCTGAAAGATTTCCTCTTCAGACACAGCCAAGGCAAGCAATAACAAATTTTTGCCTTGGGGTTATTTTACAGGTAATTTATGAGGTAAGTCTAGTTCCCACATGGATTTAGTGTCTAAATGTCACCATCAGGTGCAATTTTAGCAGAGGCATCAATAAGTGAAAGACAACATAATTCATCAGCTCTTTGGTAAACACAGGATCAGCTGTGATAGATCTCATCCATCCACACTGCGCTGCACACCCCAAGTTACAAGAATCCCCAAATTTATGTAAGAGGAAAATCTTTTCTGTGGCAAACAAAATAAATTACTTGGTAGCGAGAGATGATTTCAAGTGCAAATTCCTGAACAATTTCACATGATCTGAAGGCATTAAAAATTACTCTTTTCCTCACCTATAAATGCTGCAAGAGACAAAAATTAATTGCTCAGTCCTCAGTAGTAATCAAGGTGCAAGTTACAAAAGCAGAAAGTTGCACAGTGGGCTCTATAAAGTCATTTATTTGCCAATGCTGATAACCAATAGCTCTCTCTCTGTTCCACACCTATCCCCAGATTCATGGGAGAATAACAATACTGGCAAAGACAAGATACTTTTTTCTTCATTACAGTTTTATTGCCTTTTTTTCTTTAATCCCACACAAAAGCAGTATCATAATACTTCACTTTAAAATGTATTTCTGCATTATGTTCATTTAAACTACTTAGCTGTCATATGGCTTGATCTGAAACCCTGCTTTAAGTTTAAAAACATTATGACAAGTGATACGCTTTAAAAAGTTGTTCTTTTTATCAAAGCACGTTTTTCCTCAACAGTCACAGAAAAAGCAACAACCTTCTGAAAAACTCTAAAATCTGGTTATTTCTTTGCAAGAGCTATGCAGTACATTAAAAAAACTGGCAACAGCATACAGTTATTTTTCATTTTATATGCCTATTATTTACATAGTGAAAGGTATTTATGATAAAACATCTGAGTTAGTATTAGTGCCAAGAAGTTCTACATGGGGATTTAAATCAAACCTACAAGAAAGCACACAGACTTAAAAACCGTAACATACATTGTTAACCCTGGCACACACTTCTCTCACCCCTCCATTTCTAAACAATAAACACACCCAGCAGCAGGTTACTAGTTGCTAAATACCACTTCGTAGCTTAAAGTCCAGTTCTGCTAATGTGACAGGCGTTGACGCCTTAAAACTCACCTGAGGTCTCAGCCAAGATATTTCGCCTCTGAACTGGGCAAGAGGGGTACAATAATCAAAGAACAGGGAGGTATCGCTGGCCGGGAACGTGGGATCCGTGTAAAGGTCTCTCTTCACAAGTAACTGCTTTTTCTCTCCCAGCATTTTCAACACACCCTTAAGTAACCTTGCCGGCTATTTCCAGGACTTCACATTGCCAAGGGCCGACCTGGAAGGTAAACGCGCGTTAACGGGAGCGGTAAGCGGCAAACAACGGCTTCCTTCGGAACCCAGAGCCCCCCGCTGGCCGCCCTGAACCACGCCACTACCGCCTTCCTTCAGCACCCCCCCGGAGGCGAGAAGGTGGGGGTCTCAGAGGAGACCCCTTCCAAGCACTGCCTGCCCCTGGCCTCTCAGAGCCGGCCCCTTCTCACACACCTCCTCCTGCCGCCACGCAGACACCCTGCGCCACAACGGGCCTCAACCCAGCCA